>JAVJAQ010004278.1:600000-1051228 GCA_032362365.1 Zygogramma bicolorata | reverse complement strand
CACTTCCATTCATTTTTAGGATACATCAATAGTTTTGTTGACATTTTTCTCTTCAGATTTTATTTTTGTTTTATATACAGTAAGAAGTGATAAATATATTTGAATATATTGTGCCATTTTCAATTATGAATAGTTCTACTTTCACTCAAATAGCACAAGAACGTCCAATGGATGTCCACTGGATGAATGTACGATCTTCCAATGGACGTCCATATGAGATTCATGAAACATCCACTGGACGTACTATTGACATCCAGGGACCAGGACTTTGGACATCCAATGGGGGTCCATAATGAACGTCCACTGGACTTACATTGTATATTCAATAGATATCCATCGGACGTACATGTAAAGTACAATGGATATCCATTGTACTCAATATGTACGTCCAATGGATATCCATTGTACTTAATATGTACGTCCGATGGATATCCATTGAACATACAATGTAAGTTCAGTGGACGTTCATTATGGACCCCCATTGGATGTCCAAAGTCCTGGTCCCCGGATGTCAATAGAACGTTAATTGGATGTTTCATGTATCTTATCTGGACGTCCAGTGGATGAACGTATAGTCCATAACGTACATCCAGTGGACTTCCATTGGACGTTCTTGTGCTATTTGGGACGTTGTAGTTATTGCTGATTTTTGAAGACTGATCAGATGAACGTGCAAAATAAGCAGAAAGTAAAGAAGATTAAGAAATGTTACACCATGCAGCCTTCCCGCGAAAGATTTCAAATCTCATGTGCGAAAACAACCGAAGGCACTCGGTTGTTTTCGCTCATTCCAACTGAGAGTGAAAAAACTGAACGCAGACATCTATATGACATGCAATGCGATGCTTAATACTGTGAAGCATGAGTTTTGAATTTATTTCGATTGAATGGTTTTCTTCTATGAGTTATAAGTCGTATTTTATTATATTTATTCCAAAATGGGTGAAGACCATATTTCACTATTCAAAAGCTATAAGAGTCGCAGTAATGCAGGATATAGGGATTACTGCTGGCCGCTGTTTGCCGAGTGAGGAATAACACTACTACATGTCTACCCAACTAATGCGGAATTCCATAACCACAATACCAGAAATAAAAATCTGCTAAAGAGAACGAAGACATCGTCCAAGCAAGTCAGCCAGAAATTAAAATCAATACAAAACAGAAGTGAATATGCTCCCATCACTGTTTCTACACATTTGATGAATTTATGGCCTGCAATATATAAAGTTTTGTCCCATTTTCTGTCACACACTTATGATACCTACATATTCACATCCTCGCATATTTTGCTAATATACTCCCCTAATGGTTCACTTGTTTGATTGCCTGCTTGGCAACTCTTATCTATACTATTTTATGCCTATGTGATTTTTTGTCTTCTTAAGTGCATATTGTTCTAATATTTTATACATGCAAATTGTCCACACCTCTTGACCTGCTTCAAATGTAACTCTTACATTACATAGTCAATAAACATATCTATATTAACATCTATCTATTTAGAACCTTGGCACGCTTTTCGACCCCAGTACAGTAAAGTAATTCAATATATAATCATTGTACATATATATTATAGAAGAATTTATTCTGCATTTTTTGTAGTGTGAAAGATTCAACCATAGTTCTCTATGGGTAACGGGCGAAATCAATGCACCCGCTCACTACGTCCTAGTGGTCATCCATCTCCAGTATTATAGATACAAATACAAACAAGTGAAGAATACATCTTCATTGAGTCTGCCTTTTCCACCCGACATACTCGTTTGAATCGAATAGTTCCTACACACCTAGGTGGAACACTTTTCAGCATCATATGTGACTTCAATGCTTGGGGTTGAATATTTGAGTCGAAATTCACCACCCTTCTGTAGTATATATTCAATATAAATATTTATTTTTCACTTGGAAACTACTTCTGTTCCTGAAACAGAATCTGAAAAAAACGTGTGGTTTTGATGAAATTAATGTAAAAAGGTGAAATCAGTCGAAACTGAAGTGTCGCAGAGTTTACAATTAATAACGTCGAGATCTTTGACACTGGAATTATACCAAATAAAATGAAAATCGCAAAAGGTTCCCCCATTTTCAAAAGTGGTAAGAAAAATGATTCAAACAATTACCGACCAATTTCAGTAATTCTAGTTTTTGCTAAAATTTAAAAAAAATGAGGCGTATTAAACTTATAAATTTTCTGGGTAGCATAATCTTTTATATGATGGTCAGTATGGTTTTCGCAGATCTAGAGATGCAGAGACAGCAGTCTTGGATGTCATTTCTGAAATTCAAGCGGAAATTTATGGAAATGAAAAATGCTGTCTCTTGTCTCTGGATTCGTGCAAGGCCTTCGATACCGTTGACCACACACAGCATACCTACTGGTGAAAAAATTTTTCAATATAGTAATCAGAGGTAATCTCCCCGAATGGTTCAAGAATTATATATGTGGTAGAATACGGTATGTTTATATAGATGATCAAAAAAGTTCCTTTCAAAATATTTCCTGTGGTGTACCTCAAGGATCAATTCTCGGTCCACTTTCATTCCTTATTTATATAAACCTAAAATAAATAAATAAAAATACCAAATTTGATGTTGAATGGAAGAGTCGAATTATTTACTAATGACACCGAAAAATACATGATGTATTTTTCGAACAGTTATGAAAAAATTAGAATTGATATGCAATCTGATTTGGATAGAATTCTCATTTGGTTACATCAACATGAATTAACACTGAATTCAAATAAGTTCTCATGCATGAACATAGCTAAGAGGGTAGTCAACGCCCCATCCGATCCAATAATTCTCAATAACAATTATATCAAATATACAGAAACAACTAGATTCGTAGGTTTATATATTGACGAAAACTTATCGTGGAATAAACACATTGAAGAAAAACAAAAAAAGGATCTCCTCTTATTGAAATTCTTTTCAAAATAAGACTCTTCCTTCCTCTGAGGATTTTGAAAAACATTTATTTCAGTCTTGTTTATTCACGACTACATTATCTCATTTCTGTCTAGGGTCTTGCAAATAAATCTATAATGAAATTTTGTTCAGAGTCGACATTAAACTTATAGAAGCCAAACAAACTATTAGACCTAAATTCTCTGCTCAAAATCAGCTGTTTTATCCATTCTATCAGAAATAATCCTAAAAAATCTAATCTTATTTTCAACGGAATTTTTCATATTCACAATCACTCCACAAGACAAAAAAATTTGTAGGCAACGGATAAAATTCAATCAGATATTGGAAAAAAATGTATCATTGTGCTGTCATGATATATAATTCAATTCCAAATGAAATGAAAGAATATCGATCGACAATAATATTAAAGCAAAGTTTGAAAAAGTTTTCATTCAGCTAATAGCTATTAAAACAAAAATTTCTTACACTTATTGTGTTTTCTTTTATTATTTCTTTCTTTTTTATTTTTTTCGCTCAATTGACCTTTGCTTAAAGCAATTTCATTTTTGACTACACTCTAAGTATGTTAGTTTATACATATTTCTGTTTTTTCCACATTTTTCCGCATCCAATACTTCATATCATGATTTTGTACTTATTCTCTAATTATAAACATGTTTCTTGGGATAATAAATAACTTAATTACTTACTTACTTGTCCATTAGTGCTTTATAATACCTTGGCAACGGTTGCTATTAACAGACCCATAACGCCCGGGGTATTATCGAGGGCATTATGAATCATAACACCCGCTGAATGTTTTTTTCTGTAGTTGAATAAATTAGTTACTCAGAAAAATTTGATTAATTACTGTACATAAAAAAGGGACTAATTATTTTCTCTCGAATAGAAATAACAATTTTCAAATAATCCTGAAAAATTAGTACCAAGTTTGAAGTTCTGTGAGTTGACCGATGATGAACTCCTCAATATGCATTCGGTTTCGTTCGGAATGTTATCTATTTCTTTTTCGTTTCATTAAATAAACAACCCATAGCAACCTCTTCAATGTTTCCATGGCAACTGCATAAAAGCTCACTTGTGCTCAGTTGCCGACCAGAACGCAGTAAATACTATGAGAAGAAATTTATGAAGAAAACAACGTCGATTAAGATAATTTTTCGTGCAAAATGAAATCTTGTATGCATTACGAGCGTTACTAGACCCTAACGCCAAACGGGCAACATCCATCCCTCAGGCCAAAGGCCCTCGGGCCGAATGTTACTCTCCGGGCGTTAGGATCTATATAACGCACTTCGTACATAAATTACTAAATTATTGAGTGCTATCCAATTATTATACAGTACACTGCACACTATTGTTCTCAGTTATTAATTCCAAATGATACCTATATGGATAATTTCCATTTTGAGCTGTGACATCACGTACCTATACTGCTGAATTTGGCCAGAAGAAATAAATGAACAGGGCAATCCTTGATATTATAATATACCTAATCGGTACATACACTTCGAGCAAGTACAGCTTGTCCAATCCATCTTGGCACAGAACTAAAAACGTATATGACCAGCAATCTCTGAAGAATACTAAGATAAAAAAAACTATTATATGTGTTCACCGTGTTGAAATTCATTCCTGGAAGGTGTTTTTTTTTCTTCATGGTCTACACTACAAGTGTGCAACTGGAAAAGTCTCTGAGCTTGTGCCAAGATGGATTGGATAAGCTGTAGGTACCTATTAGATGGAGAGAACGGTCTCTGACTTAATGTTTCGTTGAAAAGGAATTCTTGATTCTTGTAAACTTTCAAATTACGAACTGTATTGATTTCTTGAGTTTCTGAATGACAATATACAATGATAATGTAGAGATCAATAGACATGATAAGCAAAAGTGTATTTTACTGGTATAATGACTGTTTATACTTCCTCTTCTGTACCTATTCCTTATAATGTGTAGGCAGGTACATTCTTGAGATGAAGTAGGGAAGTTTTTACTGCAGCACTAGAAACTATTGGGTATAACGTCACGAATTCACATTTCTCTCACATGGTAAAAACTATTTCGTGATAGAATCTAAAGAAACACCTATCTCAACCATATCATAGTTGTTATTCATGTACAAAGTGCGTTATACAGGGTGTAACTGAATAAGTGTAAAACATATAAGAACGTGATTCATCGAAAAAAAGATAGGATCTTTCATATAAAGAAACTTCATTGGAGCATCCCTTGTTAAGATACAGCCCCTGAAAGGGGGTACATAAAATTTGTATAACAATTTTATTCTGTATTAATTCAATTTCGAAAATTCACAAACTGACAGCGTCATACCAATTTAATTGTCACTATCGCTAATAGCGACCTACCAGATAGATTACTTTCGTATTTTCGCATTTATGACGATGTATCTCTGTAGTTGTTCGTAAAATAATTTTTTGCTGCGAACTGGCTTATTTTGGGCAAAAAACTCAAGAGACATTTTTTGTTTAGAATGGAACAGGCTATTGGAAATAAATTTTCAAATGGTAAACAAATAATAAGCAAAATGTTACATTGGAAATAAATTTTAGGGGTTGCGTTTTCCACTCCTTAAAACTATGGGGTAAACCAAATAAATTACTGGCTAAGTGTCTTTTTGAATGTTCCCCGATGGGCGTTAGGATCTAGTAAAGCTCGTGGTGCATACAAGATTTTATTCTTCACGAAAAAATTTATTTTAAACGATGTTGTTTACTTCATAAATTTCTTCTCATAGTATTTACTGCGCTCTGGTCGGCAATTGAGCACAAGTGAGCTTCTGTGCAGTTGCCATGGAAACATTGAAGAGGTTCCTAAGGGTTGTTTATTTAATAAAACGACGCTGCATTTTTGTAAGGATTGACAAGCTTGTCAGTGAAGGAATCTGAAAACGGTTGTGTTCATAATAATAATGTAGATCCCACAGAATGTGATGCTCAAAGCTGAAAAAGCGTTAGTAAATTTACTGCCAGTAAAAACCAAATTCTTATACGAGAAGGAGTATGACCATTTTTTGAAACGGAAAGATGAAACAGAGTGAATACCGTAAATGAAACTGTCTTAATGGCATACTTCCAGGTACTGGTGAGTTTATGTCATGAAAAATATTTTTTATTTATTCTGCATTATTTCAGTCTGGAAAATATAGTGCAAATAGTCTATGGACTAATACTCACAGCTGAAATCACCATTGATTGTTAAAGAAAACATTGATATATCAACATTCAGTCAACTGATGGCTTTTCTGCAAGTTCAATCAAAAGAATACCTTCATTCCTTAAAAATCAAAGGTGTAAAAGTATTACTTTTCATAAGAAAAGCTCTAAACGATACGTTTTTGCTAACTAAAGTTGTTCTGCTAATGGGCGTATTTGGAGGCTTGAGACGTGATGAAATGGTCAAGTTGATGGCATTGAAGACAGAGGAGCCGTCTTACTGATCAAGGTACCAGAAACCAAGACCTGCTCTTCAAAAAGTTTCACCATTGTTGAAGAAAGCGAAATAGGAGCCTTGAATTTAATTAAAAAGTACATTGCACTACAACCGAAAGGTTGTGAATAACGTAGGTTTTTTTACCTACAGAACTAATAATTGCATTTAGTTACTTGTGAGTAAAAATACTAGGTATAGGAAGTTTTCTTTCTATCATAGCGAAATACCTCAATTTGGAAAACCCGAATGGTTACACCGGACATTGTCTACGCCGAACGTCGTCAAGGCTTCTTGTTCAAGGTGGTGCTTCCTTTGAAACACTAAAATAACATGGAAAATGGAAGAGTAGAACGGTAGCGGAGAGCTACATTGAAGAAAGTATCTCCTGGAAGAACACAATTGCTACAATGATAGCCCATTCCGTTTCCGAAAAAAAAATGTTAACGCTCCGAACGAAACCGAATGCACATTGAGGAGTTCATCATCGGTCAACTCACAAGAACTTCAAACTTGGTACTTATTTTTCAGGAAGATTTGAAAATTGTAATTTCTATTTGAGAGGAAATAATTAGTCCCTTTTGAAGTACAGTTGTAAATAAAATTTTTCTGGGTTATCAATCTATTGAACTACAGAAAAAACATTTAGCGGGCGTTATGATTCATAATGCCCTCTATAACGTTATGGGTCTGTTAATTGCAACCGATGACAAGGTATTATAAAGCAGTAATGGATAAGTGAAAAATAAAAAAATAATATCACAACGCCATCGTTAAACACTCGTAGTGACTTGAGTTTTATTTTCAGAATGAAAATCAACCACTCCCGATCATTCAAAACTCAACGATCATTTCGTATTCAAATTTGGAATAGTTAGTTATCGCCGCCAGACGGTATAATAATCCCTGCGTACCTATACTCCAATAACAAAACCATAATTTACATTTTGGTAAATGAGCTTATAAACGTTTACGAACCATAAAATGTATTCAATGAAACATAATGACTCCGACTAACGGTGTTTACTGAACGAACTGTTCTCGAAATGATAACATAAATTTAATCTAACTACATCAGCCATATTAAATGAATCTTACTCAAATAAAGCAATTTATTATTAAATACGGAGCATTACGTGATTGGTTGCACCCTGGCAGCGACGTAAAGCCTCTCGCCAAACCAATTGGCTTCGCGTTAAACCTCTGAAAAGGACAGGCGTTAACAAGGAGGCGGGACTCGAAATGCCATTGTTCTGACGCGACCAATAGAAAGCGCGATGGGCGTCGAGTATCCTTTTAAACCCACTAAACGTTCCGAAGGATCAGTCCAAACAGTTGTTTAGTAGATTCCAGCAGAGTTTGTTTAAGGTGATCTCGTGTGTGTCAGTGTAAGAAGAGTAAATTCAGCATGCCAAGGCCTTCGAGGGAGTCCTATGGCGACCAGAAACCACCCTATTCCTACATATCCTTGACGGCGATGGCTATATGGAATTCGCCAGAGAAAATGCTGCCCCTGTCGGAAATCTACAAATTCATAACGGATAGGTTTCCGTATTACAGGAAAAACACTCAGAGATGGCAGAATTCCCTCAGACACAACCTGTCGTTCAACGATTGCTTCATCAAAATCCCCAGGCAGCCCGACAGGCCGGGAAAAGGAGCATACTGGGCTTTGCATCCAGCTGCGTTCGATATGTTCGTGAACGGAAGCCTGCTTCGCCGCAGGAAGAGGTTCAAACTCCTCAAAAGTGACAAAGAGTCGCTGGAGATCGAGCTGGCAGCGCTAACCAACATCAACAGAATATTTTTCGCTCCTCCGAACCCAGCTGTGGACATCAATCCGGCGGCGAACGCAGCAGCCTTGCCACCACAGCCGACTTCTCCGATTCTGACGAAAACTCCAGAAACTTCGGTAACTTGTATCAGGCCCAAGAGATCCTTTACGATCGAAAGTTTGATATCTCCCGACAAACCTACTCCTGTGACGCCTAGTGCAACGCATATAATGCCACCTGTTCATCCGTGGGTACTATCATCGACATGCTACGATTTGGCGTTCACGAATCCTGTATCACTCATGCAGCCGCCCCCTGCTCATTATGATAGTTATGGACTTACATCTGCTGAAGATTTGTTCAGAGTTTCGCAGTTATAGCTTTGTAAAGACATGGAGTGAAATCATCCAATGTAACAACATAAATAACTCTGTCGAGTACTTTGAGAGAAAGAAGTAACCATATTTGATTGGGTATCGAGAAGTGAGTTGAGATTTTAAGTACGTATCTTGCTTGATTCGATTTTAAAAATATTCTCCATTCAGTATGAATGTGATGATATACCTAGGTATCACCTAGATACAATAATTTGAGTAGGAACATATTTTATAGGGTTATTTCAGAAATTCCATAGCCAAGGTTTGATTTTGAAAATACAGAAAGAACAAATACCACCCGATGAATGAGTTACTACATATTTAGTTGAATATATTTATGTTGTCTTAAAATGTTAATTTTTTCAAAAAATCGTCATTTTTATAGTTCAGGACTACCTACTCTTCAGTAAAATATGTTTCTTTTCTCTTTCAAAATTTGCAGTGATTGATTGTATACCTGTATTTTCAAGAATATTCATTGGTTTTCTGATACAATATACCTAGTACATTATGATAATTTCAATGAATTATCACAATTCCTCTACTTACTGCCAACAGACCATTATATTCCATTTTGGTGGAGAATGAAATCTTCCTTCCTCTTCATTTTCAATTCTTTATAGAGTTATAGGTAGTTAGTGAGATTTATTGCTGTTGTTTCAAAAGTAAATCATTATAAGTATACCAACAGAAAATTTATAGGTATTTATGATTGGTTGATTTTTCTAGGTACATATATCTAAATAGCAGAGCATCGGGTATATTTTGAAACTCAGTCGTTTTTGACACTATAGGCCTAAATTCTAACACTATTTCTGATATTCTGAATAATGATTAGGTAACCATACTCATAAACTTCATAATGATATCAAAATATCATATTACTAATACATACTCAATATTTCATTGATATTTAATATAGAAATATTAATTTCTCATCAGTATCCTGCATTAATTGAATCTTCCAGAGAATTCAGTTCTCTGCTTCAATTCAAACTAGAAGCAGTTCTTTAGTGATATCAGAATGAGAAATATATTGTCTATACATCTGTCAATATCGGCATCATAAGAGTTACGAATTATTTCAGGTAGTTATAGATAATTGAGCGAACCAACTGCAGTCCTCCGTATAACATTGAAATGAGAAAAAAAATGAGAGACAAGTGTACTTACATTTCATTCATTTTAATGAAGCCAAAAAGTATTCAACCCATTATGAATCCATTTAATTGACATGAATGGTATATTTATGCATATCCCATGCCAAATTATACAACAAAATCTGAATTTTTGTTACCACACTGAACTGAACTCAGTTTCCTATGATATTGTGGCAATTATCATTATGAAAACTCAAAATACCTAGCAGTCATTTTATAATTTTAAAAATCAAATATTTCCATGTCGAATACATCAAATCGAAATTACTGAAAAATGAATTATCATTAATTACCTATTTATTGTATGACATGTGTGCGCTGTGCTATCAAAAATCTAAAGATTAGGTGATAGGTATTTTTCATTTATCTATGAAACGATAGCTACGTCAGATATTTGACTAGTTTTGATTTAATTGAGTACATGAATCAATTATATAATGAAGCATCTAGAGGACAAGGTCTTGGGCTTATACGAATGCAGTTTATCTAAATTTAAATAATTGATTGAAAATATATTCATATTCAACATATGCTCAGATTCAAATTTGCGTAAAGAAAGTTCAGTAATTCAAAAAATTCAACTCTTTTTTTTTACGCGATCCACAAATACTAATCAAAAAGTAGGAAGTGAATTATGGCATTTTTATAAATGTTACCGAAATATACTCACATATGAATTATATGTAATATACCAAGGCCAATCACCAACGCCGGTGAGCACACTTCCCCCAACCGAAAATTTTGCCGAACCCTCTGGTATTCCAACCAGAGGTAGGGATCTTCAACGAGCCCAACATCCATGGACTCGGGACCGACGGCTTTACGTCCACTCCGAAGGACGACATATCCTCAATATATCTTGTGCTCATTGATATATTGTCTGCGAGCTATGATATGCTATTTCGCTGCAGCTGTAAGGGCTTTCGACACGGTAGTTCCCTGTATGGTCACCCATCCAAGTACTAACAGCGCTCGGCGTTGCTTAACTTCAGATATCGAATGACTGTCAGTCAACCTGAAGAGCTGGGCCATGCCCCTGTTTCTTATCTTCTTATGTCCTGCCTATTGTCATAAGTATACATCCATGAGATAAAGAAATTCTTAGAACAGTTGATTTAGGTAGTCTCCAAATTACTTTTTTTCTCATTCGTTGTATTCGTAACGGGATATTGGCAGGCATTACCTTGTGAGCCGTTTCATGTTGATTTTTGCATTTTTTTTACTTACCTTCGTAAAACTTTTTTGACACATTAGAAAATACAGTTTTTCTAGGTACTTCCCTTATTTTTTTCAATGGTGTATTTAATAGAAACAAGATCAAGGATAATTTAAAATAGAGTAAACATATCAAAACCTGCTTTTTCACTTCTACACTGTGCATAGTATGTAGTGAAGGGCGGTTTTCTACAAGGATCGCTATTGAAAATTCAAAAGAACTAAAACCTTAAAATCTGCTCGAAAATCTTACTATAGGTATTCATTTTGAATGTTTCCCTTTACCATTCAGCATCTCTTCCGCCCCTTCATTTTCAGTCGTACTTTTAGTTTCTATGGAAGTTTCAGCGCACGTTATGAAAATTCCAGGGACTCCACTGGAACTGTTGAGTATTTTGGTATGTTGTTTTCCAGGTTCAATTTATCGTATACTGAAATAACTGGATTCACATCTAATTTTTGGAAAATGAAACACCAATTTCTTGTGCTAAAGATTACACCAAATACTTCAATCGAATTTGGATCGAGACTACTTTCTAGGACTTCACTGCTGTCTTGTACTCTGTACTCTGTCTACACTTTTTTTCACTTGGCAGATCTCTTGTGGTGATCAATGGATGTTCGATCTAGCACAATATCTATGAATCTGAGTATATCACAATGATCTGTTTTTTACCCAACGTTTCAATTTCTCACTAACGATATAGCAATACGGCTATCTATCTCTGTATCTGTAGAGTAGAGAGGGTGAGTATAGACCCACAGCACTTAGGCCACAATATGGCCCATTGTACATCCTCCCAAGGAGTCGCCCTCCTAGGACATTGTCCAACCTGCCTTATCCAGGAAGGAGGACAAGTCTCCAGAGGACATCTCCTTAATATCGGCAGGTGTAGGCCAAGACTCACCGAACAAACACTCTCTTATCGACGATAGCTCCAGACATTCACATAAGACATGCCTGACAGTTTCATCTTCCTGTTCACACATCCTGCATAGAGGTGTGTCCACTAGCCCAATAATATGGAGGTGTTTCCTTAGTTGACAGTGTCCAGTCAGAAATCCCACTGTTAAACGGAGGTTCTTCCTGGTCATCGCCAAATATTTATTCGGATCCAGCTTCTCAGGGTCGCCCAAGGTGATCCTGGCAAAACTGCATCCTTTGGTTTCATCCCATCTCTTGAGGGATTGGGTATGGGTGTAACGTTTGGCTAGTTCCGCAATTGTCGAAGTCGTCAGGCCATGGGTGTCACCTGGTCCCAAAATTTTCAGTCCAGCCGCCATCCTGTTCAAAGAGTCAGCAATGCGGTTACCTTTGCCCCTGTCGTGCCCTTTCACCCACCTTAGTACGATATTATTATCTACTGAGGCGTTAGCTAAATCTTGGTGGCACTGTAGTGCTATTCTAGAGATAAAACGTTGTCTATTCAAGGTTAGTAGGGCTTGTCTACTATCAGTGCAGATTATTATGTTTTTGCCAGAGATTCCTTTTCTGGTTAGCTCTTTTGTGGCGATTGAGATACCAGCCAGTTCTGTTGAACCACGCTGGTATTTTTTCCCATTCCCCACTTAATCCTTAGGCTAAGTGATCTGGAGTAAACTCCACATCCTGATCCTTCCTTGGTTTTTGAGACGTCTGCTGCGGCTATCTTTCCAGTCATCTTTTCAATTGGTCCTCGGCGCTAATAGTTTCGCCAACAAGGTTAGCATCTTCGGAAGAAGAGAACTGGTGCTGATCAGTATTAGTTAGGACACCTGACTGTCAGGTGTTAGGCGAGGTGTTGGGGTAATTGATCTCTACAAAAAATTTCAATTTTTACACCGAAGGTTCCAAACATCATCGTTTAATATAAAACTCAATATAAAATAAACAATTTCCATTACGTTTTCGTTTATTTTACATGACAGATTTTTTTCGTTTTGATTGTTCACATTATAAGGCACTCCAGACGATATAGGAAATATTTTAAAGCTGGATAATCCCTGTGAAATGATGGTTTCTGACATCCTGGTCGAAAGTTTCCATACGACGAACAATTTGTAGGCAGTATTTTCGAGGTACTGAAAGGGGACTGTATAATTCTATTATTTTTCCATTCCACACTTCACCCTGCTTCAGTCAGTAGGCTCAGGAGAGCATTAGCTAAGAAGGGGATACCTAATTTGGGATCAATTCATAAGTGTAGAATGACAGACTCCTGGTGTACACCAAAAAATGTCTGCGTCAAAGAAAATGGTCATTGTGAAACCTTAAATCAGTCAGCAACTCATTATTATTCAAATGCAATTCATGATTTTTGTATTGATACCATTAATTGCTTATTCTTGCATACCCAATAGGACTACGGAGGCAATAATTCACCCATCACAAAAATTACTTTCAAATAATACTTGGCTAGATGAAATTTATGAAGGAGAAGTTTTGAAACAAAAAAGAAAGAAAAGAGGCGTTAAAGTAATTGACACCTCGAATCTGCCCAATTCTCGGAAATGACGTTTAGTTTTTTGGAGACTGTGGTGACTTAAAATCAGGGTTTCGAATCTACATCGTCAGAAACATCCAGTGGTGTTCAGAGAAAATTATATATTTTTGACAGCATTATTTTTTACCCTTGATTTAGCATGAAAAATTTCAAAATAACCGTTGTTTTCGATCAGTAACATGGTTAATGATATTGATATTGACACTTTTTTCCTCAGAAACATATGTATATATTGGAAATAGTATGAAGAAAAGGGTAATAGTAAGAACTGAACGATATATTAGTCATCACAAATTGTTATTATGGAAAAGATGTTTCACACATACATGTTTTAAGGTATGATTATTTTCAACAAATGTCCCATTCATCAGTCACCTCAACAAATGATTCAAATTGGTTTCATGTAACTATGTTGAGTTGGTGTCGATTCGTGGACAAAATAAAAGAACTAATTATCAAAGAATTGAGCAAGCAATAATCAATTCCGTGAGAATCAACTTGATTTAAGAAATAGAGCTATATTGTTCATTAACCATACCAATTTCATTAAGCTTTTTCAATCAAATGATGTTCAATTAGAAGACAGTAAATTGTTTCCTACTACTATGAAACAGTTACATTTTTTTTTCGAACACTTGACCGTATATAACATCAAATGGAATAAGAACCATCTGTCCGTTAAGCTTCATGAGTACGTTTAAAAAATCAATTTAATTCACTTATTCGAAATCTAATTTAGGTATTTTCATCGATTAAGTAAGTCTCCATTCAGTCATTCGATCATTGATTGTTTCTTTCTTATGATTGAACAACTCTGGGAGATTATATAATCCATAAAATATTTGGTTTTGAATCGGGAACAAATGCCCAATATATGTTCCCGAGTGGGATGGAAATAATTTTTCTGGTTTTTACAAAATTCTAGTTATCCGAAATTACTGAAGAATGAAGTTGATGTGTTGAAATTGAAGCAATTTTTTTTATAAGTAGAAATGTATTGATGAGACAGTCATCTGTCACCAAATTACTAGTGGATCATTGATTTTTCATCACGGGACAGACACTATAACTATCAAATACAAACTGTGATTCCCATAGCTTCAGTGATTAGAGTTTGGTCAATTTCATTTTGTCCGTGATTTGAATTGACGTGAAATTAGCCAGAATGTAACCTATTCTACCAATATCTCACTCAATTTCTACCCATGTAACTGTTAAGTTGAAGAATGAACTCATACGATATTCATATATTATTTACAATGAAAAATTGAAGGCAGTAGATCACCTGACCTCAATTCCTCCACATTTTTTATGGTTACTTCTACTCGATACGTAGTTCAGACGAATGAATTTATGCAAATGCCTCACAGCAACACCACTATTTTCATAGTTTCATTTGAGGCCATCTAATGGCTCATATTTCTATTACTGGATTTGTGTAAAATAAAATTTTTAAATATGGTTAGAATTTGGAAGGAATATCTACCGAAAAGTTTAGCAACCTAGATAGTCATGTGCATGAAATCATGGAAATATTTCCATCTCAAAACTTCTGTTGGGATTTCAAACTTCATCGATGATTTCACAATGTTATCCCTCAGTTCCATTTTGGGGGCCAGTTTAATAGGTTCATTTCAAATATGGCGTGACGTTAAACTAACGGGTTTGATATAAATTGCATAATAATTATGATATTCTTCCTCTTAATCGCCTCCGTGAAACGACTCAACTTATTAAACTGCCCCCCCCCCAAGACAAACTTGTAAAAGATTTAAGGAGGGCTCAATACATGTATATAAGAATGGTATAGTTCCTGAGCTCTGTTTGTACATATTATAATTATTTCTGTTACTATTAGACTTGAATACATGTGATAATATTTGTTAAGTTGTGTATTGTTATAATTGCGTCGATTTCCAAATATTCTTTTTCATCATTTCTACCAATCATATTCAAACATTTTTTTTATCATTTCTACTCATTGAATCTCCATGGCATTAGTTGATCGACTGTAATAACAGTCGTAACGGCCTAGCCTATGCATATCTATTTACAACTTCAATACCATAGTACAATTCATCACATTTGAGAGACAAGACTTATTTAGCTGTTCTTTCCTTTCTTTCTCAATAAATATCCACTCACTTTTTCCGATTTCCCATCAGCATCTTTGTCAACAAACTTGGCGACGGTGACTGGCTGACATGATTTCCCGATTACTAGTCAATTTCATTAATTTTTTTTAAATGTACTTTCGAAAAACTGAACCCAATCTTCACGAATTATAACTGACTTTTTGATAGGAAACCTAGCTGTCAGCTAAATTTTCAAGATCCATTCGATTGGCAATTGAGGATTTAGCCCAGTTCGTCAACGGTACATTGAAAAGCTTGCCATTGATAACGATCAAGTATCTTTTAATGATTTTTCTAAGTGACATCCTGAGATATAAATGATATTAAGGCTAAAATAAGGAACAACATTTTTCAGAGTATAAGCTTTCACGGCTGGTGTCTGGTACAGTTATAGTGGTTTCGGGTCTCGAAACCGTGGTTTTTAGGGATTCTAGCACAAAAACCTGCAGACCACGGCTAACAAACCAGATAGCCGGTATCAATGTATAGTATATTTGATTAATCGGTTCCAACAAAATTGTTTATTCGAGTGAAATTTAATATATCTGAATCATCAAAGTATTCGGATCATCAGTTGATTTGAAAACTAAAAATCCGTTGTATTACATAACCACTCATTTTAGCCGAATCAATAATTTGGTTGGAATAATTGAAATTCCGTTCTCTATGTTCATTAGTAGTTTTGATTCTCACCCAAATTCAATTTTTTCTCTGATCTAATTTACCAATATTCTTGATCAGTATCAATAATCGAATTTGAATTCCCTTGAAATAATCGTATTCGATTTCATTTTTGGATTTCGTGAGTTTGTTGACAAGTTTGAATGGTGAAATAAAGTTGAATTCAAGATACACTTCGTTGCTGCAATTCAGAGACTTTTCTTTCATTGAATTCTGCAATTGCTCTGAATTCACTGTATTTTTTCAATTCCATTCAAAAAATAATTGAAATACACAAAATTACGTTTTTCACAATGGTGCCACTACCTACGTATTCAAAGTTAACGGCAACGAATTCACACGCACCAATTCGTGCGTTTTTTGGATTTCAGCGACAAATTGCATAGTGGAATTCAGGTTTCAGTGTTAAATAAGTGAGTGATATTCCACATTTGATAAATTCTGCCAAACCCATCAACACTCGAATCTTCTCAATAAATGATTCATTTCACCATATCGTTATAATAACTATTCAATAAATAATCGCATTCAAAAAGGAATAATTGGAAATAACGAGCGCGGCAATAGCGCCAATAGTAATTTGTTATTTTACGCTCAAGCAGAAACCGACGATGGATACTCGATTGTCAAACGACATTATATAATTTGAATTGTAAATATAATTATGTATATTGATGTAGTTGTATATTGTTCGCATGTGCATGTATGTATAAATTATTTACCGAGTGCATTTGTAGTTATAAAAGCGTACTACTAAATAAAATTGATAATTACGTATATGCGTGTTTTCATTATAGTCCAGTTGAAACTCAGCTTAGCGAAATGATAAATATAATCATTCAGACGAGGAAGTACGAACAATTTTCCTAAAAGTTCGATGACTTGTATTATTAGAAAAAAGTTGAATATGTCACTGAATTGTTGATCACAACCCAAGTAGCACAAACATATTAGACCAATATTGGTTCAATATTCCCGGAATATTGACCTTATATTGTAAATATTATATCGGCCATTAAAAAATCGGTATTGGATCAATATTCGGAAACAATATGTTTTGACTATATTGGTACAATATTACGAGCAAAAAACATATATTTGATTAATGTCACTTCAATATTTCTAGCTATTATATTCGGAAATATTCATCTCACAGTCAACCTAAGATTCCACTGAATCACCAGCACGGGGACTCTGATAAATAAAAACGTATATTAGAATCGAATTGTGACGTCAAATTCGACATTTCGGTCCTATACTTACATTGCCGAGATGTCGAATTTGACGTCACATTTCGATTCTAATATGCGTTTCTATTTATCAGAGTCCCCGTGCTGTACTAGCCGAATAACCACTAAGCCAATAGCATTGTCGAACACTATACACTCCACGCCACGGACAGACTAGTTTTTGGGAGTTAGAAGGTATAGATGTTTTGTCATAATGGATATCTATTCGAACAAACACTGAAGGATTACTGTCTTATGTGAACTTAATTTTCTGGTATTGAAATTCACCACATATCGATATTTCAATACTTCCACATTTTTTTAGAAATAATTCATTATAATAAAATAAATCGAGAAATAAATAATATAATCAAAAGGTTCACGGAGACTATCATTCAGTGCTGAAAATAAATCAATCAACATGTACCAAAATAAAATCACTTTTTACAGCAGTCTATCAAATACAACATCAAAATAAACCCAAGTGCTGAAACGGAATCTTTATACAACATATGAGCCAGGTCAGTGGACTTTTTTTACAAACTTCAAACCCTAAAAATAATGACTTCATTACGGGTTTACCTGGGCTCAAACCCGTACAAGAAGTGGCGCTTACGAATGAATTCACAATTCTTTTTGTAAATTACAAAACATTTTGTAAATCAATTCCTCGGGCGCCAGTTTTTACTTAGTTTGCCCCAGAATCCAGGGGTATCCAGAGGTCAGATAATTGTGACAACGGCAGAGTACTAATTAATGTAGGCTTTAATTACACCAATTCGCATATGAATACCGTTTGCTATTTGAAATATCTCGAAAGTTGCATTAACAAAATTGATATCTGTTCGAATAATAAATGACCATTTGAATATTTCTATTTCACTGTGAAAACATCATTCAAGCAATATCAGAATTTCCATATCTATATTGCAGTATTATGCCAATATGCCACTTAATTTGATAATTCGATATTGTAATCTACGCTCCCAAACAATATCGAACAGATAGGTATCGAAATTATCACCTGATATGGTAGTTCTGATATTGGTAATGAGTTATACAACCAATATACTATCAATATTGCACCTTACAATGTGCAATTGAAATTCATCGTCGATATCGAACCAATATTCATATTTAACTAAAAGTAAGTTCTATGACTCGACTTAGAAGAGTTGAACATGTTAATGAATTTTTGATAAGTATCCAGCACTTTCTCGACTGAGTGTAAGGAACATCTTAAACATTTTACAAATCATGGGTGCTCAGGATTGGTCGAAACTCTCGACCTCTCTTCGTGAAAAGCAACATCCAATCAAATATTGAAGCAGTAGATACAGTAATTGAGAATTGTTACTATTCGGATTTCAATTGAAAGTTATTTTTCCCTCTGAAATCCGTTGAATCCACATCCCTGTTGTTTTTGATATCCCATCTTCAAATGGTTTCATCAAAAATAAAATACATTAAAAAACAAAAACACAGGTGGAGTTGGCATGATTGCATTTCATATTTATTCTTATGGATCTTTTCAAATCTTACCTCAAAAACAGTCATTAAGTACGGATCGACACTCAAGACGTACAACAGGGAACTACTTCAGGATCCAGGTTGTTCCTAATTTTCGTTAACCGTGTATTCTCTGTTGAAACGAATGAAAATATGTGGTACCTATTGCAGACGATACGGCCATTCTTCATATTGGCAAACCCCAGAAAACGCAGAACAAAGTCAGTGAAAAATAAAAATCTGGTTAATTGAAATGAAATTGACATTGAATCCAGAGGAAACTATTTTTTATCAACTCCATCTTACATGAAATGTAACTCTGTATATATTCCTTGGAGATTGTCTCTATTCACAGCCTGAACACTGAAGCCAATTCTCTATTGAACAATATTATAGAAGACATAAAAATACTGAGTTTTTAATCGAGAAAACATCAGAAAGCCATATGCCAAAATTCATTTCACTTCACAGCTTCCAAAATGTATTCACATCTCGATTCACATTTTGCCCAATCAATAAAAGGTATCAAACTAATTTTTCAATGCTAAAAATTTGAACTGGCTCGAAACATTGTCCGAAAGTCATCCAATAAAACTCGAGTCGATTGAACTTCGATCTAATTAAAGAAATGAAAGAGGGGAAAAGAGACAAAAAAGAGTGGGTAAAACAGGTGAAGAAGATTGCGGTAAAAATATGCTGTGACAGCTATTCTGTGAAAATGTGTTTGTATCTATACGCTCAGTTGATTTCTCATACGAATGAGTACGTAAGCTACGAAAATTTTGTTCGAATATTTCTCTTAGAAATCGTACATTCCTCTTGAACTGATCTATGTCTCTACATACTAAAATTTGTCTGTATGTATATCAACGTACTCGTACTCACCTGTTTTGACTTAGCGCAAGTTTATTGGCAACATAATTATTACTACTATGATTCACTACAAAAATATTATATGGCTTCAGAAAGGCCACTATCTGAAAATGGAATGAAATTACCTACCTGAGAATATCAATACGTTACACTTCATTTGACAGTTCTTTGATTATTTACGTTTTTCAAATCATTTTCACAATATCGAAGAAATACTGGATGGACATTAAGAATTCCAAAGAAAGAAACAAAAATAATTATTATTTGTTCTTCTGAAGATGCCAACCTTGTTAGCTAAACACGCGTCGAGTGGAAGTAATACAGGTGAGTAATTTAGGGTAATTGGTTGCTATAAGTCATAATTTCAATACCAAATCTCAAGCGTTCCATCCTTGGCAGTATCAACACGGATGACATGACGAATGCAGATTTCCCACATGTTTGTCGTGAGCTTAAAGACCTGTCAAACCACTCTTGCTCAGGGATCTTTTTTGAAAAAAAACAGCTGAACTTTGGAATCTGTCGAGGAAGAGGGATCCTGAGGTTTAGAAATTTCACAAACTTAAAGTGAATGTTAATTCGTATCTCCTCACGAGGTGTTCTGTGAACATTACAGGGCTTCCCTTTAGTGTGAATCTGTATATATAAAAAATCATTTTAAGGGATCTACAAGTGATAATTATATTGCAATACTTCGTCTTGTGTGCTTTATATTTTATCTATAGAATAAAATATTGGGAAAATTATCATTTATCAAAACTGAAAAACGAAACGATATTGTATCACCATTTCTGAGAAAAATGTCACCATTTCACTTTTCTTATTAAGAAAGATTGTCTGATGAGTGATTTGCGTTTACATGGCATCAATTGATACAATTTTTTCTTTTTTTTACGAATTTTCCGGGTTTCGAGAAAACCCCTCAGAAGCTCATTCAAGACCTTGTGTGCAGAAGTTTACAATTCTTTGCGTTGACTCAACTCCTGAACATGGGCAAATTTGGGAAAAGTTGCAAAATATCTCTCATTGTTTTACAATAACATTTGTTTTAATGTCCAAATGAGAAAAAGTTATCCAGAAAATTGTTTCTCAAAACTTCATTTGTCCCAAAAAAATAATAATTCTTCATCTTCTTCAATATCGAAAAATATTGACATATAACAAAATTCAGAAACACTCTGTAGATATTACTTCGGTTTCAACTTCCAGCTGGCACAAAATACCTCTTTTATTCAACATATCTTTGAAAGAAAGTTAGTCGAATGTTGTGAAATAAATTAATACAGGTTGCTGTACTATAGTCGGGCCGTTCAGAAGATAGAATTCAAGGACGCGTGAACAGTGAATGCCTGCATCTACATCTAGCCTTCTAAACTGAAATAAATGAAGAACTGTTTACACTGTACTGTACTCATTTGTGCTTTGTATTTACGCGTGTTACGTTAATTAAATAATATGGATGGAAACACTCTTTCACCTCCAAGAAAAAGATCAATAAAAAGACATTTAACTGTAGAGGTAAAAGGTGTAGTAATGAACACTTATAAAAAAGCATCTCAAGAGTTTATGGGAGAACAGGGAAATGCGACGTTTTTGTTGAGTGGTGTAAATCGGACTTGTAACATTGGGGGGAGGAACATTCAAAGAGTGCGTGCCGTTCACGTGATCATTCTATCTTTTCAGCGGCTACACTATAGCAAGAAACAGAATTCAAATTCTATTTGATACAGAATTAATCAAAACATGAATACTCTTAATTCAGTTTCGGACACGCAAATTAGTGTCCTTTTGATTGAGTTACATTCGTTCTTAGCACTGAACAGTTATTTTTTTTGTGAAAAAAGTATTTGATTGATCAACCAGAACTTTACTTAGCCATCGAATAAGTTTCAGGTCAATATACTCGTAGTAGTTGAAAGAAGCATAGGGCAAGACAATCCTAGACTATCGACAAAAGATATAATGCTATATTGCATGTATTTTAAACGAAGGAATGCTGAGCTCAACTTCAAACATTTAAAATTATCTATCATCAAATGTTAATCAGTTCCTCTCTAAAGATATGTACCAACCTCAAAGAACTGAAAACTTGAAAAACTTTTTCTACATATTGAAATAATTTAACAATATTTGTGAAGCTACTACAATTGTGTACAATAAAACCTTACCCTGAATCCCATCGAGAACTCGAGGTCATTATGCTGAAATAAGCACGTTATAAGGAACTTCCGTTCAGTTTATAGAAAACTGAATGATTTTTTTCGGTGAGTATATTTTATAGTTTTGCATTTTGCACAAGTTTTTGGCCAAGCACCAATCACGTATGAAAGTCATTTTGAAGTTGCCCACGATCGGTAAAATGGGATACTGGTACAAACGTTTTCGGTTGATTTAACGTTTTTAGGGGCCTCTGTTCCTCGTCAGTGAGGTGTAAATGCTGTTTGTATGAAATGTTTTAGTGTCAACAAATTGTTGTTTCCCAAACTAACAAAAAAATCTCAAAAGTTGTAACTTTTACGAATTGAGTGTTAGGAGGTTTTACATTTTAACGAGCGATTGCTGTCGTACGAACTACATTGAAAGTTCTTTAATGATGAGTAATATGAAATTCATACTTCATTTTACAACTTGAAGACTCTCATGGTTTCCTGATCATTGTGTTTTCCATATTGAGGTTTAGAAAATCGCTGTGTCTTAAGCCTCATCAAAGTGAACATTTTACAGAAAACTCTTTAAGTATTCTTTAAATCGAGAATCGAGCAACACCATTCAATTATTTCACTACTACTTTATTCAAACTGCTGAAATCTTAAGTATTTTATGGGTTGATCGCGTGATAGGCGTATTTAGATTTGCATCGATTTGTGAGGATTTCCTATTCTTCATACTAATAAAGCGTTCGAGGGCATCATTAATAAAAGATGGTATACAACTGGATAGAGCTTCGTGAAAAGCAGCATTTTCAATTCAAGCTCTTGTGTATTGAGTATTCACCTTTCCCATTGTATTTTGTATGATTTATTACCTGCGATTCAAGTATTTCCATTTCTACTATCCTACATTTTCGACGAAATTTTTCACCGAGATCATTTGGCCAAATATCGGTCGTGGAGCTAGGTATATAAAAATGCAAATGGGTTAAAAGAAAAAGTTGTGTTTAAGATATATAACGAGTATTTCCTTTCAATATTCAGATATTTCAAAGCTATATACTGTGCATCTGAAAGCACACAATTTGAAAGGTGCGAGACATTAAAATCAAGTTGTGAAAGTTACATTTCCAGGCTCAAACACAACAAAGAAGCAATACAAGACTAGGATACATAAGGAACGTATACAATCATCATATAAGAAGCTACCATTATATTTATTTCCAAAGTACAAGAACCAATAAGGCCCTAAAGAACCCCAAAAATTGTGCGATAGAATCGTACAAGAAAACAGGAGATACGAATCAACATTGAATTTTTGAGTTTGTAAGCCTCATGAATAACCTCTTTCGTAAGGAGTTCCAGAGTTCAGTTGTTCTATTGAAGAGAGATCACTGAGCAAGAGAGGTTCGACAGGTCTCCAAGCTCACAATCCGTGTTGATACTGCCAAGGGTAAAACGATTGACGAAAATCCAGAAGAGCATCGATCGTGAAAATATCTATAGAAGAGAGAGAAGTCTGAGAGCGAAGTATCACCTAGATCAAATAACAAAAAATGGCATAGAACTAAAAACATACCAATATATCAAGGTATGTGGTTCAGTAATAATTCAAAGCAGTTCACGCGATTCCATTTTCAGCAGTTAGATGGGCGACTAGTTTCGACTGGTATGAAATCTTCTTTGGGAACGCCAGCAGGCCTATAGTCTCAGGAAATCAGGGTGTTGATGCAGATACTGACATATACGTTAATGAAAGTTTCGATAGATGGTGCTGTGATAACATCATTAGATGAGGATTTCTTGGAATCCAAAATTCATTTGTTTTTGAAGAGTTTTTTCCGAATTATCTCTCCCAAATTAATTTGAACCAATAAAATTTCTTTTCGAAATTATTTATACAGTATTATGAACCTTACTCCAGTGAAAATCTCACAAAAAACTCAACTGAACTGTTATGGTATTCCAGAAGAAGTTAACGACTGGTTCAATATGTATCCACAATATCATCTTGATGATGTAGATACTGCCAATAAACGCAGAAAATATGACACATCAATAAAGAGTTATCAACGTTTGAGTATTCCACCATGTGCTCCTTAGTTATTAAGAAAAAACAAACTGGTGATTTTTTGGTGAAGGTAATGAATTATCAGAAAAGTAATAGAGTTGCATCACGAATCTATCCTCCAAGAGCATCACAGCAAAAGCAATTACTTAAAAATACTTCTTGTACATGAACATTTTGGGGACGAAAATTCAAACAATGGTTGTAATGGTTGAGTAGTTCCACTGCCTATAAGAATGTTAGCAGCCTGAAGAAATTTTTTCCCCTGTGGAAGCCGTCTGACCTGTCTTTCACTGCCAGCCTCTAGGGCTTATTGCGCTTTGCTTCCCTATTCGTTATGACACTAATTCCAACAACCCTGTCCCCTGCACAAGTTTGTGCAGGTTGATTGCTGGGTGTTTGTAATATTCTTCTGAAACCAAAACTGGTTTTCCATATATTTCTTGCCTTTTATGATCCCGAACCTCACATTCGCAGAGTATGTGTCGAGCAGTCTCTGTCCCTTCTTTACATTGTCTGCAGCTAAGGTCGCCGTTGTACAGCTCTATCTTATTCAGGTGTTCTTCGAGTGGACAACAACAGACAACAGCCCTGTTATAACTCTTATCTGATTCCTGTTACACTGAAGCATGTCTTCAGTCTTTTTCCTCGACGGTCCTTTTATGAAAGTTCTACCGTGTTCGCTACTGGATAGATTTCCCCAGTAATCTCTATGTTTTTCCCCTCCCAATTCCTTATGTGACTCCGTACCGTTGTTTTGGGTACCCCCACCGCTGGCTCGGCTCCAGTGTATGGTGTTGATGATCCTTGTCTTGCTAGCTCATCGGCTTTTTCATTGCCTGCGATATCAGAGTGACCTGTAGACATAAAAAAATGGCTTGATTCATACAATCCACGAATGTCTGTTGCAGTTTTTGCTGCGAGTTATTTTGTATCGTTTCTTATATAATCAACAAACCCCTCCAGTTCAAAAAAAAATACCCTTCAAGCACAATTCACACATAAAATAATATTTAGGGTGTTTTATTTGAAATAAAAAGTATTCTTGACAATTTTTTTTTCAAAGTTTTTTCGTAGAGATCAATTAACCTAACATCAAACTGATATTATTTGCACTCGACGCGCGATATGAGATTATCTAAGCTCTTATTGTGTGATTGTGCCAGAACCGTATTTACCAATTTTGTGGTGATTTTGTGGAAGTATCCATTATCATATTGGTACTAGATTTCACCGAAAACTGCCCAAACTAGGTAGGTGTGACCAAGATATAATTTTCCAGTCGATTACTCGATTCATGTGGTCCAGTGTGTCGGTGATAGCATCTCACCGGTGAAAATTGTCGATCCAATCTCGTAATGATACGGTGCGATGTAATCTCCCCGGCTTAGAAATTGTCTACGCCCTTTTTTTGACCCTTGCCAACACTAAAAATTATATTGTCCGCAGAATCGAAACGCCCGAATGTTTTTTACACCACGTTATACGATGCCAGCGATGCATTAATAATTATGCAAATGCGGATAGTTACGAAAAAAGCATTGTTGTGATGCTCGCTTTTAAAATGTGATTTGTTCCGGACCATAAACAAATATTTACGAGAGGCCGATGAACAGAGACGTACAACGGAGTAAATACCATTTCTTTGGACGGCATCTATGATGGTGGTGGTTCTAACGTCACATGCAACTGTCTATAAAATCAAGTGAAACTTCAAACACCTAATGGACCCTGGACTAGGGTTGCCAACTATACTGTTGAAAACAGTGGCCCTGTTCCGTCTCCATGCCTGGTTAACCAGAGTGGTTCTTTCTCTCTCTTTTGGATGGACCCGATTAGTATGATAGAGAGAGTGGATGTTAATTCTTGAATGTTAATTCGTATCTCCTGTTCTTTGATTCACACGGCGTTCTTTGAACATAACAGGGCTTCCCTTTCATATGAATATGCATATGTAGGTAAATGAAAAAAGCTGATAAAAAAATTCCACTTGGTGCACCACTCTTACACTTTTATTGATTGATAGCAAAAGTCATAAAAGTCATTATGCCCTTAACTTTCATTATTCGCTCCTGAACCATGCCGCCCATGATAACTGACAATTATTGACGTTGTATTGTTTTCCTGAATTGGTTCATGGTGTTCATTCGGTGAGCCGGAGTTGGCTCATTTGACGCTGGAATGACTAAATTCCTCGTTTTTACTCTTCCTTGTAGATAACCTCGACCTCAGACTATTCGATGTTGTATTGTTTTTTCCAAACGGGATCTGGTGTATATTCTTCTCGAGCCATTTTTATGTCTTCCAGATTCTTTGATGTAGGACTTGCATCACTGTTTTTCGAAAAATGGCTCTCTTCCAGGTCTTCTCTCACCTAGAGATGGGATAAAGAGAGTTCAAACAGCAAATAAAATAAGATAAGAATAAAATAAGAAACTAATTGAGAATAAGGACAGAAAACGTGTGTTTATACAGATGACTAAAATAAAATAAGAAATAAGAATGAACCAATCAAATTGCAGCTTTTTTGACAATGACTTTTGTGTTCTGTGAATATCACAATTTCGTTTTGACAGTGGCTACAGTAACTAACCTCCTAATTGTTGATATTTTGAATTTTGCTTCTATTACATATAGCAAAGATCATCAATGAATGATATTTTGAAGTTGTTATTGTAAGGAAAGAAGTTGAAATAATTTCAAACATGGAACGTTAAGTACGGAAAATAGTTCGGTCATGCGCATTATCAGTTTCCAAATAAAATAGTGAAAGATGGCATCTTTTGTTGTTACTCTCATTTATTATTTTATATTATTTCTTGTATGAACGGTTTCATAAAGATATGTTTAACTTTTTTATTTTGTTTTATTTTATTCCTTATTTTATTTTATTTGCTGTTTAAACTCTCCTATTAGACATGATTGAAACAATGAAGTTCTTCCAATACGTGTGGCCGGTCGGGTATGATTCTTACTTTTCTTTCCATGATCTTCACGTTGGCTATCGAGATTCCGCTAGGTATTGAATAGATTGAATGGTATTTTATATAGAAGAAGGTTCTCCTATAACGAAAAATCTCACTTTATTCTGAACTTATCTCAACCAGATAAATGCTAACCACTACACTACCGAGACCACAGATTGAATGGTATTTTATATAGAAGGTTCTCCTATATCTCACTTAATTGAATATTTCAACTATCGTTTAATGGGAATTGCTCGAGTATAACAAAAAATATGCCCCACATCAAAATTTTTTCTTCAGAAAAACTGCCCTTCACAACTAAGACTACTTGTGTTCATGTATTTCCACAGGACAGATATTTCAGATGGAAATTTGTAGATTGTGAGCGAAGTAGAAAAAGCCTTACATTCCCGGGCAACCGTCATAATTTCTTGAATTTTCCTACGAGGTAAACATATTATCTTTTCTCGAATCGTTCACCTTACCACCTCGTTGACCAGTTATTTCTTCAAAAATTGAATTATAGTTAGATAATTCTAGTTTGGTACTATGAAAAATTTGATTACAAATCGAAAATGCCTGGAAATACAACAGATGCAATCAATGGCCCCACATCCGGGGGCAAGGGGTATAGCTTTCAAGAAAAAATATGTTTATGTGAGAACTGTATCTTTTTCTATTTCTCCAAAAAGCATAGAACTATATTTTCTAGCTACCTGAAATTCATTTGTCGAATTTATCAAATCTTGTTACTTCATATTCCCATTAGTAATTTCAATGATTCCAACTGCCCACACTAAAGTCTACCGATAAGCGTTTTGTAATTATGTTCATCGGATAGTTAGTACCGTTGAGATATGTAGGCACTTCTCAATATTACTGATATAACAACTGCACGAATATTTGAGAGAGGGGTACTGTTACAAACAGGTGAAGCAAATATTGTTTGTTTACCATGAATAATGTCAACATACAAGAATAACTCCCGGCGCCGGCGTCAACAACAATGACTCACATCTTTCTTATCGGGTTTGTTTGTTGTGATTATGGGACTTCACACATCACTCAGGATATGAAGATCCAGTTGCTTGCTGTTATTTCACGAGTACAGAGTACTTCCTCTGTTACAGTCATTTTATTTGAATTTAACCTGCTTAGTGTTGTGACCGAATACTCAAAGGTGAGTTGATAACGTTTTGATTATTCAGTTACGTAAATTTTTTTATTATGAGTATATTCACAAGCTCTTGATTTTTCTTATAATCATTGTCAATTGGAATTTTGGTATTTACGTATCATACTTTCAATACACTCAAAGTAAGAGAACTGATATACAGCGCTTTTCTTCAATGTCCCCCCTCCCTTTTTATTTTTTGGACGGGTTAACTCAAAAAATTGAAACTTGGGATAATGAAATGGACCGGGGTCTTGTGATACATCATTTTGGAGCTCCTGACGAATTATTTAAGATCTTAAAAAATATTTAATCTGAGAAAATATTCAAATCAAAAGTATATGCATGGATTCTTCAAAACGAAAGATATTTCATTCACTCATTAATCGATCCTACTTGATATACTATGTTTTTATTGTTTAATTTATTGTTTGATATTATTCAATTTAATTGTTTTATATTTGTTGTAATAAATGTAGTATGTTGTTTATAGAATTTTCAACTTACCTTTATGTCATAAGTTTAAATCGCCACGCATGAAATGAATGTTTCACCATCAAAAAAAAAATTCTGTACCACAGTTGAAGTAAATTAACAAACTCACTCCATGGACAGTACCGGAAACTGAACTATATGGATTTTCCTTTGTTTATTTACATCACCTGTTGAATTATTATTATCGAGATATGAAGTCAATATCCAACTTTGATAATTATATTATCAAAAATCAGACATTTAATATAGAAAAATTACCTACTCCGCACATACCAGAAAAAGCAAAGAATGATGTACATAACAATTATTTTTCATTTGACAAATGCATAATATATTTGATTATTAATGGTAGTGATAATATATGGAATTTGTAATTGGTCCGCTGCCATCTCGAAATCTATTGAACTTCTTGTTTCAAAACTTGCACGTCCTGACTTATATTCCAGGTATGTCTTGTAGGCTTCCCATTCGTTTTTCGAGGGTTTTGATATGAGTTATTAGGGGGAGCTCACACCCCTATTTCAAAGTGTATGCGTCTGTGGTCTGAGCAGCTCTCTTCATCAGACACATCCTATTTGTTGACAATTACTCACAAAAGTGTTTCCTATTGTTATGTCTATCACCTCACTTCGTCAACTGTTTACAAAGGTCGGTTTATTGCCTACATTTATGATGTCTAGATTATTCGCCATGTTTAATTGTAATTGTTGGTAATGGTGTGTATTGGCATCTAGGCCAATGATCAGATGTGATCTGTCTGCTCCTCAGGACCTCAAACGCTCTTCCATTTCCCTGGTAGGTGGTGCATGGTTCCGGGTCATCATATGGGAGATTCAAAGACTGCGTCAATGCAGATCCAAGGACTATTTCCTCTGGCCCCTCCTTGCTTCCCGTCTTCAGTTTTACTACCGTCAAGTCTCTGCAACAGAAATCATTGAGCGACAGTATGTTTATTTCCTTCAAGATTAATATGCATGTTCGTGGGACCTCGGAGGTCCTGCTGTGAATCAGTTCTCCCCCAATACCCCCGATCCCCAGTATTCTTCCAGGGTATACCCAGGGTTCTTGAATAAGTGCAACATTATTTTCCTTCATAACCTTAGTGAGGACCGCAGAAGCCCCCTTACTATGTTTTAGGTTCGACTGTATCACCCTTATTTTGGTCTTCGAGACCCTTCGGGAACTTGAAGGTAAGCATGCCTAGCTTATAATAGGCTTTCATTTCGTTCACCTCCAAGGCCTTGAAGGATTCTTCGTCGATGGAGAAGGACAGTATTTGTTCTTCCTCCTTCACCTTTCTGCTTACTTGGATCCAGTTTCCCACGCACAATCCGGGATTCTGCATTCCTAGGCATGTTCTCACCTTCCCCTCTTCTTCCGCTGGCCTGTTTTTCTGAATTTCTGGCTTTCTTAACTATTTTGTCTGGGGTAGTTCTTGTGTCCTCCCTTAGCCGTTTTTTGCTCGCAGACGGGGTCTTATTGTCACTGCGGGGTCTTATTGTCACTGCGGGGTCTTATTGTTGAATCTGTCGCTTCGTTGGCACTATCACGGTCTATTTCCGTGACAGTCCTGGTATTTGAGAAGTCGCTCAGAGAGTCCTCCTCATTTTTATTTATTTTTCCTCGTTCCATGTGAATCACACCAGTGTAGGGGAAGAGTTGGTCCGCACCCGAGAAGCGCCCCGTGCGGGTATAAGGCTAAATACTCTGAGAGGTCGCCTGGTATCCCAAAGGTAGAAGTAGAAGAGGGCCTCTTGCAGCGGACCATGGAACGGCAAAGTCGTAACCAATGACCCGCCAAGAACGAGAATTGTTTTTGGTCTACTCGCAGAGATAGCTGCAACCCTCCAGAGAAATTAGAATATCCATGTTCGAAATTATTACATTCACAAATCATAAATGAATCATAAATCCACTTTCTGGATCAATTGGCTCAATCAAATGACGGTCCTTTGGATTATTATCAGTTGCAGTGACCAGAATTTGATATTGGCTTACTTTGTTTCAGGCAATATGTTTTCTACTGCTCTGTTTCTCCTATGGTTTTCCTCGGTTTACGCTGCAAACCATTATTGCGTTATCTACAGACATACCTTCCGGTGCCTAAATGTAACACAAGAAGAATTCATCGAGAATATTTTCAGAAGAGAAGTTTACATCAATATCATGGAAGTATTTTCCATTGATATATCTGTTTCTAATTTCACCACGATCACGAACTTTCCGTGTCCACTACCACTATGGAAAACTAATATCACTATCAACACAATAGGTCTGTCAGAATGCAATATCGAAAGAATTAGTGAACATGCTTTTGGTGAATGGGAAAATCTCGAGAAGTTGAACCTGAGCAGAAACGAAATTTCTAAAATTTCATTCATACAGAGTTTGCCAACGAAAGTTCACAGCCTGGACTTCAGTGACAATAAAATAACTAGTGTAGATTTTAATATAATATCCAACCTGAATCAATTGATACTCAGGAATAACAGAATTCTTTGGATCAGCCCTTCGTTAAACAAACAAAATATTAGGTTTTTGGATTTAAGTAAAAATTGTCTCAGCAACTTCGACGAAGATTATTTGAATTGCGATTCCGATTCCCTCGATCTGAGTTACAATGAATTAACACGCGTGGCATTGATTGACCACAAAACAAGAGTTAACCTGAGAGGAAATGACATAAGTTCGTTAGGTTCATACCAAAGAACTAGTTTTACTTCTGGAAGCTTGTACCTAACGAATTTTCCCTCGAATACAATACTGGAAATTAATGATGCACTATTCATGAGTGGCAGTCAATTAACAAACCTTGATAAAAAAACATTCAATATAAATAATCTGATAACTCAATTTTACAAGAGACCCATCCTTGATTTGTCAAACTCTTCGATCTCCACTATATCAAAAGTGTTCTTCGGACAAATTTACTTACAAGAAATCATTTTAATAATAATATAATAATAATGATTTAGCTATAAAGCTACTGAATACAATTATCTTATAACATGGAATGTAAATTTTGATTATGAACATTAAAAATGCAATGGAATATATTATTTTCACAAGTACACTCTGTATGAAATTCAATAAAATCAATTAATAAATGTAACAATCATTATTTCAGTCCATGATATTTATTCTGGAGACGAAAAATCCAAATTTTTCAGGAGTCAATGTTCGTTTTGACAAAATTTGTACACATTTTTCGAAAATTTGTTAAACTTCCACAATTTTTCATTTCTATCGGCAATTCATTGAAAGTTTTCAAGCCTTTATAAAATAGTTGATTTTGTCCAAAATTTGTATTATACCTTTGAGTAACAATAACATAACATTCCTGGACGGTCCCCTCTTCCTGAACTCCTATGTTGATAAAATAGATTTGTCATCATCGAAGATACAATTCATATCAAAAACAACTTTCGAAGGTCTCAATTCTTGTGATGAAATCATTTCGAGGGACAATTTGTTGAAAGAAATCGAAAATATTTTCTCTGGATCGGCATTCACAAAACTTGATCTGTCTTTCAATAAAATCGAGAAACTTGATATCAATACCTTATATGGATGTAACTCACTTGAGTCACTGAACCTATCGCACAATTCCATTGATGAAATTATACCGGGGACGTTTCAAAACCTGCCGCAGTTACGTATTCTCGATCTCAGTCAAAACAATATCACTCTTGGTAGGGATTCATTGTCCAATCTGAGGAATATTGTGAGGTTATATTTATCGAACAACAACATGTACGCCATTGAATCAAATGCCTTCGTCGATCTGAGTATTTCGATTCTAGAGCTGTCCCAGAACCCAGTGAAAATCATAAAAACGAAAGCTTTTAATCATCTTTACATATTGAAAATTCTCAACTTGACTAGAATAGGAATCGAAAGGATAGAAACTAGGGCGTTTTTTAATTTAACATCTATCAAAACAATAGATCTCAGTTACAACAATTTATCAACACTTCTGAGTTACACCTTCAGCGACTTACCACTTCAAACTTTACTACTGAAGGGAAACAAACTGATGTCAATAAAGTCGCAAGCATTTCACTCTTTACACTCCTTTGAAGATTTAGATTTGTCCAGACTGCAAATTGAAGAGATAGAGCCTTCCGCTTTCTCCAATTTAACGAACATGAAAACTATAAATTTGAGGTACAATAACTTTAGTAGTATTGGGGGATACATTTTCGATAATGTCAAAGTCGGTGGAATATATCTCGACGAAAATAATATAACAACATTATCGCCAATACGTAATAGTGTGAAGGTAAAGCAGCTGTGGTTGAAATTCAAAGGTGTTTTCGAAAAACAAACCATATCCAATATGTACCTGGAGAAACTTTATTTTGTTGAATCCATTATACAAAATATCAAAAATGGATCATTCCAAGGGACATACAATTTGAAAGAATTGCACTTCAATGGATCCACTATCATTTCTTATGAGCCAGCAACTTTGAAATCATTATATAACTTGAAATATTTTGACGCATTCGGTTTGTTCAGGAATAAACAGAAATTTTATCAAAATATGTTAAGTGACAACCAGCAGATTAGGAATTTGAATCTGTCTGATTTATATTTGACTGAGATTGAGAACAATCATTTTACAGGACTTCAAAATTTGGAGAAGCTTCATTTGAAGAGGAATGAAATAAAGGAAGTAAAGAAAAATGTTTTTGAGGACTTGCAATTTTTGCGCCACCTCGACTTGTCTTTCAACAAAATAGAAAGGATTGATTTGAGTTTTATGGAAACACTCCCACATATAGAATATTTGTATTTGAATAACAATGAAATTTCATGGCTCAAAATTATCCTCGAAGACGAAAAGTCCATTTTCAACTTGAAAGAGTTGTATCTGAATAATAATAAAATCCAATATTTGTACGCACAAATATTCAACAAACTGATGAAGTTAACAATTCTGAATTTGGAACATAATTTAATAGAATCAATATCTCCGAATACATTTCAACAATTGAATCAGTTGCAAAAATTGTATCTGGGAGATAATAAACTACATCATTTCATTCAGGCTGGAGTATTCAATGGACCAAGGAATTTAGAAATACTTGATTTATCCCATAACAGTAATCGAGGATTGAGATCGAGGCCACTTACCACTATCCACACACTATCAAAGCTTTCGTATTTGAATTTGGAATATTTCGACTTGGATGATGATTTTGATTATAGTATAATTCCCACTTATAATCCGCATTTGAGGAAAATTGAAGTTAATCATAATAACTTTTCTTGTAAGAATCTATTGAAGATGCTTAAATTTTTCGAAAATTCCGGGATCAATTATACACCTCTCAATCCAGAATTTGATAAGACAAATCTCAACGGTATAGTTTGCTTTATGATGGAATAGTAATATGTTCAGAAGGGTTGTGTGAAGGAGTTTCAAAATTGGTTTTTCTTCTTTTTGCAGAATTACCGTTATTTAAATGTGACTTAATAACAGAAAATTAACATTCGAAGTCTTGAGATATCTAACTACAATTTCTGAAACGTTAATTAATAACGAATCTCATTTTTTTTAAATTAGATAATATGCAAATTCTATATTGAATATCTCTCAATTATCACCCCAAATTAATTTATTTTCCAAAATTGCTATGGTGGTTTCCTAGATGTGGAAGAGAATTTCAGAGAATTGTAAGCAGAAGATATTTCGTTTTCTCAAAATTAATTGTGGGCAGATTATAAAAACTATATATTTTTATTTCTTTAGACTCGTCAGCTATAATTTCCTGTATATATTTTCTCAGTTCATTCACTGTGTCATTAGATCGGAATTTCCTTTTTTTCTAACAAATTGCTTTACTTTGATTATTTGGAACTGTATTTTTTTTTATTTCTATATACGAAATTATTATTATTATTATAAAAACATTATTCCTGTCGGGATCATTTGATCTTTCAAACTTGTTACGTAGACCAATTATTATTATACTTAAACGAATTGTTGGAGAACTCTCAACATTAATATCATTTGTTGCGATTAATGCTTTTATCAGAAGTGTAAACATTTACTTATTAAAAATATGTTCATCCGAATTTTTTGTTTCATTTCCCTTCATGTAATTATACTCAACTGCACCCGTGTGAAAAGTGTATAATTAATCATTGCAGATAAGGATATCACATCTACACAATTATACAATTCTATTTCAATATTTTAATGGAAGTGATTGCTTTATCTTCTTATTTAATTCCGTCGTACGAAAGAAAGAGCTAGAACATATCAATTACGAATCGATGACATGTTGATTGATCCTACTCCAGAAGCGTAATGAAACGAACCAAATAATATATTCGTACAATTTCCATTCGACATATTTCATTATTGGTAATTATCAATTAAATGGAAACTGGTCTGCAAATAATGATTGTGAGTACAAGAACATAAAGTAAAGCGTACGGTTAATTATGAAATTGCAAAGATTTTACTGTGTATTTATAAAGGCAAATACTATATCATTATGATAAATCCCAAGTACATCCGTTCTAACAAGCGGTAAAAGTGCATGACTACTACATATTGTTCGCAGTGCAATTTTATTTCGAAATTTTATACTGCATCAAATTTGCGTGATATGGTCAACGATTATTCCTAGACCTTTCCTAATATGTGATACCGCGCCTAATATAATGGTTACTGCAGACAAGAAACATGTTCTCACCACAGTAGTTCTGTTTGGTGCAGGATTGTACTTTATGAAGGCTATTCTGGGTTGAGATATCAAACTGCTGTCAATTTATGATTTTGTATTTATATCCCACGAATATTGTTACCTGCATCTCAATATATTCGCCATAATTGTTTTTTATCCCTTTCTCCTACCTCCAAACAACTATTAAAGAACAATTAATGGATTACTCTTTTTATTTAACATAAAAGTCTATTTTTGGAGTTTGACAAAACCTTCGGTAGAGTTTCAACAAGGAGAATGATGCAAAAATTCGAAAATATTAGGATTTCCTAAAGCTCTATTCCCAGCCCTTTTTTTATCACTTACTCAAGTGCTAAAGAGTAATATCGATGTACTATTCACGAATTTACTAACCACCTATCTTTGCTTGGTCATGATTATTTTTCCTTCGTTTTCAAATTTACAAAAGCGCTAAGAGGTCACAGAGTATTTTGTTTTGAAAAATAGACAGTTTCAACTATCGATTAGTCACAATCTACAGATGAAACTGTCGATTATCTATAGTCGACACTTCAAACTGTCGATTTCACCTCTAAAAATAACCTTCTTCCTTGAACATTTCAAAATAATCTCTCATCCCCCTAAAACTGTTTTCTTTTGGTTCCGACCAAAAACGGTCCTAGAACAGTGGTTGCACAATTGTAAATTTGAAAGGTTAGGAGAGCCATCTGCCAATATATAACTGAAGCCGAATTTTCAATGTACTGTTTGGAATCTCAGCTGTCACCTTAGCCCCCAACACCTAATCAAATACGAAAGGGATGTTCGTTGTCTGTATAATCAACAAATCGAATGAAACGTTAGCTGGTTACGTTATTCTGACAATTGAGAATTTGAGAAAAATGAATTTCTTCTGGCAGGATTCGAACCCACAGCCTTCTATACGCCGGAAAGAGGCTCTACCCTTGAGCTACCGAAGATACCGAGCTCTTCGTTGCCTATTTGGAAGTCATTTCTCCCAAATTCACACAATTGGTTCAGAATTCAGCTGATAAAGTTTCTGAACAATAGATTCAGAAACCGGCCCTGAGCGACTGAAAGTAAAAACCCTAATGGGAGATACAACTGATTTAAATGTGGTGTTAGTGTTATTGATTTTTGTATGCAGTTTTCCAAAATCATGCATGGATGGTGTGATGTTGAAAAGATGTTTATTTACAAACATATATGTAATGCTGTCATACTAATTTTACCTGCCCTCATTTCATCTATTCTAGACCTTATCTGTCATTTATTGAGATTATCTAACATTTATTTATATTGGTGACAATTGTATACTCCATAGTCACGGTAACAATATATCTACTTGATTATTTTGGGAAAACCGCGTTCTTGGTAATTTGTCGTTAAATGTAATATTTTAGATATGTTCAGAACGAAACAAAGATGTATTAATTTTAATCGAAATATGATGGTTGTGAATAAAATAGTATACAAACCTCTGTAGGAAGTTTCATTCCTATCCCGAGATCATGGCTAACCGAGACGCTTTGCGTCTCGGTTGAGTAACTGATCTCACGACAGGAATGAATCACTTCCCACCTCGGTGTGTAATATACTATTTCCGTAGGGGTGACCTATAGAAAATCATGGTGGAAATTTGACGTTGGCAGAAAATGGTATGTTGTTTGATATAACACGTCGCTTAAGACAGCCATTTATTATGCGACTTCCAGGCTAGGAAACTATGGTGATATGGAAGAAATTTATTGCATAGCTAGCTCTTGCATATCTCTTGCCGAGCACATTACATTATGCTATGTTTGTGAAATTTTGATCTGTTTTGACATTCTAGCCAACATCACTTCATCAAATGAATTAGTATTAAATTATAATTGATTTTATGTGTTCTCTTGTTTCGTCCCTTTTTTCATAAAAATGACCAAGAACACTCAATCAATAGGGATTGACCACCATAAAACTGACTAGAATTGCATAAAAGGTGCATGAAAAATAAATCCGAATCAATTTTCAAACCTGTATGGAAAATGCATGCGCGCAAGAGCTTTATACATTTTGGACTTGCCTAGCTCTTGCATTGTAAGAGAATTGCATCATAATTTATGCCTGATTTTACCCACTTTGAGCCGAAGTAAACAAATGTAACGTTCAATTCAGCAGACTAATGAAAATACAATGTTGAGCCACATATTCATTTAAGAGCCACTTGACAATTCACTATCACTACTATCATGTTTAAAACAAAGATTTGTATTCTTGGTTGGTCCGAGTATGGATCATTGAAAAATAAAGGAAAGTGTTGTTTGGTGTTTCAATCGACGAACCTAAGGATAAATCGTAACAGTAGTGTCAGAAGTTGGATTTTGAAAGGAATTATCGTAACAATATAAACATAACTAATGGTGTACAAATAAAAAAAAGGTGATTAAAAAAAAGAGAAAAACACCAAGTACGAATACAATAAAAATAAAATGGAATACACATTTTTTCAAAATTATTCATTAAAATACTCTTATAATAATAGGGTCTATCAACTAGCAAATTTCTAACTGCTTTTCTGAATTGTACGTTGGTCAGGTTTGCAGACCTTCTGGAATAATTTTCCACCATTATAAAAAATGGAATCTTCGATTAATTTTGAGTTGGGTATGGGAGGTCTGATATTGAATATGCTATTACTATTATCGTAAAAAGAAGAAAGAGAGTTAAACTCCGTTTTATGTTTGTACATCAGGCATACAGTTTCAAGAATAAACAGTGGAACGTCAGTTAAAATCTTATTGGCCGCTAAGTAATTTCTGCATGATTTCCTAGGTTTGACTTTACAGACACCTTACTGTTCTCTTCTGTAATATCAACACAGAAAAGAGGAGGGTTGCACTGCATGTTCCTCAATACGGTATTCCATATTTTATTTAAAAGTCAATTAAAGCGTAGAAAACCGTTTTTGCTGTGGAAAACCGAACTTGTTAAAAACCATCCTCACTGCATAACATCTGGAGGAAATTTCACTCTCAAGTTGTCTGAGGTGTTCATCAAATTTGAGCTTATCTTCAATAAACACGTCAGGAAATTTTGTGTTCGATTCATTTTCCAAGAGAAAAAATTGTCTATTGAGAGTTCATTTAGCAGACATTTAAATGTTATAATATTTGTTTCGGAAATATTTGAGGATAACCAATTAGCATCATACCATTTTTTACCTTTTCTAAATCAGATGATATCATTTTATGTAGCTCCGCTGAGTTCTTTCCCTTACTTGAATCAACTCAAAGAGCTGGCTGTTTTCTAATCGAAGGATGCATATTCACTCATGAAATATATTTGAAGATTGATGATTAAAGAAATAAGTTACCTCTCAAATGGAGAGTTAGTAACGTCAAGATAATATAAATTGCTATCAATATATAATTTGGATTTACGAGTATTGATTATTGGAGTACTTTATGATATTTCATTCGAATATCGAACTTTTTTATTATACTATAATAAATTATACTTTTTTAATATAAGGGGTGAATCTAGAATAACAACTATCTGAAAGAAGGTGACCTAAGCCCGATGAGAATAATTATTATCACTAAGCCCATTTGTTTATAACAAACCCAATTCGAACGCAAATGCTCAGTCTGCCGAATATCAAACACTAACCACACTATAAACACCCTGTATCAATTACGCAACGTAATGTCATGCCCATAAAACGAAAAACAGGACACGACTTTCAACTTTACTTGCGTTTTCGGTGTTCCACGTAACCTTTCCAGTGATTTATGCAACATAGGGGAGGCTGTGACACTCCCTTGTGCTTAGTTGACAAAATATTGGCCCGAATTATATTCTATTAATAACAACAATCGAGCATTACGCGTTGCTAATTGATGCGTTATGGACTTTCATTCAAAACTAATACAGTGTCGTGGTTAGTCATGATCTTCCATATGGGAACATTAGTTTCCTTCCAGTGCGTTTGCGGTAGCGGAACAATACGTTTTCCTCAGATGGTTGATGACCGTGAAATAAACATAAAGAGTACGGCAACAAAACGCTTTTTACAGATCGCAAACAGCATTAGAAGGAAGCGACTGTTATTGTGTATCAATTCGACTATTATCCTAGGGATTCATTGATATCTGTCGGCTATTCATCAGCAATCGCTAGATATCTCCGGAGATATATGACCCATCTGTAACGACTTCGGAGGAGATAAGAAGTAGACCACTTCGTATCACAGTGAACGATTGTTCTTGGGCAAATGACAACATGCTATCAATAACACGTCATTTTAGAATAAAAACTGAAATAGTAATTTACATCATAAGTCCGGGAAACGCATTTTTACAGTACGAGTCGAAATGTAATTTGGGGACGAGTTACTGTAAAATTTTCCCGGTTGTACCTATGTCGTAATGCGTTTTATTTCATACTGCAGACCCGTTTTATTTCATACTGCAGACACTAAATCTTACATTATTGAAACAAAAATTGAAAATATGATCATCCATGATAGAAACGCTAGTTTCTAAGGTTACTGTTTCTGGTGTTTGTTTTGTTGACTTTTGTGAAACTATAGCCACCTTAGTGAAACGAAATGTCAACAGACAAAATGTCGACAAACAATAACATTCCCGAAGATGTTTTGCGTGAATATAATGAAGCTGCCGGCTCTCTGATTTCCACAAAATCATCAGTAAGGTACCATAGCGAATATAAACAGTTTTGCGACTGGAAAAGGGTAAACGCAGTCAGTGAAATCAATGAGGAAATAATGCTGGCGTATTTGTTTGATCTGGTAAGTTGCACTTAATATTCTTTTGAAGGAATCATTATTGGTGATTTTCTAGTCGAAGAAAATGTCCAGTTCTTCACTCTGGTCAAAGTATTCGATGATTAAAGCCATGCTACAATTTAATGAAAACGTGGATATATCAAGATTCTCTAAACTTCGAGCGTTCCTTAAAAATCAGTCTGTTGGCTATCAACCTAAACAAGCCAAAACACTCACCAGAGAAGAATTGGTAAAATTTGTGAAAGAGGCACCGGATCAACAATATCTTTTCGCAAAGGTAATAATCTTAGATGTACATTTCAATATTTACTGATAATTTTGTGTTCTTGTTAGATTGTTGGTTTAATCGCCGTCGCTGGTGGTTGTCGCCGCGAAGAGATAGGTATATGAAATGTCTTTGGATGACATCCAGGAAACTTCTACACAATTGGTAATCACAATCCCTTTCTCAAAAACGAATCGAAGAAGAGTATTTACGGTTATTGATAAAATGGACGGCAAGTGTGTTAAAACTGTTCCGAAGATACGTTGCCTTGCGGCCCAAAGGTTTAGGTCACAACAAATTGTTCATAGGATACCGTAATGGCAAGTGCATTTCCCAGCGCGTTGGAATTCACACAATCGGTGGAGTTCCCAAGAAAATAGCGGAATTTCTAGGCTAAGCAAATCCCGAGTTGTACACCGGCCATAGTTTTCGCCGCACATCGGCGACTTTACAAGCAAATGCGGGAGCGGAATTTTTCGTTCTCAGAAGACATGGAGGATGGAAGAGTTCCTCCGTGGCAGAAAAGTATATTGAGGATTCGTTGGAAGGATAGAACAAAGTGGCTAAAATGATCCAGGGAGGAGAAAGTTTTGTGCAAGTCTCAACTGAGAAATCTAAAGAAAATATTAGTACAAGTGCTTGCTCGAGTTCCACTCTCCACGATGGTTTACCGAAAGTTGAAATAACTGGGAATACAGATTGCACAATTCATGTTACTTTTAATGTTTAGATTGTCTTCAATAATAATTGTCTTATAAAATCATATGAGTGAAAGAAGGTTAATTAAAATAAAGTTGAATTCCCAAAAAAAACTATATAATCGACTCGATAAATGATCTCAAGCCCTAAAAAGTGATCAACAGTTTTTCGAATACATACAAATTGCCTTACCCTGAACACTTCTGGTTCAATCAATACATGAGTCAAACTGATATAATTAACTTCCAATTATTTCAAGAGAACATTTCAGAGGTGTTCGTATCTGAAATGGAGGAATGACAGATACAAAAAATCAAACAATTCTATTAATTTTCTCAATTATAGTTGCCCATTTTCAGTTAGACATGAGCGAGGTAAATCACCTATGACATGAATTATTGTACTCATATTGTAACTTGGAACACTGAGTTTCATACCTGACTATAATTCAAGGAAGATTTCGATTGATATTACGAAAGCTGGATAAAATACACACATAGAAAATAGTAGTATTGGGTACCTACCATTTCTCCAATGAACATATATTTTTGAAGCCCACTTGGTTGGAAAATTACGACGGCCTATTAGTGCAGTGCAAAAATAAAAAAATTCGCAATTGACAGATTTAATCTGACAATTGCGACTTTTAATCTGTCAATAGTGTCAATTGACACTTTTTTCAAAGTAAATGGAAGACAATGATTTGAATTCAATGAATTGATTTCAAATGAATCCAATTCACAATTCTGTCGACCTCTGGTTCCAAAAATTCATTTTTTCATTTCTCTGAAACTAGTGCTTGAATACTCCTTTTACCAATCCCCTTTACCACTGAAATCGAGTTTATTTCCTACCATGTGAATAAAAAGCAAAACCCACTTATCGACTCCTTGTCAAAGGGACCCAATGAAATGAGCCTTTTGTTTTCATAACGTCTTTTGGGTGCATTACCTTGAATGGAACTTTTTAAATAATGAAAACGTTCAATATCGCAAAGCTTCGAATTATTATGAATGAGATTATTGAATATGTTATAAAATTCCAACCACTGCTAAAAAGTTGGAATTTACATCGTAGGTAACTTGACGTTATTGCTTGTGTGATGATAATGTGGCATTGTTTCAACCGAACAATTTGAACCCTAATGAAGATCTTTCATGAAAGCCGCAATTGCCAGAATGAATCTATCAATTGACACATTCAATCTGTCAATTGACAGATTCAATCTGTCAATTGACAGACTAAAAGTCGCAAGATTGCGAGATTTTTCATTTTTGCTATGGCACCAATTCGCCGTCGTAAAAAATGTTCACCCCACACAGCGGCTTTATCATTCTGTCGATTTAAATCTATTCTGCGAGTTGGCAGGTGCTGAATGCGAAATCTGCGGAAAAAACACTCTTTATTGCCGGTGTTTGCACCCAAAAGCACCACTCAATTAATGAGGTGCGTTCCAATTTGTAGGTAGCTTAATAATATTATACTACATAATGCGGCTCGGAATAAAACACATCACCTTCCATAAAAAGTCAATTTGCGGCTTACGAGCTCATAAAAGAGAAAAATCTCGTCTAAAGCCGGGCCAGAATATGTTAAACGCTGGGTTGGGTCAAGCTTTGATCACAAAATTTTAATTGGTTACGGTGCGAGGAATGGCCTGCTAGGAGTGCTGCGATGCCGTAACTGGTGGAATTTCTTGTAATATGAGACTAGATACCCTGAGCTTATACAGCAAATGAGATAAAATAAGAAATAAGATAAGAAAGTTGAACATACGTGAATCAATGAGAACGTTTTTACACTTACTGAAATAAAATAAAAAATAAGCAATAAGATGAGAGTTGGCCAACTTTCAACTCTTATCTCATTTCAGTTTGAAAATGAAAGTGCGCATGTGCAGAAAAATTGTTGAACGTCATCGTCAAAAAAGACGTGATTTCATTGGTTGATTCTTATTCCTTATTCAATCTGTATAAACAGGTCTGATTTTGTCTAATTCCTTATCTTATTTCTTGTTTTATCTTATTTGCAGTATAAATCCAGGGATATTCTTCGTAGTTTCTTTGAGTTCCTATCCTACCACAATCTGAAAAGATTTAGAATTAATATTGAAATATACACGAGTGTAGGAGAGCAGATTTCTAATCAACTCCGAAAAGTTTCTGCGTTAATTGGAAAGTCTCTTCTAAATATAAGTAAATTTGACAATCATACAAAAACTAATATATCTGAGGAGAAGAAATAAATAATTATAATATATATGTATATATATATTATATATAAGTTGATTGATTTTGTAAGGTTGCAGTAACGTAGAAATGTGTACTCTTCTCTTTTAACACTCCATTCCAATATTTTGACAGTTGTTACTGTCATCGTCAAGGAAGCTACAAATAATATCATATCATATGAAGAACAGACAGGAAAATGAACTATTACTCACAGTGTCGGCGAGAATGTATGCTTTTATGTTTTAATTTGAGCAACATCATTTTGTGACAGGAGATCGAAGGAAAAAATGTTTATATCAAAACTTTTTTGTTTGAAATATCAATTGTTTAGTCAAAGTCATTTTTGTTTTGTTTCGAAGGAAAATTTGTTTTTTATGTTAGGAATAAATATACAGAAAGATGAAGTTTGAAAATATATGATACAGCGGCTGTTATATAACTGAAGTTCCAATTTATAATGATTAGAGAAGCCAATTTCAATGATTTTAAGTTATTGAACTATGGAATAATAATTGCGGGTTTTTATCAAGTGATAATAAATATAAATAAATTTTCGCCGACACTGTGAGTGATAATTCATTTTCTTGTTTTTTCTTCATGTGATATGATATTATTTGTAGCTTCCCTGACGATGACAGTAACAACGGTCGAAATATTGAAATAAAGTCATATTGTTACTGTTCAGCAGACTTCCATTTTACTTATATATATATATATATATATATATATATATATATATATATATATATATATATATATATATATATATATATATATATATACTATATATACTCAAAGACGCTACTTGCATTTTGTTTGAGGGCTGTCGTTTTTTGGACTTTCTTCCTAAGGTTTCGCTGGCGCGAGTGGCTAGCTCTTCAGAGGCTCATACATCTTGAGTTTGACTCCGATGACTGGATGTTACCGTTACGAGTTCGTAAAGCATATTTATATCGTACGTATCAGTCGACTGTGGTATCCCTCGTTGGAGGCAATGAGGTACCATAGTCGACTAATACGTGAGGCAATAGAGATCCACAAACAAACGGATAATTTCAACAGCAAAGAAGAAGCTGTGATCCTCAACCGGATATGGAATCCCATTTTAAGAAGATCAAGAATAACAAATATCATGACGACAGATAGTGCGGCAATTAATACTAATGACATTTCTCCGAATGCAGATAAAGTAATTACAGCAATTAACATCCAGAAAAAGTAATTAGCACTCCAAACTATGCTTTACGAAGTCGTAACACCCAGTCATCGGAGTCAAACTCAAGATGTATGAGCCTCTGAAGAAGCTAGCTACTCGCGCCAGCCAAATGTCAAGAAGAAATTCCAAAAAACGACGGCCTTCAAACCTGAACGAAAGTAGTGATACTGAAAACCTTGGCCGCGAAAGCCTTAACTATTTCGTCGAAAACGAGATTGCTACTTCTCTTTTCAGTACAGATCAATGTTGGATGCCTCTTCTGAAAACGGAATTCGAAGTGGGACGATTCAGTTCGAAGTAGGTTGTGTCAAAATGAACACTTGGTATGGCAATTGATGAATCAGTCATGCCAGTGTGACATTTTGACTCTACCTACCAGAAATAAATCAATCCAATCTAAAAATCATTTCAATACAAGGTTCAGGAAGCAAAAATTTGTTATCTGGATAGAAACTTCAGAGACTTGAAAAAGATGGCAGAATAGTTTCTGAAACGTCGCCAAAGGGAATTGAATGCATTTTTTATATATTTTCTCAATTTGATCTTCCAATCAATAAAAATTATATACTCAACTGACAAAGTCAGTCAATTTTCCTTTTTTTTTTATACAGTGCTTTCATACGGAAGCGCAGAAGGGCCATACTTTTTTGAAATTTTATTTTTCTATGATTCCGACTTTTAAGTCGGAATTCCGAGATAAAAGTCGGAATTCCGACTTTTATCTCGGAATTCCGACTTTCATCTCGGAATTCCGACTTTTATCTCGGAATTCCGACTTTTATCTCGGAATTTCGAATTGAATCTCGGAATTCCGACTTTTAACTCAGAATTCCGACTTTTATCTCGGAATTCCGACTTTTATCTCGGAATTCCGACTTTTTTTTCGGAATTCCGACTTTTATCTCGGAATTCCGACTTTTATCTCGGAATTCCGACTTTTATGTCGGAATTCCGACGTTCGGAGTAATCATTCTGATTTGGTAAATGAAAACCGGCTTATCCAATCCATCTTGGCACAGAACTGATGACATAAATGCCCAGGAATCTCTGTGAAGTATACTAAGATGAAAAAACACCTATTATATGTGTTCACTGTGTTGATTTTTTTCCTAGTAGGTGTTTTTTCTTTCGTCATGACCTGCACTATCAGTGTGCAACTAGAAAAGTAGCTGAGTTTGTGCCAGGATGGATTGGATAAGCTTGTACATGCATCATTTCCTATACGGGTGTCTGGTACAGCACAGTTTCTCAGATCTTGTTTCTAGGAATGAGTAGTTTTTTCGCTGATCTGATGTAGATACCTCACAAGTGCGGTTATTCCGCAAATGTTACTATAATAATTTGAATTTCTAGGCATATTTTGTTTTCGTTTGTAATGATATACCTATTGTTCACAAATTGGTGACATCCACCTAATTGAACGATCATCTTCTCCTGTGGAATTGTCATATCTTTCGTTTGATAGTGTGCAATCAATGTTCAATCCAAATTTCCATGAACTATCAAAAAATGATGTTCGAAAAATCAAATATACACGTAAAACAGCTTCTTCTGAAACTCCACCTCTTCTAGGTGGGGTCCATTCAATATCATCAAATATAATCAAACCATAAAACGAAAAGAATTGAAAATATAGAAACGATATAAAAAGATGTGGAAATAAAAATGAATGAAGAAATGTTGAAAATGAATTACTATAGGAATCGCATGACATACTGAATTTCCATGCAAATAGCAGCTTGAAATATTAAAATAAAATAATAAATTTGGAAAAGTAAATATTATAGTTACCACATATGTTGGGGTTTCAAGTTAACTGACATGTTTATTCAAAGATCCCCAACATCATTTCCTGAATTAGCATAAGACCAAACTTGTATTAAATCGAACTCGAAGCGAGTTCCGTTAAAAAGGTTGGCATCTTCAGGAGAAGAAGATGCATTCAAGAGAATAGAAATGTAAAAATAATATGACTGGTGACAAAGAACTTATACCATTTAGTTTGCTATTTAGCTATTAGCTTAGAAAACGAAGAGATGGATGTGAATGGAACTATAGATTTATATTTGAGTCTTAGGAATAAAATGAAATCCTTATTTTCATAATCTGAAACTCAATGAATTTTCTACTTTTGTCGCATTGAAATAAATACCTAATTGCCCACCTTATAGTTTTTTGAGTATTATTATGATCATGGTCTAAAATAACTCATATGAGTTAATTACAACGAACTTAATGTTTCAAAAATTAGGCACGATTCATGATTTTGATTGATTTGGGTATCACTCAAATATTTCGAGATAAAAGTCGGAATTCCGAGATGAAAGTCGGAATTCCGAGATTGAAGTTGGAATTCCGACATAAAAGTCGGAATTCCGAGATAAAAGTCGGAATTCCGAGATTGAAGTCGGAATTCCGAGATTAAAGTCGGAATTCCGAGATTAAAGTCGGAATTCCGAGATTAAAGTCGGAATTCCGAGATAAAAGTCGGAATTCCGAGATCATAGTCGGAATTCCGACTTAAAAGTCGGAATCATAGGAAAATAAAATTTAAAATAGTATGGCCCTTCAGCGCTTCCGTACTTTCAAGATAAAAGTATCCACCTTTAATAACTTTTGTGATACTGGTATGTAGGAAAAATCCAAAAACACGTCAATTCATTGAATTTATGTTTTGAAGTAGCATAAATAGCACAGTTAAAAAGATTACTGTTGTACAACCCATTTTATTACAGGCAAATAAGGTGAAAGTAAAAAATGAGTAAAATTTGTGCTATTAAAAGAAAAATTGTTTATCTCATAAACTAACCACTTTAAGTATTATACATTTTTGAAATCATTCAAAGAGGAGTATCCAAATTTTACATAACAACTATGAGAAGTAATTTAAAAAGAAAACAAGGGATGATGCTAGGGGTGAGGGGTGGCTTTTCCAGTAAGTTTAAATAAGCCATAATGCTTGCCCCTTCCAACATAAATTGACGTGTCTTTGGATTTTTCGTACATACCAGTATTACAAAAGTTATTAAAGGTGGATACTTTCATCTGAAAAGCACTGTATTGCAGTTACGTACCGGGGCAAATATACCATTTCGGCCTAAAAATCAGATGAAATAAGAACTTGAATTTTTTTTTCAGTTTACAAGGGGGATGAACCCCAAAAAATTAATTAAAGGAAATTCACGTTGAACGAGAAGTTACTGACATATAGGATGTTTCATTTATAAGAAAATGTTTTCAATTAACGAAGTAACTTTTCGGGCTAGATTAGAAATCTGCTCTTCGACACTTGTATAGATTTCGATATTATTATTTTTTTCGGATTGTGGTAGGTTACTGATCCAAAACTAAGAAAACATTCATTCACCAAAAAAATTCACTCTCAAACAGTAAGTAGACTACATTTGTTTTAGTATAAGTCAAGAAATTTGGAAGCAGCACCTTACTTATTTCGTTTCGACACTCCATTTTTAAAAATTACAAAATATTCTCGCGTGTAAACACTATATGTGTTCTATACTCAGAGTTGATAGCAGCATACTGCCGCCGATGGAATGAGGTGTTTACTTGATTAGATAGAGTCAGTACTTTTCGCTATCTTAACATTCCTATGGTTCAACAAAAAATGTTTCCGTCCTGTGCGCACAGTTATGGGTTCATGCATGCGCAGCTTCGTCAAATAAAAATTTGGAATCACTTCAAATACAATTCTATTCATTATTATTTCATTGATATTATAATTGAGGGGCCTAGTTCCAAAGTGTACAATCTCCAATTTCTATTAAAAATGAGGTAGATGGCGTAACACATGTCATGTTTAGCGGTGAATTCAAATAAACCATCATTCCGTACCAAAACGTTCAATCGCCAGTCTATTATTGATGTAGAGAATTAGGCTTTGTTCCATAACGTGCAATCTCCAATGATAATTCAGGTCCAAACCGTACAAACTCCAAACTTGTGAATTAAAGCAAAACGTACAATATCCATTGAATATTAAGTCTTTATTATGAGTGACTTTTCAAAATGAGCATTATTTCTTCGCGCTAAAATGAACACCTCTGATTTTACCAACATTCACACTGTTAGACTGATGTGTGATGGATGTGGGGGTGAGAATAAAAATACAACCCTTCTTACAATGTGTTGTAACTGGCTCTCCAAGCAAAACTCAATATCGAATACCTATTGAAATTATTTTTCCAGTGTGAGGGCATTCATTAATACCTCCCGATAGAGTGTTTGGACATATTGAGAGACATATACGCAAAAAAGAGATTATTTTAGAGCCAGAGGAATATAGGAATATATTCTCACAGTATGCAACTGTGCTCAAGGTAGGAGAAGATGTTGAAATTAAAAACTGGAAGGACGAAACACGTAAATTCATAAAGTTGCCAGGACAGTGGCATTTTGCTTTTTCGAAAATGAAAAGAATGGTACTCACTAAAAATTCCAACGGAGTAGTAATAGTCCGGGGAGAAAGTAATTATAGAACAGATCTAGGGATTGGAAAATCCATTACAAAAAGGGACAAAAGCATCCCCAATATGGATCCAACCATAATCACCAAGAAGAATGTAGTAACCGAAAACAAGAAAGTTGATGTCAACAATCTTCTCCTTTCACATTATGGAGAAGATCGGAAAAGTGACCCTAGATTAAAATTTTACAAATTTGTGCTGGAAGGAGAAGACCAACCAGAAGTTACTGAGGACAGTGACAACACGGTACTATGCGAAGCAAGGGAAGAAGAGTGTGGTTTGACAGTTTGAATTTTTTTATTTTATCCAGAAAAAAGAAACAATTTTCAAGAAAGAATTGTTCGAAAGCGTTCTTGTTTACGTTATTTTATCCAAATCTGAAGTTCCATTGTTAATTGGTTCAAAATAAAAAAGTTTTTCGAATTCGAAAACGATATTTAATTTCCAAAGTGAACAATATCCATTGATAAATTTCATAACGTACAATCTCCATAACTATTTCGTAAATAATTTTGAAAACAAAAACATTTTTTTTCTAGAACCTCTTGAACTATCTATAGATAATAATAACTTCATAACGTAATATTCAAATTTCAAAAAGAATGGACCACCTTCAATTGCGAGGTTTTTCATGTTTTCTGAAAATATGTATAAACTGGAGATTGTACACTTTGGAACTAGGCCCCTCAATTGAGAAAAGTCATCAAATAATTTATAACTTGTGATTATTTGGTAATACATGGGTGCTCATCAAAAGGAGTTCACTAGGATCTCTTATCTGGAAAAAATAACCTCCACTCAAGCCTACCTGATTGTTTAACTGATATTGTGAATCTTTCAATCTTATAATTTCTACACTTTCCACAAGGTAATGTTCAAAAATCATCATCTTTGATTAACTATTAGGTAGGTGCATTTTTGTCGAATAGCATACGGCGGTTCTATGAAATTTGCTATTTTTCAGAGCTTACCATATCATTCAAACCAACCTTCAGCTCACATTTTACTTGAACCCTTTTCAATATTTCTGTTAACATTAGCTTGAGAAGATTTATTACCAATTCCAATGGAATTGTAAAAGTTGTATCAACAGTCGTACCTAATTGCGGTGTACCAGTAATTCGAAGTTGAAATTGTGTCGAAGTTTGTATTGTGTTAGTAATGTGGTTTGGCTGGTCAGTCAAATCGTATAGGGGTTCATTTGTAGATTGCGGTATTGTTAAAGATATGTGTAAGTTCTTGATAGTGACTCCAAACGTTGAACATTTCAACATTTTGCACACGGATTAATTTCTCATACATTGAAAAATCAGAATTTCCATGTTCGAAATGATTACATTCACCAGATGTAAATGGTCTCCTCTGTAGGAGTTTCAGACTTTGGTCGTCACCCAGCAGATGGCGTTGCCCCTTGGAGGTTTACACCATCAGCACCAATTTCTCATATATTCTCAATATTCCATTCTGATCTATTCTCAATATTCCAGAGTCCACAAGGAATATCCATTTCAGCATCTAGATGAATTGATTTTTCACCAGGACCAAGTATCAGAATCAGAATATACTTTATTGCCAAATGTTTTTCCTATTGACAAAGTTATCCACAATGTACACAAATTCGATATTTGTCACAAACGAATGTAACAGTTTCAGTTTAAATTGTAAAATCATCGCAGTTACAAACGAATAAAAAACAGTCACAACTTATAAAATTTCGTGAACGGAATAAATGAATAACATTTACAAGTCATAAAATATCATTAAGAATGAAAATATATAAAGCACAAACGATTTGAAAGGTTAAACTTGAGTGGAGATATTTACCAGTATTTAACTCTAGATCAAACTATGAAACTTGAATGCCCAATACCGCCAAATCAATCAGAATACTAGACCAGTAAATCGGTTTTGTAAAATTCCTCCAAACTATAAAAAGGATTGTCATATAGTAACAACTTCACCCTTTTTCTGAAAATAGTGTAAACATTAATTCCTCTGATTTGTCCTGGAAAGTAGTTGTACATTTTGAGACCATTGTAAATTATTGAATCTTTTACAAGACTACTTTTGGGAATAGGTAAAGGTACATTATACTGGGAGGTACGAGTGTTGTACGCTGATGATATACCGACGTATTGATCACGGTATTTGTGGATCAGACATGACGTTTCTAAGATGAAAATGAGGATTTGGTTCTTTTTGAAATAATCTTTGTACGAATCCCGATTCTTGATCTTGAGGGCCCTGGTTGCTCTTTTTTGGATGACTTTTACCCTTTGGATAAAGTTCTTGCTACAAAACCCCCAGAAGGCGATTCCATGAGGATAGTGGGAGTTTTCATTTCGTTGTATTTGGAAGGGAAATGATGGTGGTTAACTGCCGATGCCTAATATATTCACAGTTTGAAATTGAAAATATTTGTTGAAATAGGAAACCTAATATAAATATCAATTGTTAACAAATCATGCTCAGTATAACTAGTGCTCTTCGGGCTTGAAGGCCGTCGTACTTTGGAATTTCTTCCTGACGTTTCGCTAGCGCGAGTGGCCAGCTTCTTCAGAGGCTTATTCATCTCAGTCATCGGAGATGAATAAGCCTCTGAAGAAGCTGGCCACTCGCGCTAGCGAAACGTCAGGAAGAAATTCCAAAGTACGACGGCCTTCAAGCCCGAAGAGCAGTAGTTATACTAATAACCTCGGCCGCGAAAGCCTCAACCATTTTGTCAAATCATGCTCAAATTAGAAATATTTGCTGTAAGAATGAAATAGTAGTGTTACGGTAATAATCACAAGTGCTAATACTGTTACAAACTGTTAATATTTTGTATTTTGATTTCAAATATACCATTAAAACATACCTAGATTTTCTCACCGAACAAAATTGCTTGGCCTCCACTGGAAACTTATTGAATTCTAGCAAATCACGATGAAAAATTGATTGCAAATAACGTGTACGAGAAACATACATATCAGTATGGATAATCATGAATTCAACTAGTGTATGTGATGAACTGATCGAAGTAAAAAGGTGCTTCACCAGATGAAATTTTGAAGATGAATATCATAAAAGAAGAGAAAATTATATTTTCAACTGAGAGCCAATCCATGATGCGCATGATTTTGGTAGGAGTGAGTCTACTGCATTTCGAAATAATTCGCATACCTCTATTTTGCATACCTTTACACAACTATCGAATAATGATAATGAGCTGGAATAGCATACAAAGTGAGGTTATAATATCGTATTATAGACCGTTACACACGTTTGGTAACACTGACAAAGAAGAATAGTTTTTCTGTTACTTTACTGTGTATGTATCGGAAGTAATTTTTGAATTCCAATGTGTTATCAATCATGCAACCGAGGTATTTGATTTTTTGAACAATCTCATTGGGCTCATCATGAATTTTAATTATAACTAACGCCATGTCGATGCGACTGATTTTATATTGTTTTGTGATAATCATTGCTTCAGCTTTAGTACAGTTAAGCTTGAGCTCATTTACATTGAGAAATACAGATACTTTATTCAAAATGACCGGTTTCTGTAACAACTTGAGATAATTGTTTATCACTTACAGCCAACAGAGTATCTTCGCCAAACAGATTAACAAATTCACAATCTTCAGTGAATTGTATGTCATCCAAATAGAGTATAAATAGAAGGGGCCCTAGTACACCCCCTTGTGGCACACCTGTATCAACATACTTGACACTTGAAAGTGAGCGGTTAACTACGGTTCGATGGGACCGATGTGATAGATAACTCTTGAACCAATCAAGTATCTTCCCTTTTATACCGTAATACTCCAGTTTATCAGGTGAAGTTGGAATAACAATCGTTTCGAAGGTCTTTTCGAAATCCAAGAAAATGATAATTATGTATTTATTCTCATCGATATTACTTTTTTTTTCAATTCGAAACAGTGATCTGTTGAGCTGTTTTACACGAATGCTTATTTCTAAATCCAGACAGATTATTCCTGTATCAAATCAACAAAAATGACGGCTGACATAACCTACAACCTATCTAGCGCCATCTGCCTCCTCGAATACATGAAATTCAAACCAACAACATCGGCATGGCAACGCCGGGCTTTGGTACTCCTCGCGGGGCGTTCTATCCGTAACTCGACCGTCGAAGAGAGCCTAATGTTGTCTTTTGCGGTGTTTTGTACACCTGGTCGATCAGGAAACCTACATTTACCTGCTCCCCGCCGAGCTAAACAATGGCCCGGCTCGTAATAAATCACCTAGAGCCGAGAAAGAATTTGTAAAACACGGCCACGGCGATGATTAAAAGAGCGGCACCGAGAGCAAACAGAAAGAAGTGTGTAGATTTCTAAATGGCACGCCAAATTATATCGATAATTGTTTAGATATCCGAACCTTATTCTGGGTATTCGCCCGGGGGTTTTCTAATATCGGGCTTATTACGAAGGCAACGCGAGGGATGGCTGGTAAATTGGCTCCGAGAAGTCTCGAGGAATTCGAGGTCTGTTGGTAGGTAGGTAATAATAATAAGATAATGGGTAAGATTGGAACCGATTATCGTTGAGGTTGCAACCAATATACCGTACGATTTGAAATCATTCGTGTGGAAGTGAACATTTCTAACAGATATGACCACAAAATTGACATCACTCGCACTTGACGCGTGCGTTGCTATCCAAGTTAGTATCTTCATGAGAAGACTTCACAGAACAGTGACACCTATTTATAACAGGCTGACAGGATTTCAGGAACTGTTCGTCAAATTTTTCATGAAAAAAATTAGGAACTACCTGCGAAAACTATTATCATACTACATACTATCATACTACATTCATTAAGCTATGGCTGTCAAATGTTCAGAGCTGCCTATTGTCATGATCATTTCAAATTGCTTCCAGTGATCCTGTAATCTTCATTCAGAACATGCTGGACCATACAACATTTTGGCGATTTTTGCATCGAATATAGGCATAATTGTCTTCGAAACAAGTTCCTATAGCTCGCCAACTTTGACCAACGTACTTTTTGCAGTCTTCACAATAGTTATGTATACTTATTCCTGACTTATAAAACGTAATATTCACATTCAATAGAAAAACCAAAAAAAGGGTTGATTTCCAGATAACACGCCAAATTATTTTCAAAATTCTTCGGATTTCCAGACATTATTATAGCTATGTGCTTAGGCGTTTTCTGAAGTATTATCGTGAAGGCAACGTTAGAATTTGCTGTTAATTTGGCTCCGAGAAGTCTCGAGGAATTCGAGGTCTGTTAGTAGGTAAATAATAATAATGATAATCGGTGAGACTGGAACCGATAATCGTTCAGGTTGCAACCAATATTTCGTGTAAAAGTGATCGAAACAAAACTAAATTCACTCGCATTTGACGCGTGTTTTGCTATCCAAGTTAGCATCTTCATGACAAGAATTGGATACTGAATTCACCAACTGGTAATACGTATTTATAGTTGGGAGGGTTGCATCGAAAACATGCAAGAGTTTTCTGAAAGCTAATATTTTCAAAAAAGGTTGTACGTTAGTGAACAAAATCTGGTGAACAGTCAGCACTTAGAGTTCCGGGACACTTGGCGCTGAGACGCGCGCAAAGGTGTTATTTTAATTAGCATCTCCAAACTGTTTTCTCAAATTCAAAATTTGTAGAAAATGAGAAAATATAACATAAAACAGGAATCTCATAGTCAGGCAGTGTAATATGGGGATACAAAGCGTCAGTGCCACTCCAAAGCTGTCAAAAAAAAATCCTTACCCAAAGTGGTTTTTGAAGGCTGAGATTTTTCGAAATAATAATTAAAAGAGAGTGGTTGATAAGAAAAACAATAAGATTCCTTTGTGATAGAACCACACCAGTCAGCAGTCGATAGGAGAATGTTCACTGCGCGCATTTATACATTTTGCCTCAACATATGGCAATAACTTTTTGCAAAAAACTATTTTAATAATTTTTCAATAAGTTCAGCTTTTTCGAATGAGAAATGATAGAATAGAATTATGAAATTATTGTTAATGGTATTTTTTTCGGGTGGTGAAGTAATTATTTTTTTATTATCAATTACATATAGCACCCCACAACCCATTTTGAAAATATCAGCCTTCGGAAAACTCTTGCATGTTTTCGACGCCAGTTCCTGGACTTTTATTACAAGCTGGGAGGATAATACGAACTTCTCCAGAAAAGAAAACTGGGAACTTCCTGCAAAATAATCATTATCATACTACAATTTCATTTATATAAGCCTCCCAAATGTTTAAAGCTGCCTATTGACATGTATATTCCTGATAATTTTAAATCGCTTCCACTGATCCTGTAATTTTCATTCAGAACATGCTGGACCATACTAGATTTTGTCGATTTTTCGCATCGAATGTGGGTATAATTGTCTTCAAAACGAGTTCCTATAGCTCGGCAACTTTGACCGATGTACTTTTTGCAATATTCACATTCCATACTGAAACAAAAAAAATTATTTCTCATATGACACACCAAATGATTTCCCTAGTCAGGAACTTAGGTATTTTTGTGGTGAGAATGGAATTTGATGAAATATTTTTGGCTTTTATACACGTACCTATCAACAGAGAGTATTTGTAATTTTTTTATTCAACTTCCTCCATAAAAGTTGTTATTTACATTTTTCGATACGAAGAAGTGATAAGACAAAAAATAATTCACCAAATTTCCATAATTTTTTGGATATCCAAACAACTTTTCATCTAAAAGTGAGAAATTTAAACGAAATCAGTTACGCTGCCACAATATTGAAACAAGTCAGCATCTCCTTGAGATGAAATTGTTCCAGAACTTACAAACATTTTTCAGTGAAGGTTTCAATCTCATCGTGTTATCAGAACTCACAGGAACTATTTACAAAATTATTCCTGGAAAAAAAATTATTGCGGAAGTACCTGCACAATTTTTTCCTAGAATCTACTTAACCTTTACGTTCCTTATTATTATCCTGATATCCTCTGTGAAATCCGACTTAGATGAATGATACTAGACTGCTGGCTGACACTAGAAGTCACAGCATTCTGGGAATGACCTCTGACATTATGACTCCAATTGTAAACTATGAACTGCCTTATACAGTTCTTTTCTCGAGTAGAGAGGACTGGATCCTCCGGAGGAGGAAAATACTGAAAGCAGATAGTTGTTGGTTCACAGATGGATCAAAAACACCTTCTGGTTCTGGTGCAGGTGTTTTCAGTCGCAAACCCAGGACAGAGATATCAACCTGCCTAGGGACATATGCGACCGTATTTCAAGCGAAAATTTATAATAGGTGTGTGCGGAGAGATTGGCAGAATCCAACCTCACACACAAGTCAATAAAAATATTCTCGGACAGTCAAGCGGCGCTGAAAGCCATTGGCTCTTACCGATTAACGGCCAAACTGGTAACAAATTGCCAAAAACGACTCTCCTCAATAGGAAGTTTTAACAAATTGTCTCTGGTCTGGATTCCGGGCCATACTGGCCTGGAAGGCAATGAGGCTGCTGACTCCCTTGCAAAGGAGGGTGCTGCAAGCAGCTTCATCGGACCAGAACCTGTCATTGGCATCGCTTTAGGCTTTGCCAAACAAACATTGAATACCTGGATGGCAGAAAGATTTATGGACTTCTGGCAAAATCTTCCAGTACTGGCTCATTCCAAGGCGTTTATTCACCCTTCGAAGTCGGAAACCAAACAGTTGTTGGACTACAGTAGGGACGAACTACGATGTCTAACTGGCCTTCTCACAGGTCACTGTCATTTGAATCATCATATGCAGAGAATCGGACCGTCAGAAGACAACTTGTGTCGTCTCTGTCTGGAAAATGATGAAACAGCAGAGCACATAATTTGTGCCTGCCCCGCTGCGGACCGAATCAGGTTTTCAGAGTTTGGCAAGGCTTCACTCTTGCCATCTCACCTGAAAGATCACTCACCATACAAACTAATCGGCTTCGTTGAGAAGCTGGGTTTATTTGGTCGAGTTTGAATGGGTGTGAGCCACAATAAACCCTTGTGGGTTGCAGTGGAGGGCCGAACAGATCCACTCACTTCTGACCTAACCTAACCTAACCTAGATGAATGGGATCGGCCCTGGTCACACTACCACATTTGTTATTTCTAGGCTCTCTAATGCCTACAAGATGTATCATTGCAGATATAAGGAAATCTACTTCATAATCAAAATAATTATAGTTGAAATTTTTATAACTGTGAGGTTTGGCGTGTCTCTTGCATGTATTTTGACACGTTGCTATGGCAACCATCCTATCAATTTGTGAAAAAATCGCTCTGGCAAGTGGAAATAATTCTGTCTTGAAATTATGTCGTTGTTGGAATTTTGGTAAGGAATATTTTGAAAGATGACTGATTTCAGCGAAGGATTTCTTCTGGTTGCTTATTATGGATGTCCAGAGTTTGTTTTAGATGAATAAGATCTCCAATTTGATTGGTTTGAAATAATTTTGGCATGGAATTTCCGTATTGAATCTCACGCTTGCTATTAAACATATGTTCGAAGCAGAAAGAATTGTGTGGATTCCTGTCCTAAATGGAAAGCCAAATTATATCGATAATTTTAAATATTGAATTCCTGAAGCTTATTTTTTTCCATTCTGGTAGGTAGGTTATGAAGATAATAATCTAAAAATTCGAAAACAATCATCGTTAGGAGTGGGATTTTCGTTGTGAAAATTTTCAACAGAGATTAATTATTATCATAACATATTTGAACGTCATCATTCTGTGGTGGATGAACATTTGTTCCGTGATTTTCTGGGTTTGTAACCTACCACTTAGTATCATACATAGCATGATATTTTAGTACAAAATATATCAGTTTGATGTTAGGGTTTCAACTTTTCACCAGGTGAGGTTCCAACCTGATCTTTTAAACATTTTGAAACAATAGAGCATGATCTAGGGGAAGGCAAGCTGAGCAGTTTTTCAGAGTTGCAAATTTGAGCGGCAATAAAATCATTGTTCATTTGTTTTGTGGTTCCAGTCAGAATTTTGAACCTTCTATCCCCAGCAAACAAGGAAAATCGATACCGCCAGAAACCAGAAGAATATCTTTTCAACACAATGGCAGAGCAAAAGATGATCAACCGAAAGATTAGAAAATGTTGAAACTTTCAATTTCAGATGCTTTGCTCTCAAAAATTATATTAGTCTTCTTATAATTCAATACACAGAATTTTGATGGAAGTGTCGAGAGAAAAATTGTTACTTCTATATGAATATTCTCGTTTTGTCCTATTTCATTACGTCTGTTCCTCAACATTTTCGGAATGATTTCATGGAGATTAGGGGCGCACAGAGAAATTTAGTATGGGAAAAATGAGCTCAACAAATAGAAAATATAGATGATTCAGGGCCTCAACTTTCGATGTTGATAGTATCGTTGAACTAGCTAACATCATTACTTCATTTTGTTTTCCCCAAAAAAAAAGATTTATTGAAGATCAAAACATACTGAAACTCATCTCAGATGAATCTTTTATCATATCACATTCGCCTTTCAGGCGGAAGACCGGGGTTCGATTCCCCACCGGGCCACCATGCTGGGTAATCGCACGTTAAAAGGTAAGGCCTCGTTGATCCATAGCTCGCACAAGTTTCCACTTCTAAGGGTTGAAGTTCGTCTGCTGGTCAACGGAAACGAACAATTTTAGAACATTTTTTTTAGAACCAGTGGCGGATTCGTTACTAGTCGCAGGGATATCACCCAAATAGTAATACATTCCATATTAAATATATTCAACCCGTTAACGAGAAAATTATAATGGTGAAATTCCTCATAAAACATAAGAAAAATAAATAAGTATCTTGGAATGAAATTACATGTACCATTATCAAAATTAAAGTTCCAAGTAGAAAGTTCAAAGTAATGATACAATTAAAATCATTAACACACATTCGCCACAGTGTTGACAAACGCACAATTGAAATCTGTTCACAATAATAATCACATCGTTCATCACTGGAAATTCAATTTAATCTCTAATGAATAACCGTAATTTTGGTAAAGCAAAAGCTATTAATGATTCATTGTATCTACTAGCTGGTGTTTCCTTTTATCGGCTCACAGACTCGTACAACATAATGGTGTTTTTATTTTGTGTATAGTTGGCTTAGTGTGAACGTTCTTTTGTGGATCTATTGTGGTACGAATACCTTTGCGAAATCATTAAATAAAAATTTCATGGTGTAACCTCAAGTCAAGCGTGGGCCGGACTCACCTACCTTGACTGAAATGATTACTTATGTGAGGGAATCTTCAGCTATAACGAGAATACTAGTTCTCGGAATGGAGCGCAGATAACTGATTTGGAACACTTCGTTTTTTTCTTATTCACGGGGTTTCACAGAAGTATCTGTGAAGATTTTCGGGCCGTCGGGATAAAACCTCTTTTATTTTATTTTTTTATTTTATTTTATTTTCATGTAATCAACAGAATTTACATTCCATTAAAAGATTACAATCATATAATGTAACTTATATAGTAAGCAGATACCCTCATTGAACATATCGAGAACATATACATAATTAATGGACGAAAATATACACATATATGCGCATATACACACATATACCCGTATATACACACATTCGGTAACGAAATACGAATTCGTAAAGAAATTCAGAAATAACTCTGAAAGCGGAGAATAAGTTTTGTTTTTCCTTCGGTTTACAGGTTGTGAAGAAGAGATAATACTTTTTTCTTGAAGAAATCAAATGGTTTTTCTATTATATCTGGATCAAGTTTATTCATCACTTGGCAAAGTCTATAGAGAGGTGCGTTTTTCCCAAATTAGTGTAGGCCCTAGGTAAAACGAACAATGTTATTGTTCGGGAGTCATAGCTTGATTGGTAATATATTAGTTTTTCCAGAAGGTATTTACAAATGATCTTTTCGTTGAGGATTTTATAAATAAACAGTGCTGCAGCTAGTTCTCGTCTATGCTCTAGTTTGAGAAACTTACATTCTTTCAGTAAAGTTGTATAAGGAAGATCGAAATGATATATCCCAGTTATTTTGTAATAGAGATACCTAAGAAATTTTTTCTGAATTTTTTCTACTTCATTTTTGTATATTTCATATAAATGGGGGGCAAAAATGCCCCCTTCTGAACCAATATTTTTCGAATTGAAAATAAGTGAAATATTGAATTACTATTGGGTGGTGCCCATGAGAATGAAAAATTATATTTTTCTTGACCTATATTTTTTTTCTTTATATAAAAATTCACCTGAATCAAGGGATAGGAGATACGAATTAACCATAACTTGAGCACTGACCATGGAAATGGTTATAGAAGAGAGAAAAGTCTCCGACACTTCTACGATGTTCCAATGAAGTGAGTGAGTCCTTGAACGAAGAAATACCAACAAGACGGATAGCGTTTCTTTGAATAAAATCAAGAAGTTTCATGGAATGTCTCGGTACCGAGCCCCACACACGAGAACTAACTCCAAGCTCCTGGAATGCACCCTTAGCGATCAATCTCACATGGTTTTCATATGAGAGATTATTACTGATCGTAATTCCTAGCATCGAGATACTTGACTTTGTCAGAACAGTTACTCCTGACATCTGAATATTGGATGAAGTTATATCGGCTTTTTTTGAGAAGAGACATGCCTTGGTTTTCCCAGCAAGAATCCGAATATACATACAATTTTACGAAAAGAAGTTTTTCGGTAACTTTCTCCGGGAATTTGAACTAGATCGAATAAGAAGATATTCCGACTTACTTTTCTATATGAAAAATCTTTTCAGGTAGTTTTCTAAAAATTTCTATAAAGCGTTTCATTCTTCAGCCCAAATATTGAAAATCTGATCTTTCAAATAGTTTTTACTTTCAGTATACAACGAATATCTATTGTTATGTTATATGAACGTCTAGCTGGAAGGTAGAACAATAGTGGGACAATTTTCTGAATGATAATAGTAATAATAATAATATTAATGTTTATTTGACTGATAAAGGTACAATGGACATAAAATTTGAGGACAAAACATGCAAAATGAACCTGGGTAAATCGCTGGCTTACAATAACTATTCATGGAATATTAAACCGATTCAAATCGTCCAATCAAATAATAGTGCATGTATTGACTACTTAAAACATTCAAAACACACAAAGTGAATTATAAAAATAAAAGTCATGGATTTAAATATGAAAGTTATAATTTATAAAATATAAAAGTATGTGCATCTTCTTTGTATACGTTTTTTGGGCACGTATTAACTGCTTAAAACTTTCGAAACGCACAAATTAAAATATAAAATAAATGTCATGAATAGTAATATATAAATGTTCTGAAAGTTATGATTGATAAAATATAAATAAAATAGGTGAATCATTTTTGTATAGCGTAGGAGTGAATGATTATAATGTGAATATGCAAGCAGCTCTATTCGAACATTCTTCATTTTTGATTAATGAAATCATGAAAGAAATTTCTTTCCGTTTGAAGAATCCACTTTTTCACTTTTTTCCTGAATAGAAATGATTTTTCATATTGCCTTACTTCCTGTGGTACTAAGCAGTATAATCGAGGCCCCAGATAACTTGCGTTTCTCTGTCCGATAGATTTATCACAACAAGGCATGATTACGTTACCACAATACTTATTTCTAGTGCTATATTCGTGACCTTAAGGCTGTAGTGTTATATTTCCTTTCTTTATATTTTTCAATAAATTCAAACAGAAGAGTTGCCTTACATCCAAAATTTCGATTTCTTTAAACAAATTGTCGCTTGAGCTGAATCATTAAAAAATTGAACCTTTCATATCACAATGGCATTGAACATTTGAGTGTAACTCTTTTAACTTGATTCATATATGCAATGGCTAAACACTATTATTACATATTTGAAATATGGTCTCCTGAAACTCACAATCCCCATTATGTTGAAGCCAACATATTCAATTAATTGATCTAGATACAAAAATTACAAGTTATACCGGGCCAAAATGAATATGATACCTTGAATACTCTTGATAATGAAGTTTCAGTTGATTCGGACAAGCAAAAAATCGTCAAGAAGTCTCGTGGGCTACGAAGAGAAATTTTTGTCTTTCATTTCGAAACTGCAATATTGGGTTTATAGATTTTCCTGCGATCTGTTTCACATCAATTTCCGGTGTATTTGGGCTACAAACAAAATTTTTGCAGCCTCTTTCTCTTGTTTTTGCATAAGATTCATAAAATTAAATTGGCATTTCAACTTAGAACGTGTGCTTACGCAGAAACAGAACAAAGATTGAACTGAATTGTGGAAAAATGAAGTTCAATCGATCAAAATATGAGATAACAAAGAATAAGTGAAGAAAGGTTAATCAATATAAACAAATGTTGAAAACAAGTTTTCAGTTTAGTATACTCGCTCCAATAGCGGGTATCTGCAATCGTCTTTGGACTGGCAACATTTCGAGATATGGTCGATTATAAAGACCCGCGCTCAGAAATGCTATTTCCAGTTGAAGAATCGTTTCTTCACCCAAGATGAAGGACTTCAAGTGGCATCACCACTGTCACCGTCACAACAAAACCGAAGCATTGCACAATTATTGTTGTCAACTTTCCCAACGGTAATAGTTTTATTGTTAATTTTCATTCCATAAACAGTTCAGATTCGTTAAATATTGATTATAATGTAATACGAAGATTTAGAGTTTGAAAATACACCTCCAGATGTCGTTCAGAAAGCATTAGATGTTTGTAATAATCTGCTACCAAGCACATCTAGAGAATAACATGAAATATAAAAACCGAGTTTATGACATAAAAGTATATATTGTATATCTCAATTTTGTTCAAACAGTTCAAAAATCAAATATAAAAATGAGTCGATGACATACAAGTATGTATTGTATATTCTAATTTTGTTTGAACGGTTCAGATTCGATTATTTGATGAATACTGATTATAATGGCATACGAAGTTATAGAGTTTGAAAAGACACCTCCAGATATTGTTCAGAAAGCATTAGATGTATCTAATAGTTCACAAACAAGCACGGCAAGAGAAAACTATGAAATATGAAAATGATCTAATGACAAATAAGTATGTATTTATTAGATTTATATTTTGAAAATACACCCCCAGATATTGTTCAGAAAGCATTAGGAAAATATGAAATATTAAGACGAGTTGATGACAAACAATTATGTATTGTATATTTTACTTTTGTTTAAACAGTTCAGATTTGATTACTTGATATATATTGATTATAATGGAATATGAAAATTTAGAGTTTGAACATACACCTCTGGAAATTGTTGAGAAAGCATTAAATGTTTTCAATAGTTTTCAACCAAGCACAGCAAGAGAAAACCATGCAATATGAAAACGAGCTAATGACAAAAAAGTATGTATTATATATTTTTCAATTTTTTTTAAACAGTTCAGATTCGATGGATATTGATTATAATGGAATACGAATATTTAAAGTTCGAAATAAACCTCCAGATATTGTTCAGAAATCATAAGATGTTTTTAATAATTTGCTACCAACTACCAACCCACATAGCAATCAAAAGCATATTCATAACTCGAGCACATGCTGAGGATATGTTTCAACTCATATTCCCCAAATAATATTCCTAGTATATTCCCAGCATAAGTACCTTACTGCTATGAATGTTCTTTTCATCATATCTGTCTAGGAATATTGTAGCATATTCTAGGGATCTTGGGACACATTCCCGTATATTCTTCAAAGAATATTTGTTTAAAAAAATACGTACATAACAATTCAACATTTACATTTTTGTGAACTAACCACTCAAATCAACCCCGTAACCTTACTTTTTAGAATCTATATCACATTCTAATATATTTTCAACTTGACTTTTAGTACAAACTGGCTAGGTTGAAATCCCAACTGTTGGTACTTCGTTAAAATCTTTCTGGCAGCACTGCATGCATGCGTGCGTGGCAAGTCGCAAGCTAAGCTTCCATTTTCCAAGCTTCTTGTTCTTTGTTCTTGTTGAAATTGAATGTTATCTACAATCAGTTTACCAGTTGAATCGTTTATTTTCGAAGAGGACATTTTATCAGTGTGTGTTCAGTGTTCTCTATTGTGGATTAAGCATATTCGATACCGATAGTGAAGTGTGGGGAAGTTATCGATAAAAAAGTTAGGTTAGGGTAAGCTTTCTTCACGGCTTTTTTTATTCATAGAATAATAAAGAAAAATAAAGAATCTTGTATATCTATTATAGATGCTGTTCAATGTAATAAGAGAACACAAAATGCCTGTGAAGATGAAATTACCCAAGAAATAAAGAGATGGTTAGCTAAAGCTAAAGAACGGATTGAAAATGAATTAAAGAAAACTGAGATGAGGTGAGTTTTGTATTTTGGACCCTACCACTGTCCCAGTATACCTACATGTTCCAATGGAATATATCATAAACCAGAAGTGATTTCCGATATTTACATTGCTCAAAGCAATATGTATAATTATCTATATTGATTATTCAGAATTTTAAATTTTTATTATTTCAAATAAATGAAATATTCCATTGTAACATGTATACCGGGACACCCGGTATATTGTTCTAATCCATTATATTTTTAGGTCCCAAAATCTGCAGCGTTCCCAGGACACTGAAATAGGATAAAAAACAATAACATGTGAATAAGAATTTCTTAGTTTTTCATAAATGTTTTGAAAGTATTTGATGTCTTTTGTTTGAAGATAATTAAGGATGGCATTCATGCTTCAGAAAATGCCAAGAAACTAACTACTAGAACCTTTAAGGATAATGATGTTGCATCTCCTAAAGTCCCTCACCAAAATATATATTCATCTTGGACATATCCAGTTTGCACATATAGGGTATATTGAGCATAAATATAGCATATGCTATGTTGGTGATATAGGTATATTCTGAGGATATTTGAATATATTCAGGGTATATATTTCAATCATATACGTAGCATATACTACTTGTGGCCAAAAAAATATACCTAGCATATTCTCAGCATATAGTAACCATATTCTGTGTATATGCTAGGGATATAATCTCAATATTCTTATGCGTTTAGGAATATGTTTAGCACATACTTGGTATATAATTTTGCTATGTGGGAAGCACATCAAGAGAAAAATATGAAATATAATAACAAGTGAATGACATACAAGTATGTATTATATATTTTGATTTGGAACACTTGAGAGCAACGCATCAGTAAAAAACTACATTGAATTAATTTGCTGACCAAACTTCTGCGCTCGTGATAAACATGTCGTTTTTGTCATATGTACAAAATTCCATTTTTTCTCGATATAAATGTTGCACTATCCTTCTTGGTGTGTTATATACTATTGCAAGATTTGATCCATATTACCACGCAAACAAGTGAGATAAGCACACGAACAGGAAGCTGGAGACAATAAGCTATAATATGGAACTTACTGCTTCAAAACTAACATACTTTTCGATAACTAATGATAACTGTTCCTTCCCACGGCAATAATTCTAGAATTTAATTACATTACCCACCAAGTAATTACGTGCCTCCTCAGATTCCATTATGCCCTCTGCTCGTTTTAACGTTCCACCAATTCGAAAGAGGCGATAAGTACCAATTAAGAACCTCGGTGCAATAAGTTATTTCCGTTTATATCTACCAGTGATATGCAAATGATATTTCAGTTGCGTTCTTTCAGTTTCTCCCATTCCTTTCGGCACCGACGGTCGGTCATAAAGTAAATGTTAACATGCTTTTACAACGTTAATAAATTGGGATAAGGAGTTGACAACATTTAACTAACCATTGTTCATGCTCACCTTTAATAGTCGGGCAGTCATTCACGTCGACTCCAGTTCTGCGACAAGAAAAACCAAATTAAAATTCCAAATTTCTCCTGCCCGTTCCGCTATACAAATAAAGGAATTTACGATATTGTGTTATTTAATTTGTGACACCTCGAAATTAAAAACGCTCAAGAGGGATAAGGCGATGATATATTAAATTCCCAACATGCTTCCAAAGGAAAACACCTGTGAAAGAGTGGATGCGAGATTACTCCAAACACAGCTCAGCTTGTTGACAAGGCTAGGACACGCAGGATTGTCTGTTCAGAACTATTCTGTATAATTTGGAGAATCTAATTCTTAAGTAATCTACCACAACGATTCTTTCCATTCGTTTGAATGTGGTTGACAAGTTTCCTTGTTGAGTAGAGTTGGTTCGAATTTCCATCGTCTTGAGATAAAACGTCCACCAACAATATGATTTCAGAGACAGTTTTACGTTTATCAGAAGCTCAACCTAGCGAAATAATGCAAAACGATAATGCAAGATGAGTTTTTTCTCATTCATTTTGAATATAGGTATTCATAAAGGCTAAAGAAAATATTCAAATATAACATGCTTTGGATATTTACTATGAATTCTGTGAAAAAAAAAATTGTTAAATGTAATGTTTTAATATTAGTACTTATTATTCTCGCTAGTGTAGACCGGGGTGCAAATACCCGCCATGCCACCGTGCTGGGTGATCGCACGTTTAAAGGTGAGGCCTCGTTCATCCATTACTGGCACAAGTTTCGAGTTCTGAGGTTTGACGCTCGTAAGCTGATTGAACGAACGAACAATTTCAGAACAACAACAATTATAACTGTTAGCAAGATATCATATTGGTACAGACATAATTATTACCAGACTGCTTTAATGAAACAAAGATTTACAGAATAGAATTTCAAATTTTTGACAACATTAATTCATAGTTGCAATTCAAGCTCTTTTTGCAACAGATATTACCGTTAGATTTGTAAACAATGATCCTTAAGAAAGATGTGCAAATATTGGTAATGAATGGTGAGTACATACTTTTTATAATTGCTCAGAAATATTGACCATCATCAATGAGGTAACAACAAAGAACTCGGCAGGGTTTGACGGCATTCCGTGCTCTATCTTAAATTATATCATTCAAGATATAGTCGAACCAATCACATATCTAGTAAACTCGTCTTTCTCAGAAGGTACCTTTCCCAAAGTTCTCAAAGAGGCCATCATTCTACCATTGCATAAAAAAGACGACGTCCATAACTTGAACAATTACAGACCTATTGCCCTTTTATCCGTCTTCTCAAAGATATTCGAAAAGGCATTCTATAAACGATTATTAAGCTTCTTGAATTCTATCAACTCCTTTGATGGTAAACAATTTGGTTTTCGACAAGGAAGATCAACAACACAGGCACTATTGTCTCTTTACAAAAAAATCCTTTCAAACTTAGATAACAAAGAAACCACGGCCTGCATATTCTTTGATTTGCTTCGTGCTTTTGATGTGATCGATTTAGATCTACTATTGAAGAAATTTGAATGCATCGCATCAGGGGTAATCCATTGCGTTGGCTCAGTTCCTTCTTACTCCACAGACCTCAAAAAACAGAGTTACGTACCAATTCAAAAGTTTACAAATCGCAAGAAAAACTTGCTCCACTATTATTTATTACTTTCATCAATGATATTTTTCCTCTTTTTGCCAGGGAATACATAGCATTATTTGCCGATGACGCGATATCATCCACTGGTATTCTCATTGAGGGACTTGAATATCAGTCTTCTGGTACGTGTTCATGGAAACACAATTGCACAAAAAAACGTCGCAATGTACTTAGGAATTTATATAGACTCGCAACTCAACTGGTCGAATCAAATAGATCATGTTCTACGTCAACTGTCGGTCTGCTGCTTTGTCGTATGGAGGCTCCGCACACATGTTTCACTTGAGCTACTAAAACTGTATTATTACGCTTACGTTCACTCATGCCTTAACTATGCAAATCTGTGCTGGGGAAACAGCAATAGATCAAACGTAGTTTTCAAGTTACAAAATCGAATATTAAGAACGATGTCATTTAAACCGAAACATCATTCTTGTCGTCATCTATTCATGGAGGCCAATATTTTGACACTGCCAACTTTATATATCTATAAAACCTAGTATTATGCATGCCAAAGAGAGTCCCTCAGAGTTCTCTATCTCACGATACGATTCGATACTTTATCAATTCCGACAAAAGTTATTGGATATCCCAAGTCACACTTAACACTGGTTTCACATAGCCCTGTAGTACTACCGGCTAAACTATTCAACAAGCTACCCACCGATTTGAAAAAAAATAAGAGTTAGGTACAACAACTTCAAATTCACGTTAAAAAGTCGCCTCACCCACCATGCTTTTTATTCCATTAAAGAATTTTTAGATTGCAAAAATTGAAAAAAAAAACGATTATTCTGTGTATGATTACTTCTCTGTTATTGTTTTTTAACGACATTTTTGACTGCTCTTGTATATTAATTGTAGCATCATTTTGACATTATTCTACACTTGTATTATGCAGGTCTTATGGAAATGAATGTGTTGTATTGTATTGTACTTTAGCAGTCATCGGGGTATTTTGTCCCACAGAAAATCTGCAAAGGATATGCAATAAGTGAATTATGTATTTCTGGAGTTGCTGCTTTTCTTCTCACTATGAATATGCATTTATAGGTAATTCATAGACATTATAACGAATGGACTGGCCTTTATGACAGTTTTCCATATAACACGATGCGGAACACATTAGAGAGAGAAGGAATCCATATTTCAAAGTGAATAGGAGAAGGATGACTTCAGCGTAGACTCGAAGTATTCCATCCTTCACAAGCTATCTTTCTTCAGGCCACATACAGGAAGGAATTCTGAAACGCCGAATAGTGGTTTGTGATCAGTATTTATTTGTGTAAAGACTCATGTAGGTATTTAAATCATATCTGAAAGTCTGTTTGCTATTACATAAATTATATTGATTTCGAAATACTTCATTGGGACACTTCTCAACTAAAATCCATGAAATAAAAATAACCCACCTTCAGCCATCAGTCTCTTTTTTCGTATCTTTCCTAATGAAGAACCAGGAAGATCGAAAATCGATGGGACAGTATTTTTTTTACTTTAGTTCCAAAAGGATTAACAAAGTAGTCATCTTCACTGAAATGTTTGCTACGATTCACTGCGGTTTTAGAGGGATTGTAATTACTTCTTTTGAAAGCTACCACCCATTTCTCTCTCAACTCTAGGTCTTGGTAATATTTCACCTGTGAAATTCCAAGCCAAGTTCTCTTTGAGGACATTGTGAATGTTTATCGATTGAGTAACACATAGTTCGAAAGCAAATTCGAAGTAATTTGAAGAAGAAACGTTTCAAATTTGACAAAAATTTAAATAATGTCGTGATGACAATGTCAAGCATTTTAAATTTGCTTCAGTTGCTCTCATTCCTTTTTTATTGGTGAAGTGGGAAAAATTCACCAACTCGAGTAACACAGGAAAGTAGAGATTCTGGCAGCGAGAGATTTTCATGAAAGAGAACCATCAACTAGACTTGAAGTATTCCATCTTGTTCATTCAGCAGTCCTCTCTCTCAGGGCCAGTCCATAATGTCTATGAGGTAATTTAACAAAAATTATTTTTTTTGATCAGGTACCTATACTGCTTATAACAAAATTGGTTATTGAATATGAAATTACTATTTACGAACTTTGTGGGCATTAGTTTCAGAACGAAGAGAGAGCGTCTGGAAAGAGAGAAAGTTTTCTGGACATTACAGTATTTTCACAGTAAATTTCATTTGAGTCAATACAGCCGTTTCGGTTCAAACGCTGATCACTGAACATTAGATCATGATTCGTTTTTTCACTGTAAGTAAATGAAAAAATCACAGATTCTGAATTCGCACTAAAAAAATTATTCGTGAACAATGTTCAGCTGATCAATGAAAAAAAAAGCAACTCCGTCGGATTCACAATTTCATCTTCTAGTTTGTTCTCGTCTTATTTCTCAAAAAACAAATTTCAAATAAAAATAGATAATCACTGATGAAATTATTTCAATTGTGGTTTCTTTCTTCTGAACAAGGTTCCACCTTAATAGAAGTATAGAGCCATACCGTCAGTGTTATTGTTTCATTGGATAGCTATTTCTCCACGAACGAGGTTACCACCTCCTGTGGATTTCTCTGTATTTATTTTTGGAAATTTGTGCTTTCACCATTGTTGTTATTATTATTTCTGGAAAATAAATACTATTATTATTGATTCGTTATTTTCTTTACCCCCGACAATATTATTTTGGATAAAGGGCAACATTTAACCAACCGTTGTTGGCCGACCACGTTGACTCCAGTTCTAGACCAAAAAAAAACAAATTAAAATTCCAAATTTTCCCTACCCATCCCGCTATACAAATAAACGAATTTATGATATTGTGTATATTTAATTTGTGACACCTCGGAATCGAAAACGCTTAAGTCAACATGACTATTTATAAGCTATAAAATATATTTTGTGCTTTTGTAAAGTTCCGCTGGTTAGGTGTCGGTTTAAAGCATATTATGATCTAAGCGGGAGGTATGTACTTTCGAGTCACACAATGAGAGCCCCGTAGCGTTCGAGGTGTTTGATATACCGCCTGACGCAGGACCGGTTTAAAAAAATATCTATCGTCTGTTCTAAACGATATCCCACCCACGTCATTTGGACAAAAAAATCCGAAAGCGGAAAAGGTACGAAAATAAATTGATTTCAATTTCAAGTAAACACATCCATAACCTCCAATATATAAATATAAAATAAATAATTGATTTCGTCCAGAATTTGTATTATATATCTCCAATTCAATGTCACTCGAATTTCTCATATTATAATTATGATCAACTGATAACGGTATTTCATATCTGAGATAGTTGGGTCATCACATCATTTTTCAATTTATACAAGGAAATGAGAGTATTCCTACATAATGTTTGCCTCACTGTCAATATTCCAAGAAAATCGTGCACCCACATTACTTTTGTATGTATGTCTTTACCTAGAACCACTCTCAAATTTTCATTTGATGAGAATATTACAGTTGAACAATACTGGAAATGAGATATCATGAATATCTCGAATTTCGTTTCATTTGCCGAATCATTTCCGATTCTTCGAAAATCCAATTTTTTTGTAATTTTCCCTGAAATGTATGTAATAATTTCGTTCCATGAAGTTCCTGTGACATATATCAAAGTGTCGTCAGCAAGAAATTGTATTTGGCTTCTGTAAGTAATCTCACTGATATCATTCATATATAGATAGATAGATAGATATTTTTATTGTACATAAAAAAAACCATAATTCTTATTACAAGGGTTTGAGCTTAAACATATTACACAGTGATGTTTTCTTGGTGTTTCACAGCACCTAAATAGTGATTTCTACTTGGTGGCGAAAACAAAAAAAGGGAAAATCAGAGCCATAAGAACATTATTCAAATACAAGTCATAACTATATTATTCAACGTGAAGTTGTATATAAATATATGTTTCCTGGGAAGTATATCTCGAGAGCAAATAAACAAGAAAGAGAGAGAGATATAACAGAAAAAAAAGGAGAATTGAATATAGGTAAATTCAAATAAGGCCCAAGAGACAAGGGTTAGTTAATCAGTATCGAGAGCTTGTTAGCTCTATTCATTGATTATGAATGATCTTAATTCAAGCATGTTCATTATCACAAATGCTTCAAAGAAGTAAGCAAGCCATAATTGAGGACAAATACTAAATCGTTCAGGTTACTTATGTCTAAAAAATATTTGAGACTCTTATACCTCCAAGTGTAGGACATTCGAACAGAATATGATCGAAGGACTCATTTCTTTCCATACTGCATATGGCACATATGTTTCCAGTGTTAATGAAATGGTTCGAGCTACTAATTGTGAATTTCAGAGATTTCTTGCTACATGTTCTCAGTTGTGCTAAAATTCTTACTATATGTATTGGAGATGATGCGGTTAGATAGTTCTGTGTGTTTATTCGTAGGCAGAGATTTTGAAAAAGATAGGGATAGGTAGATAAACTCGATCTATGCAAATTGTTCGATAAGGACTGTAATTATCATATGTGGGCAGGCTGTTATATTCGAAATAAAGAGACAATTCGGAAATTAAATGATGGACGACACCAACCTTTCGTTTCCGAAAAATCTCCCAACCTTCTGGATATTCCAATTCCTGTGAATCTTTGATCGTGGGGTACCCCGGGAACGATCTCGTCGAAGGAGTATGAAATAGTTTCTTCAGTTGATAAAGCGGTTTTTTTTCTCTGATAGTTTTTCGTGCGGTCGACAGCGGTTCACTCGTGTATCCGTCTCAACGTTTTCATTTTCTCCTACCCACCGACCCCGCGCGTGCGTATAAGGCCGGTGTCACCAATAAATATTCGTGATAATAATAATAATGATGAAAATATCAAAAACATTACCGTAACCCATATATAATAGAAAAGTGAATACCGAACATACTCCCCATTAGTTTTGATAAATATGAATTTAGCAAAAAAAAACAAATATGAATTTAGAAAAAAAAAAAGTAAAAATTGTACAAAATGAAAGAAAAAAGCAGCAAAATCAAAGGAAAGATATTAAGCCTCTGGTAAAGGGCAAAGTTTTACCAGAGGTCGGGTAAATACCCCCGCTTTACACCGTACTTCAGCAACCCTTGCAATACCGTCAGCGCCCGGGAAAAATTTTATTATTCTAGCCAGATTCCATTTTAATGGAGGAACATTATCCTCTTTGATAACCACTAACGCCCCTTCTTTGAGTGGTTTACCTGGAAGCGTCCATTTTCCTCTCTGATGAAGAGTATGGAGGTACTCCCGATGCCACCTTTGCCAAAAGTTTGAATGCAACTGTAGAAGAAGTTGAAAGCGGTCAAGTCTGCCAATTTTCAGATGAGATGTATCAGGATCAGGAAGTGCGGTTAGGGGTTCAAGTGTTAGGAAATGACCCGGGGTAAGAGCTTTTAGGTCGTTAGGATCTGAGCTCATTGCGCACAATGGCCGAGAATTTAATATCGATTCTATTTGTACTAAAAGTGTATTCAGCTCTTCATAGCTCAGAATTTGGTTACCAATGACGCGAGCCAAATGGGATTTAACGGATTTTATGCCTGCTTCAGCTAGACCGGCAAAATGAGAACCATAAGGCGGATGAAAGGTAAATTTAATTTTTTCTTCAGTAAAGGCCTCCTTCATAATAGTCAATAAATATTTATTAGCTCCAACAAAATTTGTTCCATTATCAGATACTATTTCTGAACAACGACCACGTCTTGCAATAAAGCGTCGAAGAGCGCATAAAAATACATTTGTTGATAGATCTGAAACTAATTCAATATGAATAGCCTTCGTGGCAAAACAAACAAAAATACAAATGTAAGCTTTCAGAATTTTAGATCCTCGAGAACGATGCAAAGAAATTTTAAAAGGTCCTCCGAGATCACATCCAACAATACTGAATGGTTTGATTTGAGTTATCCGTTTAGTAGGTAGATTACCCATAATAGGTTGACATGGAATTGGATTTAAACGCCAGCACTTCAAACATTTCGAAACGACACTGCGAATAGCTTGTCGAGCAGACAAGATCCAAAAGTTCTGTGCCAATAAAAAATATAGTGTCTGTGGACCAGGATGAAAGTATTTATTACGAGTATCAATAATAATAAGTTCTGTAAGTTTGCAAGATTTAGGTAGTAGTATTTAGGTAGTATTTAGGTAGTAATGGGGTTGAGTTGAAAAACAGCAACTGCTGACACTCCGCCTTTTCATGAATGAATAAAGTCGATTTATTATTATTATTATTATTAATATGGGATGTTTCGTATCATAGTTAAGCAGATAATTTTTTAAACGACCTCCAACTCTCAAAATATCTTTTTCGTCTAGAAATATACTCAATTTTCTAAAATTTTTACATAAAACCTCTTTATTTTTCAATTTACAAATTTCGTTAGAGAAATATTGAAGCTGTACATGTTTGATAAGTAATATCAAAGCAGCATGTAAATCCTTATTAGAAAATGTATGGGTTTCCTTAGATGTAGGATTCAAGCAATTATAAATGAAGCGGGTAACGTAAGCAATAATTCCTTTGATTTTATCAAAAGAAGAATAATTTTTGAGAAGTGTATCGAAAAGGTTATCGTCAATAGAAGCTGACAACACAATCTTTCTCACTTCAGTATATGCTTTTAAGTTTGGTTGAAGGTCTTGAATTGAAGTAACAGGCCAATTTTCTTGATTAGAATGTAACCAAGTAGGACCCTTCCACCATTCATGAAATTTTATGAATTCATCCGGGTATAGACCCCTACTAGCACAATCAGAAATATTATTTTTAGACTGAACATAATACCATTGAGCAATCGAAAGTCTCTCTTTTATGACTGATACACGATTACCAACAAAAGGTTTCCATTTATGTGGTGAAGAATTCAACCAATGTAGAACAACAGTACTGTCAGAAAAGGTATAAATATTTTCAATTGATATTTTCTCTCCATAGGTTTTAACAACGAATTCCATGCATTTAGAAAGAAGAAGTGCAGCACACAATTCTATTCGAGGAACTGAAAGTTGTTTTAAGGGAGTTACCTTTGATTTAGCATAAATCAAAAATATTTTCACAGACTCATTTGGTATCAAGACTCTAGCGTAAATGCAAGCTGCATAGGCTTTCAATGATCCATCACAAAACCCACACAAATCTATCTTTTGGAGAGGCATAGTGCATAAATATCGTGGTATTTGGATACTAGAAAGATTTGGAAGTTGTGCTTTGAATTTCTTCCATTTCCTTTCAATTTGTTTGGAAGGACTTTCATCCCAACCCACTTTAAGAATCCATAAACTCTGAATCAACAATTTAGCCGTTAAAGAAACAGGACACAAATATCCAACAGGGTCATAAATACGTGCTAAGTCAGACAGTATAGTTCGCTTTGTACATAGTTCATTGATAGAATTTACAGAATATGAAAAGCAATCATTTAAAGGGGACCATCTCAGCCCTAAAATTTTCACCCCCGAATTGGGATTGTCATCAAATATCAAAGAGTTTTGATTGACATGATCAAGGGGCAAGTGGGAAATCAATTCGGAACGATTTGAAGTCCATTTTCTGAGTTCAAACCCTGCTGTTTGAAGTAAAGATATAAGTTGCATTTGTAATGTACGAGCTTCAGTTAGATCAGAACACGACATGCAAATATCATCGACATAAGTGCAATTCAAAAGAACTTTCGAAGCTAAAGGAAACCTTTCTCGTTCCTGATTTGCTAAAAGAATGAGTGTGCGCATTGCTAGAAACGGTGAACAATTGAGTCCAAATGGAACCCTGTTCAGAGTATATTCTAATAACGGTTCATTAGAATTGAACCTCCAAAAAATGTTTAAATAGTTTCGGTGTTCTGGTGTAACCATAATCTGAGAAAACATGGATTTTATATCAGCAGTCATGACTATGCTTCCTAGTCTGAAATTGAGCAAAAGTGCAGAAATATCCTGCTGAAGCTTTGGGCCAGTGAACAAAGTATCATTCAAAGAAACATTATTTGAATCTTTTGAGGAAGCATCATAAACTACCCGTAATGTTTCATTTTTGAAAACTGGATGATGTGGAAGATAATATGAGTTTTCATCTCTTTGGGAAGTTAAAGTCATATAATCGTTATCTAAGTAATTTTGCATAAAGGCAGAATAAGCTCTATATAAACTAGAATCTGTAGCAAAACGTTTTTCTAAAAGAAGAAAACGACGGAGAGCTGGTAATCTTGAATTATTAAATTTAATTTCTTTGTGTCTGAAAGGCAATGAAACCATATACCTACCATTTTCGGTGCGAGTTGTAGTCTTACGAAATATCTCTTCACATTCATCTTCGTCTTTTGAAAAAGAAGAATTGACTTGGGGAACTTCTTCCAGATTCCAAAAGTTTTGAATAGAATCATCTAAGATACGATCGGTAGTAAAAAAGGAATGGATTTTGGGAGGATATTCATGTTTTACTTCACCCATCAAAACATAACCAAAAGTTGTATTGATGGCTACTGGGAGATTACTGTCTTGTGGATGTATTTTTTCATTCAATAGAATTCGTGAGAAAATATTAGCTCCAAGTAAAATTTCAATCGGGCTTGATTCGTTGAACTTTTCGTCCGCTAAGTTTAGATTGTTTATATGTTTCCATTTCATAACCTCAAAACTAGTAGTTGGGGTTGGGAGGTTATCACAAATTTTATCCAAAACAATGGCCTCAAAATCGAGAACTGGTAAATCCCTACTGAACGGCTTGATTTCACAGGATACTCCACCAGATCTAGACGATGATTTCATTTCACCTAAACCGTGAATAGTGATTGATAACTTTTTAACAGGTAATCCTAAGCGGCGTACACAGGAATTCGAAATGAAGCACGATTCACTGCCGGAATCCAGAATAGCGCGCGCAATTTGAAATTTGCCAGTACAATCTTTAATTTTCAATTTGAGAGTGGCCAGCAGAACCTCCGAATGAAAGGATTGCTTCTTAGCAGGGTTGGATTCAGGATTGATTGTGAAAGCGCAACTAGTAGAAGAGTCTAAATTTGCATCATTTGTGCCATGATCGTTAGAAAATGTACCCGTGTTTCTACCGTTGTTCGCGGAGCGTGAATTTTCAGATCGATCAATGTGAAGAGTAGAATGGTGATTTTTGGAATTACAATGCAAACAGGACGAACTGGATTTGCAAAAACGCAATGAATGAGAACTACTGAGACAATTATTGCATAACTTGTTTTGCTTAACAAAAGTGAAGCGTTCTTGGGGCGATTTATTTGAGGATTAAACGACTTACCTGAAGGAAGTTCAATCCGAATTATACGAGGTTGGTCACATCCGAATAGATCACCTTGTAGTAGTACCTCTATGACTGAAATGCGCAAGTTGAAAGAAAGAATGATTCACGATGCCCCTATCTCACGAGTCCTCACCCGAATATCCGTCAATATACCTTGCGATGATATCGCCTTTTTGGGTCGGGATGACAGAAAAAATAATATATTGGATTTTTTTTTTTTTTTTGAGATGGGTGGGTGTCTCTCTATTCGGATGTGACCAACCTCGTATAATTTGGATTGAACTTCCTTCAGGTAAGTCGTTTAATCCTCAATTATACTTCGGTTGGTCCCATCCGAATAGATCACCTTGTAGATGTTCGAAGAATTATTAAAAGGCGATCAAAATTTCATTCAGACTGATCTCATACTAATGAAGTAGTCTAAATGAACTGTTTATGTCATTTGATTCACCACTATAAACTAAGAATTTGATACAGACAGTATTTGAATGCTAATACAATATAATGTTGCAAAACTCATATAACCAGAAAACTTACACTCGTTTAATGAAATTGCGGAGGTAATCCGCAAATGTACCATTTGTAATTACTGGTCTATGTAGAATTTACCGAAAGTATTTTATTTTTGGACAAATAATTTTGTAGACCGTGGTCTCGGTAGTGTAGTGGTTAGCATATCTGCCTATCAAGCGGAAGGCCGGGGTTCGAATCCTCGCCGGTCCACCGTGCTGGGTAATCGCACGTTAAAAGGCAAGGCCTCGCTGATCCATTGCTCGCACAAGTTTCGACTTCTGAGGGTTGACGTCCTTCAGCTGGCTAACGGAAACGAACAATTTTAGAACAAGTTTTTTAAAACTATTTTAGCCTTCATTTGATCGTATGGTGTCCGTGCTCATATCGATTTGGTTGGCCGCAGAAATGGCAGCATGTCTTGTGCTGAGGTGTAGCTGGGTGATGAGGATTTTTATAAGTAAAAATGAGAAAAAAACCTAATTGAATGTGTGCGGTTTTTCAATTGATAATCGTGGATGTCATACACAATTCACGTTTCACCCTGGAAAATGGTGAAAAAAAAAATATATACATGTTTGTATTTGTTGCTCTCTTGGTCGTCTGTGGATAATTTGGTTCTCGGCAGTGAAGAGACAAGCACGTCTGCCCTCAAGCGGAAGACTCGGGTTCAACTTTCCATCGAGCTTCTGTGCTGGGACTCACACGCCAAGAGGCAAGATGCCTCGTCAAAACATTTTCTGCGGAAGATTCGACTTCTGAAGGGCGACACTCGTCAACCGGTAAACGATTTTTTTTTTGTGCTGATCATACAATAAAAATGCTACTCATTCTGATTTTGAATCATATTTTTACGCTTTAGCAAGCTTTAGAGCAACCATAACAATAAGTTTGTGATATATTTTTCAAAATGAGGTTTTCCGATTTTTCTAATTTGGTCAACATTTGGTAAGGGTCCCAGATTTTCTCATATCGGGAAAAAAAGTGGATCGTATTTTGAAAATACCCCTCTAAAACATTTCCATCGTATCATAGTTGCATGCATGAGATATCAGATTTCAAGCTGATCTATGTAATTTTCTAGTACAATAATTTTCACCTAGCTGCACCCATGGGCGATCTACCTTATCCACATCTCCTTCACAAATATCCACCAATGAGACGAAAATAAATTGTATGGTTTCATCGTATTTGCAATCAGTGATGCCATCAGAATCGCTGAAGGTTCACCCCTCAGTTTTTCTCCTGGAAAATGGATGCCAGACAAAATCGGTTCACCCAGGGAAAGATGTCACCACAGTGGATGTAGGTGCTTAAACGAAACTGAAAAAAATATGTATTGTGGTTCAAAATACAAAATAATGGAATTCAAAATTGATATCAATTTGTGGAAACCAAGTTTGGGACTGCGATAACAGAAACACAAAACATGTTACTTTGTCCCCTACGATCATTTTCAATATTCTAGGAAAATGTGGAAGTGGTGATGATTGGGAAAACACAAATGTTTGTGTAAGACCAAGTTAATGTAATGCATCAGTTGCATAACTTATGAGGTTTGGCTGTAAAGATAAAAATGTTTTACCCTATGTGTTAGAGTAGTTAGTAAACAGATCAACTTCAGGTTATCAAAATTTTTTGGCCCGCTCTTGGAAGGCGTATTCTCGATATTGCATTCAGAAGGTGACACATCATGGACTTTGATCTGCTATAAACTCATATTTCGAATTTATTTATGAGACGAACATCACTAGTTGATAATTTTATATATATATATACACACATATACACATATACATATATATTCTCCACCAGAAACTCAAGTTCCTGAATATCATTATGCTTAATTCTTCACACCACTTCCAAATATCACCAGCCAGTCCGTTGAGGTTTGGGTGCTTCATTCAAGACATCCGGTTGATCTGCGCGTTGACGGTGTTGTTGTCTCTATGCGACAAAATGTGACAGTTTGAGGAGAACTGTCCGAAGGTTTTGAACATTAATGTGAAGTTTGGCCTGCTTCACTGAAACCTTTGGCTTTCTCGTTGTTGCATGTAATATTCTGGAAAATTCAGGCCTAGTTTTACCTTCTAGTTGCCTAACATGAAAAAGTCACTGTAACTCGGTGGAAATTTACATTGTCAAAATCTCCTCGATCCGTCTGCAAGGTTATACATCGGTGCCCCTCAAATAATTTTGTAGACGGCCACCTATATTCAACCACAAGGCGAACCGAAATCAAGTGTCAAATGGATTTATTTTCCATTAATATTGAATCGTAATGATTACCAAGATACCTCAAATTTGTTGGATGTTTCCTGAACAGCAAGGTTATACATCGGTGCCCTACGAATAATTTTGTAGACGGCCACCTATATTCAACCACAAGGCAAACCGAAATCAAGTGTCAAATGGATTTATTTTCCATTAATATTGAATCGTAATGATTACCAAGATACCTCAAATTTGTTGGATGTTTCCTGAACACTCCATCTTGGTAATACTAATTGAAAAAGATGTCGTCTAAATAGCTACAGATACAAAAAATTCCTGAACTCAAAAAAAGTATAACCGTTTGAGATTTTTGTAAATATATAAGGTGCAAAGATAAGCCAAAACACAAAAAATTTAAATTCAAAAATTTTGTGTCTAGATTGCAATCGCAAATACTTCTTATGTTTATCGGCATCTGTCGAATCCACTGACGTTAAAAAACAATTTTCAGACATCAGATTTTTCACAGCTCCAAGTGAGGGGCTGTGATGAATTCATGCAAATGTTTCAGATTCAAAAGAAATCTATTCTTGACATTGACTGCTGGTCCAATGTAGTCAAATTCCAGTAATATAGCTAAACACTCACAACATAGGTTTAGCCGGCTGGGTGGAATTGTCGGGGTTCAGGTGCCAGTTTTACATAAGGTAGAGTATAAAAAATGGATTTTATATCTCTGAATCCATTCCAAAATGTTGGAGTTGCTTGTTATAGATTGCCACGTGCTGTCAAATATTTAATGCGACCAGCGTATAAGTTCAAATATGTTATTTCGTCCATTTGTTGTTGTACGTCGTGAACCGCTCTCACCATCCTCTGTTTTGTCTGCTTGAGGTGTCCCCCCTCTGTTGATTTTTCTAAGACTGCCATTGACTTCGATGAGCAGTGCCCTCGAGGTGTTTTGAAGGGAAAGGTTGTACCTTCAGGTCTAGTGCAAGCAGAAATCTCCTGTGGTTCAAAATCGAGGGAGGAACGTTGCACAATGCTTCATCAGCACCGGCTTTGTCAGACAATGTAGTCTTGAATGCTTCAGCATATCGATCACTCATCAGGCATAGCTGTACTGAGGGCTGAGAAACCTTTGCCCAACGAAATTTGAGGGTCCAGTAGAAAACCTCAATTCAGATGCCAAAAAAAAAGGTCTGAACTACCGGATTCAGTTGGGGTGGATATGAGGTAGTGTAATGGCCTGGAACCTGCGCCAACAAAAAAGAAATTGTTTTCGTGCGCGAGACACTCGGCGAGCACAACTCAGGAAGTGTGCGGGACAAAAAAACGGCGTATGATGATTGAAGGTCAGCCGTAGAATGATCTACAAAGTAGATTGCCCCTGCCGATGATCAATGATCAGAAATCATTGTCAGTCTCAGCTGTTTCCAATTATACGTCCACTCACGTCTTTGGTTCAGTTCTAAAACGTGACAAAATATGAAAAACAAACTTACTTACGACGAGTAAGAACAGAGTTTGTCCTCGAGTGTTTTTAGGTTCCTCGTTGTCGTTCTCTTGTGCTTGTGTCAGATAGGTACACCACTGCAGTGCGAAATCATCCTGGATATCACTACCGTAAAACTTTGCTTCAGTCGGATCATCTCCCAGTATAGTAGTAACAGCGTTATCACTACGGAAAGATTCACTGTTGGTGGTAGAAAATTCCGATGTCAAATCTGAAGACGGACCTGCGCCAACCAAAGAGAAATTGTCTTTGGGCGCGAGACACTCGGCTGGCATAACTCAAAAAGTATGCAGGGCAGAAAACGGCCTAGGATGATGAATAAAGTTCAGCCGTATGTTGATCTACAAGGTAGATTGCCCCTGCCGATGATCAATGATCAGAAATCATTGTCAGTCTCATCTATTTCCAATTATATGTCCACTCATTCCGTTGGTTTTTCTAAAACATGACAAAAAACATTAAAAACAATCTTACTTACTAAACGAGTAGGAACGGAGTTTTTCCTCGAGTTTCCGTAGTGTTCGCCAAGTTTCTACGTTGTTTTCACTGAGCATCGTTTGTTTTGTTTCCCATAGTACATATGGAAAATTTTCTTCAATTCACTTATTTAAACTAATTTACACTTTCGAACTTATCACATTCAGCGCAAGAAGTATATTGACGGATATTCGGGTGAGGACTCGTGAGATAGGGGCATCGTGAATCATTCTTTCTTTCAACTTGCGCATTTCAGTCATAGAGGTACTACTACAAGGTGATCTATTCGGATGGGACCAACCGAAGTATAATAAAATATTGCGGACTTTGTAAATGAGATGTTCAATACTTTTGCAGGAGATACAAGGACGATTACCAGTACGGGTGTTCGAAAAATAGGAAATACTGTTTCTTTGGGAACTACCTACTTGAATATTTTTTGCCGGGCGGGTTGATTGCTTATTACTTGTTGAAGCGATTGTTTCGTAAGCGGTGCATTGTTTATTCAAGAAATCGACTAATTGCTTGAAGCTGGGCATATCATTTGAACCATGGTTCAGTTCAAAGCGTGATGATGTAGTAGGATCTAAACGTTTGAGAAGCATTTGTGTAAGAATAAAGTCCCACTGGGAGACAGGATATTTCAAAATTTTCAAAGCGGCAATGTTTTCCGTGAAGGTCGATGATTTTCCGTAATGATGAGGAGTTTTCATCGTGAAGGCGTGGACAATTTTCAATTTCATTCCAATGGGCGGTAGCTAATAACCTTGTATTAGAATAGCGGGTTGTCAATGCGTTATATGCAACAATATAATTAGAAGCAGTAAGTGGATAGCAAGTAATCAAATTTTTCGGGGGGCCCTCTAAACAGGTATGGAGATGTGAAAATTTTTCAATGTTCGTCAGCTGATCATTGTTATGTATCAAAGCGTTATAAATATCTATGAAGGAAGTAAACAACTTAATATCACCTGAGAACCTTGAAAGTTTTAACTCTGGCAACTTGACTCTTGGTATTGTGTCTTCGCGTTTTGATTGGTTTATGGCATCATCACGTTCAAAAAGTTCATAGTAAACAGCTTTTATTGAAAAGTATTTGTCATCAAATATTTTACGAATGATTTCTTCTGCACTGGCATCAGTAGTATCCTCCATTGTGCTGATAGTGGTCATAATAGACATATGATGTTTTTCAAAATTCTCAGAAATTTTATCAATAATTTGAAATCGTTGATGAAATTTAGAATGAACTGACTCGTTTGTTGGAGCCTCTATTGATACTTGGTAAAGCTCATCAATTTTATTAATTTCTATAAGACGTAAGGCTTTTGCCTTCTTGATTTTGTCTGAAGACGCCATTGTTCAGAAAATATGAAGTATGCGGATTGTTTTTTTTTTGAATACGGACCTGACACTCGTGACGTATAGAACAAGAGCTGCTAAGGTAAAGCGGGATTTGCGCAGTTGTGCGAATAAAAAAAAATGCGAGAAAAACTTTAACTTGATTAAAGCGGCAAAAAAATTTGAAATGAAATAGCTCAATAATTAAATTCAGGAAATGTTACCCAAAAGGCGATTTTTCAAATATTGTGGCTAGAAGGACCAAAATTATGTTCGATAAGGACTATAATTATCATATGTGGGCAGGCTGTTATATTCGAAATAAAGAGACAATTCGGAAATTAAATGATGGACGACACCAACCTTTCGTTTCCGGAAAATCTCCCAACCTTCTGGATATTCCAATTCCTGTGAATCTTTGATCGTGGGGTACCCCGGGAACGATCTCGTCGAAGGAGTATGAAATAGTTTCTTCAGTTGATAAAGCGGTTTTTTTCTCTGATAGTTTTTCGTGCGGTCGACAGCGGTTCACTCGTGTATCCGTCTCAACATTTTCATTTTCTCCTACCCACCGACCCGCGCGTGCGTATAAGGCCGGTGTCACCAATAAATATTCGTGATAATAATAATAATGATTGTTATGGACTGCGTTTTGATGAATTGAATAATTGTTAATTGACTAGTTCAAATGTACTATTTTTGTTTGATAAGATGATCATGTGAGGAGAAAAGTCAGTTTTTTGACATAGGATAATAGATTGAAAAGTCAAAATAGATATCTTTACGGCAAAAGATATCTATTTTGACTTTTCAATCTATTATCTTATGTCAAAAAACTGACTTTTCTCCTCACATGATCATCTTATCAAACAAAAATAGTACATTCGAACTAGTCAATTAACAATTATTCAATTCATCAAAACGCAGTCCATAACATTCTCCGGCCCTCGCAATAAAACTACTTCGCTAAAAGTAAAATGATTTTTGTAACTGGCCGTCGAAAAAGTCCTGTTGCTGTTTTTACTTCAACAACTCTTGTTTTGTTGTCTCGGCCAGGAAACGTGCGTACTATTTTGCCTTTTGGCCAAATGTTTCTTGGAGAATTCTCATCTGCAATCAGCACAATATCGCCTTCAGAAACATCACTTCTGCTATGTTGCCACTTGCTTCTTTTTACCAAAGTTGGAACATATTCTCGTAGCCATCTTCTCCAAAATTGATCTGCGAATTTTTGGGAAATACGCCATTGTTTTCTCAGATGGAGATCTTCATCTGTGAAAACACCCGGAGCTGTAACTATATTCGATTTACCAATGAGGAAATGGTTGGGTGTTAAAGACTCTTCATCTCCAGGATCTGTAGAAACATAAGTGAGTGGATGACTATTCACAGTGTATTCCACTTCTACAAGAAGAGTGTTCAAAACTTCTTCCTTAGGGTTCTGTTCAGTCAGAATTACTCGTAGGGCATTTTTAACACTTCGTATCATCCTTTCCCACACTCCGCCCATGTGACTGGCTGCTGGTGGATTTCTGAACCATTCTATACGGCGAACACAGCAGAAGGACTGGATTAAATTTGCATCCATTTCTTGTATAGCTGATTGCATTTCTTTTTCAGCTCCACATAGATTTGTTCCATTGTCGGAATAAATCGAAGAAGGGCTACCTCTTCTACATATAAATCGCCTAATTGCCATAATTGTGGAGTCTGTTGTAAGGGAAGAGGATATTTCCAAATGGATTGCTCTGGTTGACATGCAGGTGAAAATCACCCCATATCTTTTTTCCCTTCTCCGGCCAATTGTTACAGTTATTGGACCAAAGTAATCCATTCCTGTAATCACAAATGCTCTCACTTGCATCGTTATTCGACATTCAGGTATCTGTCCCATTTGTTGAGTTTCAACTTTGGCATTTTTGGATTTACATATTATGCAGGCTGCACCATAACTTCTGACTGCTGATCTTGCATTGATTATCCAAAACATACTTCTCAAGTTATTTAAAATTTGTTCTCTACCTTGATGATGATTTTGATTATGATAATGCCGAATGAGTAATTTTGTCATTCAGTGCTTTGGATCCAATAGTATCGGCTGTTTCAAAGATGAATCCAGGTGTTCAGCTGCATCAAGTCTTCCACTAATTCTCAAAATTTTGTCTTTATCAATTATCGGATTCAATTTGAATAGGCGGCTTGTTCTTTGGAGTTTCTTATTTTGACTCAACGTCTGTATTTCTTCTGTGAAGATCTCTTCTTGGGCCTGTTTGATGAGTTTCTTCTCTGCACAATGGAATTCATTTGCTGTTAATTCTTCCGGGTAAGTTTCACTGTGAATTAGTCCAATTTTCATTTTGAGAATACGGATGAATCGTAGAACCCACGCGAAAGCTCTAATCAGACGTAAATAGTTAGAAAACCTTGTAAAATCAATAACTCTATACTCAATTGCTTCACCGAGGCCTACAAATTCATTTTTCCTCTCAATCTCAGTGTTCACAGTAATTATTTCAGTTTTAGGCCAGAATTGTTCCTCTTCCATGAGAAATTCCGGTCCATTAAACCAATTTCTGTAATTTTCCATATCCCAACGGCCTCGTGTAGCATCGTCAGCTACATTCATTTTTGTTGGAAGCCAGTACCAATCCTTAGGATCAGACATATCTGATATTTCACTTATCCTGTTGGCAACAAATGTTTTGTAGTTTTTTGGAGGCGATTTTATCCAACTCAGAACGATTTTTGAGTCTGTCCAATAATATTTACTATTCAATTTTAAGCTATGTCCATTTTCGATAGCTTTTGCCAAACGAGATCCAAGTAAGGCAGCTTGAAGTTCGATCTTGGGAACAGTTATTGGCTTCAACGAAGTTACTCTTGACTTTGCCATTACCAGTGTAGTTGAAATTTTCTGATTCGAATCTTTCATTCTGAAGTACGATACGGAGGCATATCCCTTTTCACTTCCATCACTGAATGTATGCAACTGGATATCAATTATGTAACTACTGAAGCCATACCATCGAGGTATTTCCAAACTTCTGATTTTATGAAGCGCTGCTATCCATAATTTCCTAAGATATCTATTTTGACTTTTCAATCTATTATCTTATGTCAAAAAACTGACTTTTCTCCTCACATGATCATCTCATCAAACGAAAATAGTACATTTGAACTAGTCAATTAACAATTATTCAATTCATCAAAACGCAGTCCATAACAATGATAAAAATATCAAAAACATTACCGTAACCCATATATAATAGAAAAGTGAATACCGAACACAAATCCTCCCCCAAAAGTTTGTCTTTGGAGGCGCTTAGAATAGATTCGTTCATTTGTTTCGCATGAGTTTTTAAAAAAGCTTGCCATTTATCTAATTATCATATCTAGATCTAGATATCATTTATATATAGTATAAACAGCAGTGGTCCCAGAAAAGAGCTTTGTGGAACACCAAGTTTTGTCAAAACATTATTAGAAACCTCATCATTAAATTTTGTGATTTGTAGCCGATTTGAACCAAGTCAACACCTTACCAGTGAACTCCACTCAGTACAATTTTCTCAGAAGAATTTCTACATCAACAGTTTATAATGGTTTGTAGGGTCCAGGAATAAAACCTCAATAATTCACCTCATCAATTTGATTTGATTCAACTACGTTAGATGTGAAATCGGCTAATTTGGACGTCAATATGGTATTTTCCGAAGTCTCTTTTCTCGGTCTTTCTTACTGTTTATATGAATGATACTAAAACATGATTTCCTGACATCAATTCAACGATTCATAAAGACTTTTTCAGCAAACATCAAGCTGAGTTGAAGATATACATCAACAATTCGTTTCAAACGATTCATCTTCATCTTCAATGCAGCTGATACCAACATTAAAAGATTCAATTTGGCAGAAAGGAACTGATGGATTTTTATATCATCACGAATGACAGTGAATTAGCCATTCATATAATCATTGTGAATCCTTGTAAGCTTCTGATAATACTAACTCAGTCTGAAAACAACACTCCAGTCTCTCACCTCCAAACTTTCTTCATTATTCAACATTATCGGTAGGATTGAAATCTCCAACAGTTAAAACTTTCAACGTAGATCAATTGCACCAACTCCAAACTGATGTAACTTTTACTCCTTCTTTTGAAGATGCTAAACTCAACGAAACTCGCATTTAGTGAAAGTGACATATCAGTTCGGACTTAGGGTAATGAATTGATCCCTGTTGAATGTTTTATAAAGTCTACGTTGTCGTTTATTCGATGAGGCTATTCCACTGCTGCTTCAAACCGTTTTCGGGGCATTTTTTCTGGATGGTTTGGTGCCATAGGCAATCCTAGTTGGTGGAATATCTTGAAAGAATACACCATCCGACCCAGTAGCACTGTGGGTATTTCTGGGTTTCTCTACAGTTTGAATAGCAAATGCGCTATCGTAAAACTCAGTAAGTAATAGAAAATATGAAACATGTTCAGGAATCTGAAAACCGTGTTATCGTAACGCAATTATTCAATTCGAACTAGGCACAGGTGGAAAGCGGGCTAAAGTATGTTTTTAAAAAAAAATGTCAGTTGTATTGCAGGCACTGTACAAGAAAACACCCCCATCGGGATATATTCAAAAATTGCCTTATTTCAACTTTCGTGGGTTTCATTTCGAAACATCCCATATAAAAAAATCGTAATTTTTATTTATAGAAAATTTTACACACATATCACCCATAATCAGAAAGATCCATGTTCACGGAGATTCACGATGTTTTCTAAATATAGAGAATAGATTCAGTGTGAAAATAATCAATCATCTACCTAACTCTCTGAGGAGTCTTGAACGTGAGAGTGCAGCTCAAGCTATTTTTGTAGCTCTTATAGACTATATGAAATAATATTTTGAACTAATACTATTGATATAATGCGTGCTCAATTGTAAATCTTTGCAACATATCTTCTATGGATGAATTATTCTACTTCGAAGACATCGTATAATTGAATACCAAAAGGGGGCTTTATTTATCGTATATAGTGTTAATGAGGTTGAATAAAATTGAATTCATTGGGTATAAGTCGTAAAGTTCAGCTGTCAGGAGGTGGATTAGCATAGACGAATCTCCCAACTAATTCTGTTTAGAATAGTATACAGAATTTGCATGCGAATGTGAGAATTATGCAGAAGTAGCCGATAAGAACGCCATAACATTATAAAATATTTCAATCAATTTTTAGCGCAACTCTTGTAAACCCGTAATTACTACATCAGACTGTAGTGCTCTTATCATCCGATTGCTCACTGTTACCTGTTCTTGAAACGAATTTATGAAAGCATTACCGCTGATCAACTGTCTAGATAGGAACTAGCTTGCTGCTCAGATCGATTTCAATATTATGTGTTATTCTGTATGTCGAATTCATATTTTTATCGCAGACCAGGTTACTGAATGTATTTATTGATATTGAATGTCAAAATCATTAACGATACGTCATCTTCTGTCACCCTTCATGAAATGTGATAGATCTAAGGTGCCTTAAAACTCTGGTGTCGCGACCATGGACATTATAACTAATAGACTGGCCCTAAGGGAGAAAGAACTGCAGAGTGAGCAAGATGGAATACAAGTATAACTCTAAGCGAATTTCTTCCTCAATGTATCAGATAAAGAGAGAGGTCAAGAAGGATAGAGTAATTATAGAATTATCATTAAAAATCCTTCACACACAGTTCATTTCCGGGGTATTAGACGATGGTGGTCAGGTTGATATAATATACACAGATTTTTCGAAGGCCTTTGATAGAATAGATCATGGTGTTTTACTTAGCAAATTGAATAGATTTGGTTTTTCAAATGATGCCAGACAGCTTATGAAGTCCTACTTCTTACAAAGAAAGCAGTTCGTAGCATATAATGGGTATAAGTCGGAAACATATTTTGCAAAGTCCGGAGTTCCTCAAGGCTCCAATCTGGCACCTCTTATGTTCATCTTATTCATTGATGATCTATGTGAAAACTTGTCCTGTGAACGTTTATGTTTTGTTGTTGACTTGAAATGAATTGATATCATTAGGGACTGTGTCGAATTACAGTCTCAGTTAGAGTACCTTCAACATTGGTGTAGCAGTAATAAGTTGAAGCTCAATGAAGAGAAATGCAAGGTCATGAGTTATACTAGTGAAAAAAATGTTTTTGAATTTCAATACACCATTCATAACACAAATTTACAAAGATGTGAAGTAATCAAAGACTTAGGGATGATATTTGACCAAAAGTTGGCGTTTGGAGAGCATATCTCAAGTAAAATTTCAGAATCTCTCAGATCGTATGGCTTCATTGTTAGAAACTGTAGATCTTTTCATGATATCAAATCTGTAAAACTATTATATTATACATACGTGCGTTCCAAATTAGAATATGCGAGTAACGTCTGGAGTCCCTTCTATGAGATTCACAAACATACTATTGAAAAAGTACAGAGGAAATTCTCTAAATTTTTACTGTTCAAATTAGACGGAATCTATCCCGAAAGGGGTATTAGTAGTTGTGAGTTATACGGACGCTTGGATCTCACTAGTTTGGAACATCGCAGAAATTGTGCTTCAGTTATATTTTTATACAAACTATTGAATAACACTGACTGTCCAGAAATTCTTCAGAAAATTGATATCAATGTACCTCAATTTCTTGCGAGATCCTACTCTATTTTCAAACTTCCCAAAGCAAGATAGAATTTAATGATGAAATCTCCACTATATGTCATGTGTCGAAACTTCAATAGAATTTGTTCTCATTGTGATATATTCTGCACTAATTCATATAATCTCATCAGAGTCGCTAATATATATAGGAACTAATTATTAGGTGTATTTATTTTGATTGTACTAATTTTTTCGTTGATAGAATGCATTCAATCCGTATTGTGATTTCACTGTATACATTGTCCTGTAAATGGGTGACTGTTGGACAATAAAGCTATTATTTATTTATTTATTTTTCACAACATCACTTCAATGTGCATATCCTTTCTCTCTCTGTTGTATTCCCCATCTTGATATATGGAAAACTGTCTTGAAGTCTGTCTGTCCATTAGTTATTATGTCTATGGTTTGGACCTATACCTATGAAAGTTTGGGGTGAAACTGGCGATACTGGTCCACTATGATAATAGGCTTCATGTTGTTTTTCATTGAATCATAGTCAAAGAGACCACGAAACTAAACCTATAATGTAAGGTTACCAGAAGTATTAGATATAATTTGTCTTTTCATTCATAGGAGAACACAGAAAGGCCCTGCCCTCTTGTCTAGGACCGGTCAACGCCATAAGAAAATTAACAAATGATAATTTTTTTTAGGTTTCTGTAGTGATAAGTCTCCCGTATTGTGATGGTTCCTCCAAACAGAAGAGGGGTAGGACTATATGAAAAAGCAGAGCTGCCTTTTCCAAACAGTGGACAACATGGCGGCTCCCTCCGCGCAACCGATTTTGCGTTTCAATTCGGTTTTATTAGCAATCGGCCGGTTTTTGTCGAGTTGTATTATAAAAATACGCCAGCCACGACCATGACCAATGGATTTCACGTGTGTTTTTTGCTGATTGCTCTTCAGAATTTCGCAGCTCAACAATATATTCCAAGTTGCAGCATTAGCGTTTTCGAATGTGGTCTTCTTGTATAGCGTCATTATAGCCTGCACTACAGCACTCTTCCTAATGAATTGAAATTATTCAAGTTGATCTGGAGACTATGGAGAGCTCGACTCATGTCGAATCCAACAATATTATGCTTACCTACTGAACGCTATATCGACGTACCATTTTTTCCATCTCTGTGGTCCAACTGCACTAGCTCTCAGACGATACCGATATTTCGAAAAATCCCATCAAATTATCTGAAAACTTTCAGCACCGAATAATAAAATTTTTTATGAATTTTGATATTTATTCATCATAACATATATCGAAAATATAAAGGAAATGCTTTTATCTGGATTATTCTGTATTCATTTCTAAACAGAAACAATCATCAGAAATATATCGAATTCTTGAGTAAGAACTCGTGCAATTTCTGGCAGAACTCCTTTATTTTTATCCTTCATTACGTAGAGTGTTGAAAAAAGGAAGTAATACACTGACTCTGCACGAGTTCTTCCAAAAGAATTTGCTAATAGAAATTTCATCAGAATTCATAATGTGTATTACCCTGGATGTCACATCAAATGAGCCGTAGGTCTAGTGTTTTAGACGAAAACAATAACATTGTACTGGTATAAAAGTCATTTCACCAGGAATATATGCATCTCGATATCACGCCTATAAAACCCCTTCAAATGGGAATTTTTCAATTGTTTCGCGTACTCAATTGGATAATAGTCCAACTATACTTTGTTCAACCATCCTTTGCCGTTACGTCATACGTTGTCCAACTTTATCTCTCATTCATGAAATGGATGAGACGGAATTATGACGTCATTAACGTATGTCTAATGTCGATGTGAATTTTATTTGTTAGTTTTGACAGTTCAGTTGTCATAGCTGATTTGTTCAGTGTTTTTGATCATTTTCGCCTTTTTCAGTTAATTTTTCATTGTCAAAATGCCTTTCCGGTATAATGAGAAAGAGCAAAGCTTAATTTTGAAGTTATTTGACTACTTGAGAGAAAGAGATGCTGGAGTGCCGCTTTTACCTTCAAATACAGTCTACAACGAATGTATCTACCTATGTTATGCAAAATTTAAGTTTGTATTGATTTGATTTTATTAAATTCTATAGCGTGTTGCTGATGCTCCAGAAATATCTATTAGAACTAATCAAAAAGTAGCTACCAGTGGAATGGAAACAGATATAGACTACAAAATCAAAGTTCATGCCGGACATGTTTCTGCTCGAGGATCATCGATTTATATCATACATCAACATGCGATAAGAACACGAGTGTATGCGATGTATTCTGCAGGTAGGTCCATACTTATAATAATTTTGAGGTTGAGTGTGAAACAACATTCAACTAATATAAGACAAACGTAAAACAGCAGAATACGTCACCGATTATGACGTAACGGCAAAGGATGGTTGAACAAAGTATATCACAAAAACCACGTCTCAGATATAAACAAACACCAAACTGTCATCGATATAAGCTCTGACTTCTGACATTAGGTTGCGTTTCGAGTTCTATTTGAATTTATATTTTACCAAGCGATCACAAAGAAATTTCATTGTTTCAATCCTAATGACAACACCGAATTTAGTGAGAGTAGTAATCACATTTAATTTTCAATTTAAATGTGAAATTCGAATCCTGGTAATAGACTGTCATTCATTTGATTCAACTCTGAGTTTTAGAAAAAATCTCTAGTTACGACGTGAGATGTCATATTCTACACTTTACTCGTATGAGTTCACTATATATACTTATATATAAATTTCTCATTTTTGTGTAGCGGCGAGTTTGAAATCTGGCGAATTCCCAGGGTAACAAAATTCGGTGTATTCGCGTAACGTTATCGAGAGTGCCCTGGTAAGAAGTAATTCGATCGGCCCGGGCGAGGAATTAGGTTAAGACGATACATATTTTGAAGTCTCCAATGGCAATTATAAAATCATGAAAATCGAGATGATGTACCTATCGTTTTCTGATAACAAGTATTAATTGAATAGAACTCAATACTTGATTCTAAATTGTTTTATTATTTTGACCAACTGATAGAGTTCGTTTTTTGTCAATGAAAGTTTGACCCGACACATAAATTATTGACTCATAAGACTCCTTACCGAATTTGAAGTACTGGAAGGATGTGGTTCGTGTTGTTTCGGAATCATCTTAAAAACAAAAAAAAATTATAATCCTCAAGTGAAAATACTCGTGAGAGATACTTGAATGAGAATAAAGTAACCCAGGACGAAACCTTACTGGGAAGTTGCGAGAAAATTATGTAGCCCATAATAGTATACAAAAGAGAAAAGAATACTAGAGCGCAATATAACAAAGCATTAATCAATGGTAATGCCTTTGCGGTTACGACATGTCACCTATTGAAGCTTTGTAAATGGACGCCTATTGCACCATCAAACATCCATTGGAGTGGGTGGATTCTAAACATATTCTATTTCGATATGATTCGCTGTTTGATACATAATTAATAGTCATCTAAACGAATTGTTTCGTTTTTTTATTAGTCAGAATGTTGTGTTCAGTGTACAGGTTAATAATAATGATATTTATTCACCATTTTGAATCAATACAGTGAGTAATACAATTGACAAAATACAGTGAATAAACAGGTTAGACCCAAGAAGTGGAGATATCCACTTGTTTGTGAGAGAGAAATGATACAAAAATAGAAACAACAATGAAATACAAGTAACGATACAAATATAAGTATAGATACATATCAATAATAGAAGTGTATGGAGGTGAGGTGAATGGTATAACTACAACTACAAATAATATAATGCATGTAATCTCGATGTAAGAGATGAAATATGAAATAAAACATTAAACATTGATTGGTATATGTAAGCATACTTTTCTCAAACCAACCGATGCAGCACAGGTTGAAATCATAAGATAAAATTGTAGAATAGAATCATTAAGGTAAAGGTGAAAGTTACAGAAAATAGTCCAATAAGTTTAAAGGTTTCAACAGTTCGAGATTGAGATTATGAGCAGTCGAGACTTATTTGTGTTCAATTATTATTATTAATTATTTCTTCCCGAGGTATATTTTTCAAGATTTTTGATGTTCTTCAAAAATTATAAAAATGTAAGTCTTTTGAGAGAGATTGGAATATTTTTTAACTAAATAACAAGATTTCTTCTGTCCTATTGACTTTTTCGCATAAGGTAATAAGATTTCTTATCTGTTTCGTGTGGTATAGTTATGACAGGAGTATATCGAATTGGATTTGTTCAAATATTGTACAATGGCTAAATTCATGAACTACAACTTTCTAGGATCAAAGAGTTCTGACTCGGAATATGAAACGTCACTAGGATAGTCGAAGTTTTGTTTTAGGATACATCTGAGAAACCGTTTCTGAACTACTTCTAGAGCATTTAGGAAAGTTTTGGAAAATCTACCCCAACCAATTATTCCATAATTTAAATGGGATTGTACCAAATTCTTATAGAATATTATTCTTTACTTCGTGTCGGGAATGTTGGTAACTTTTTTGAATTTATAAAGAATACAACGAAGTTTTTTTATTGTGTACTTGATGTGGTGATCCCATCTGAGATGGCAATCAATCATTATACCTAGATATTTGATTGTCTTGTTATGTCTTATTACAGCTTCCTTGGATACTGAATGTTCAAATTTTGATTGGCATACATCGTAGCTACTGAAAAGTGTGTAGAATTTTTTTCAAATTAATCGATAGAAGCCCAATCATGTTTTGATTTCATACGAGTCTTGTTCGAGTTTCATTTTCAAATCGAACCAGTTATTGTCAACACAGAACATTACTTGAAAAGTATAGGTCCCAACACCGTTCCTTGATGTACACTGCAAGTTGATAAGTTTTTCGCCACTTATTTCATTTGATATTTTCACTCGTTGTGTTCTGTTGGGAAGTTAACTTCTGAAGAACTCATGTGGTGTGCCCCTTATTACAATATCTTCCACTATGTTTAGCAATATGTGATGCTAAACAATCCGCATTCGTTATCAGAACTCTCACAAATATTCCCTTCTAGTTTCGTTTTTAAGTTCTTTTTTTCTAAATGTCAGAAATTTGAGTTTTGAGAATAAATTATCAATATCCAATTATATTCCGGAAATTGTTTTGTAACATTTTATAGTTCTCCAATTGATATTTATGGTCTTAGAGAAGTATTTCTTGCCTTGTGAGCCGTGTTTTAGACCTGTTCTTCCGTACTCATGCGTGAGCATTTTTCAAAGAAAATATTGAGTGCGTGAATTTCGGTGCAATTCGCATATTTACAGAATCACCTTGAAAATCTAATATTTTCTGCAAAATTTACAAATTTTGTGATAGCAGTGGTCGATACTTTCATTTCCAAGTTTCAGCATTTTGAATGGTTTTGAATTCGAATTTTTCGGTATGATGAATTATTCATATAAAAATTGTGACAATATTGCAGATTTTTCCAGAAAACCTTTCAACTTTGGATTCGAACTCTGAACAGATGTCTGTATTTTGAATGTGAATGAATCTAGAAAAAAATAAATGACATAGTGATACATTTTTCTCATAAACTCATCAGGGTTTAGGGATGTGGAAAAATGGGATTGGCTTTCTCAGGGAATGTGAGGCTTGTTTACAATCAACGCTCTGGTTCAAATCACGTCCAGTATGCCATTGTCATATAATCATATCCATAATTGTACATTAGGATGAGCAAATCGAAAAGTAGGCGCCTGATGCGAAAAGTCGAGGGAGGGGGGGGGGGGGGGGTAATCATTATTTGACATATATTGATGGAACTGATCCATACTCAATAAATATTCATATTAAAATTATTCAGTTCCCTATAAGAATTTCACCATAATGAGGTTCACAAAAACATGACACGTGTTTTGCTATCCAATAACTTTTTCAAGCCTCCAATTTTCTTGAGGCGAATAACGAAACATGTTTTGTGAACCTCATCACAATTAAGATCTCACAAGGAACTATATAGATGAGCATTTTCTGGAATATTCTTATTCAGGAGATCCTGCTTGAGAAAGCTATTGTCTAGTGAAACGAGTGTGAAACCATTGCTAGCGAGAATCGCAGGAAATTTTTTTTGTCGGGTGTTCTATAGATGCGATAATATCATCCTCAAATGCCAACTGCTATTTTAAAGGCAATTATTTAATGTGTCCTTTCTTTTCGTCTTGTTTGTTCTTTACTTTGTTCGATTCGATTAAAATATGTCTTCTCTGAATCCTCTACAAAATACAATGTATTATAGTATATAATTAACTTTTTTTTCAGAGAACTGAACTCTAGCATCAATTTGCTGTAGGTGAATCTTTCATGTCATTTATAGCAAATTAAATTTCTTCAACATTCAAGTAACAACGAGGTATTCCGCTCAGATAGCAAAAACTTTTCCATTTCATGAGAATTCATATCTTGAGAATGAAAGAGAAACAAGAATAATGATTGTTTATGGAGGCAAAGAAGACGGCTTGATGTAAATATCTTAACCGAACTCATGCGAACCGTAATATAGAATTTTTTGATGAAGATACAGTTACCCTTATTTATATAATAATATCCACAATGAACTTCAAAAGTATAATAAACCGCTTGAATACCAAGAACTAATCGATAACTGTAAATGGAAAAAACGCTGCACGGTGTATAGATATTTACAGAAGTTTTCGATAAATTGAAAGAATCGTTCGGACAAAGAATTTAAACAATTATTTGTCTTGTGAACTTTGCGGTTCTCGTTCGTTTTCGAGCTTTGTTCAGGTTTTATTTTTAGTTTCGCTTTTTTTAGTCGTCTTTACAGAAAACTAACGAATGCTCAGAATGAATCGTAAAAAGAGAAACGTGAGAATATATACAGGGTGTCAGTTCGAATAGAGTCCACCCTCGATATTTAGAGTAGTTCCATCTGGGTCGTGTACTGGTCTAAGGGACTAACAAAGAATTTATCATTCACAAAACTCCTTCTGCGAACTATAAAATAAAAAGTGAAACTTCCATGTAGATTGTAAAATCAAAAAAATTACAAACATTCTCATACCCAAGTTCCTTATATATTATATATAGAGTTACCCGTGAAGCCATTGAAATCGAAAAACGTCCCAACTGTCTCAATAAACGCGACGATTCTCGAAGACTCCCCAATACCTGGAAACCACTCTTGGTCCGACATACTTCTATTTACTGCGACTTGAGAACGAATCCGTTCGAACCTCCCACCGACCGTCCGATCCCTGATCCTGCCATATTTACTAATGAACCCTTGAATCCCACCAATCTTCAATCCTCGATCTCCAGTGATGATAGAGTGAGACAACTCAGACCTAGACGCAAGGTCACTCAGTCTTGAAAATGGCTCCGAAATGGGAGCCGAAACGTAGACAAGAAAATCATTCCAGACGCGGATCAACCGGAAGTTACAGCCAGCATATATATATATATATATATATATATATATATATATATATATATATATATATATATATATCTATATATATATAATTAGAGACACTAAATACTACAGCTTCTTGTACTATCCTCACTGCAAAGTCGTGGCACGTTAGTAAGAATCGTACAGGAAACTGTGTTGAATAATAATTTTCAAATATCGACCAGTTCAATTAAAATAGTGATGGAAACATGAAAATAACATCGAATAATATTTTTTTCGGATCACATTGCATTATTCATTTTGTTAGGATTATGTTATGCACATGAAATATTATTCTAATATATGTATGTAATGTTATACTCTGTAACAAAAAAATGTTTTCTCACTATATGACATGCAATATTGTAATACAGGTGATCAACGTTTATGTGATATAACAGCTACACATATATGTAACATCAACTTGGTGGAATTGATTGCTGAGAAAACCTAGACATGTCTCTTCTCGAAAAAAGCCGATTTAATTTTATCTAGTATTTAGTTGTCATCGGGAAAAATAATTCCTACAAAGTCGAGAATTTTGATTCTAGGAATTACGATCAGTAATAATATATCATGGGAAAACCAGCTTTTAATGACCTACCAGGCACAGAAGGTCTTGGAATATAGTTCTCATTTATGGGGCTCGGCACCAAAACATTCAATGAAGCTTCTTGATTCTATAAATAGAAAGGCGATCCGTCTTGTTGGCGATTCTATAAATATTTCCGCGGTCGGTCCTCTTCTAAATTGTCGGTAATCGTTCCATCCTCAGCAGTATCAACACGGATGTCCCGACGAGTGCAGAATTATCTTCCCTTAGTTGTGAGCTTGGAAACCTGTCGAACCTCTCTTGCTCAGGGATCTCCTTTCGATAGACTAGCTGAACTTTGGAACCCCTTGCCGAGAGGAGTTTTTCCTTGGGCTTACATACTTAAAAAATTTCAATTGAATGTCAATTCGTATCTCCTGTCCCTTGATTCACGCGGTGTTCTTTGAACATCACAGGTCTTCCCTTTCTGTATTTGAAAATAAAAACCAAGGCTGAATATTCTGACATTATTAGGTTAGGTTACCCCAGCGCTTTTGTATACGTAGTCCTGTTGTCTTGCCATGTGCCGCTATTTGAGGTTTCATTTTGCAGTATCGTTACTTGGCTTTGGTGATAAAGAAGTGCTAATACGATCGATTAAACAAATCATAAGTGATTGTTTGGAAAAAGTTCAGCTATTGCAGATTTTGTTATCTGCGTAGAACACGAATCTTAAGTCCTATTTTGTCGTTATGGACAATGGTAATATTTTGGAAAATTGTATAGGTCATGTGATCTGTGAATGAAGTGCAACTTACGCTGGAAAATAAAGCATTCATGACTCAATATCAATTTTCATTATTTTTCAGATGCAGCTAAGCACTATTATCCGGACCTCAACAGAAGAACGTTCCAGGTGTTAGTGGGAGAGAAAAAACGAATATTATACTTTTAGTTTTCATACATAACATATATGTCGAAGTTTCATATTATGATCAGTTTTCCATTCTGGAGGCAATCAGAATGGAGGAGGTGATAGGTTAGGCTCAAAGATACATTTATATGTCTGCCGCTTTCAGGGCTCTGAACGCAACCAGAACTAGATCAAAAACGGTTCAGGAGTGCAGAGACGCCCTAGCTAGAGAGTCCTGCGACAGAAAAGAAGCCGAACAACCTACTATGGGCAATCGGCATAACAAGAAGACTATCAACAACGGCACTGAATGAGTGGGCCGTTGAAACATTAGGAAGAGAATGGAGAGGAATAGACGGCTGCAGGCATTCAGACAGGGCAAGAACGGCCAAGATACTGAAGCTGAGCCGTAAAGAACTCCGAATTCTGGTGGGAGGTCTGACCGAACACTTTATACGGCGATACGGCCTTGGAAACATCTGACTCTCATCAGAGTTGAGGCATACTCACTATGCGCGGAATGTGAAGAGGAGATCCTTCCACTTCCTTTGCGAATGTGGAATATATGGCAGGCTCAGACAGAACATCTTCGGAGCCGCCACTATCAAGGAAGAGGAATTGCATTGCACTCCTTGCAATGGAAAAATACTCCGACCTTCATTAGAAAGTCAACATGGCTAATTGGTTTACTCCAAAGCCAAAAAAACCAATCACACACACACAGAAAGTCAAAGAGGTTTGAACAGGTATCTGCCTTGGGAGTGAGTGAAGATGCTGGGGTCACTGGGGCCTAGTCGCTGACGCTTGCGTCCCCCACCCATTAGTATTACCATTATATATTACGATAGTGTAACATATAATATTGTAATGTAACTGTTGCATTGAGGTTCTATCACAATGTTTAGTGGAAAGAGATGCTTGCAGTATTTTCCCAGGACAATTCCATAGTATTAGAAATGAATTTACAAACAGCCGTAATTATTATCAAGAAGTGAAGGGCGAATACTTCGAACATTTTCAAAATAGAGAGATTTAAAATGTGAATTTTCATTGAGAACGTGATATTCACCATCCATTAAATAGAGATTTGTGGAAACGACTATCGTCCAGTCTATGACCATTTTCCCATGTATTTATCCCATACAGCATGAAAATTTAGATTCAGGATCTACATACCCTTTTTTTCAAAATCTACCCTGGGCCGAGGGTTGCTTCCTCCCTGTGGGTGGTTGCCACCCCTTCTTAGGGGTGAACATTTTTTTATCGGGAATAAGTGCGGAATTCAATAGATTTGACTAATTCTAAGCACTTTTTGTTCAATGAAGTTTTTTCTGAAAAGCAATACTTTTCGATTCATTCGCGAGTGAAATTGTCGGTTTTCAGGCAAAAAAAAACACGTTTTCAGATCCTTTTTCGCGAATAACTGGAAAAATATTCATCGGAAACATGCTGAGAGCAAAATTATAGCTTTTGAAAAAACGAAGGTGATCGTGATGTATGCAAACCCAATAATACAAACTGAAGAATTGCTTGTTGAAAGTTGATTGGTATTTTCAAACGCCAAAATGGAAAGTTTCTACGTACAACAACCAAAACCAATGCATTTTTCGGGAAAAACTCATCGAACCTTTTTTGAAGTCCTTCAAAAATCCCTCATTTTTGTTATTTATAAAAGTTTCCAGCATCAAAACTGACCGAGGTATGAAGGAAATAATGTTGAATCCTATTTTTTCGTTAAAAAAAAATGTGAATAACTCATCCTCTCTTCCCCCCTCCTTTGAAAAAAATCGTTTCACTCCATAATTCACTTCATTTATGTTTTTATAATGAGTTCTGAGTTTTTCATCAGTTGAAAGTACGTAATTGAGATTGAAGAGAAAAAATCATATACGTAATTCGGCGAAAAATCACCATTTCTTCGAAAGAACTCGAAAAGTATTGATCACATGCAAAATTTTCTACAGTACAAAATTGAAAGTTATTCTTCTCTGAAATTTTTGGTATTTAATTTTTTTTTGTAGGATGGAAGTATGGAAGTAGCGTAAGATATGGCCAGTTAAATATTGTGAGGGTTCGCGCAAAGTACCTTTTTTTGAGCCCTTTCAGCATGAACCTTATCAAAAATGTAATCTGAAACAAAAACTCATGTGAATGAGCTTATAGCTCTTGAAAAAAGCTACAAAATACTTTTCTGGTGGATTTGATTGCTTGAAGACTAAGCGAGTTATAGGAAAAAAACCAAAAACAATTTTTGTAGAAATTAGAGTATGTACATTAGTATATTGACGAATACATATAGTAACTATGTAGGCCTAGAATATATATATATATATATATATATATATATAAATGAATAAATGGAGTGCCGGAGAAAATTCGGTGAGACAATTGGGAAGTCTAAATGTTTTATTAGCCAGTCGGTACTTTTAATAATACAATTCTTTATAATTACTTTTTATTAATAATGAAAGTAGTTGAAAAATATTTTAAATATATTTGAAGATGATTTCAATCCATCACACATCCAAATCTACACTTAACCTTTTTTCAGTGGGGTAGTTTTCACCCATAAAAAATCAAATGCAACCCCGAGTACAGAGGTAACTTTAGAGTCCCAATCTGAATTTTTATAGAGTTCGGTTTTCCGGTTACTCTGATAACAATTTCGATATAATTTTTTAATGAAAACTATCATAAGGGTGGTATTTTTGTATTTTTTTTCAATAGGGGTTGTTTTCACCTCTGATGAATAAAAATCAACACCAGACACAACCTCAAATTTGAAGTAGAAGGTAGATAGAAGCTAAATCTCAAATTGAATGCAAATAGATACTGAATAAGTTGAATAACTGCTAAATAACATGTTAATTATTATTTTCTGATGATATTTTGTCATAAGGGAGGGGTGTTAAGGGCTGACACTGATTACTGATTCAAATATGATTTCAGTTTATCACATGCTAAAATCTAAAATTTTGATATTTTTTTTCGAATGAGGATGGGGTTTTTAGCCCCCCTCCAAAAAAGCAACCCTCGGCACAGGGTAGATTTCGAAATAGAGGGTAAGTAGAACCTATATCCAAATTTTCATACGAATCGGTGCTGTATGGGATAAATACACAGTTTACAATTTCTTTACCGTCATAGACTGGAGTAACAATAACTTCACTACGACTCGTACTGTTTCCAAAAGTGAACTTACATTAGATAGAGATTTGAAGGACCTTCCATATTAAGTATCATAGGATACGATTTGAAGACTACTTTTCATCAACGCACTTTGATGATTTGATTAATCTGCTCCCAACTTCTTAAGAGACTACTAGTCTCAACAGGGAACGTCACTATCCTGCAAGAAACTACTATACTGTGACAGATGATCAATGTCTTGATCTGAATCCTTTTGGAACAAAGATACTTCATGAATGAAACCGACATGGGAAAAACCTTAGCACCAACGAAAGGTGGATGCATAGTGCCGATAACCTTCCCTCCATAAAATTATGATCGACAGAATCGTAACGGTACAAATCTTTCAATAATCGTAAAAACTCGACGCGAAGCATTTGCTCAAATTCTCCTCGAGACACATACACATATTAAATCATCGGCAGAGACATTCTTCGTCGTAAAACTAATTACATCCGACAACCAGCTATTACACGTCTTTGTATTCTGGTACATTCCATACTAGTGTGATACAGCATTACCGATCATTCGTATTCTGTCGGAGTAGTTTTACTAATTGAAATGAACAAGATGTAGTTTATGGATATTGTTTTGTTGATTTAATGGCAAAATACGTCGATGGAAAAACTAGCATTCTCTTCTATGTTGTCTTCGTGGGTTTTCTTTATGGTTTTTTTTTTCAGGCAGAAACGTTACCGTACATACATCTATTATTATTGATGTTATGGAAATTCAGATAAATGACATATGGTTTTGTTCAAATGAGTTATGGAATGAACGACAATGCTCACAAATTTGTCTTAGGGAATTAGTCAAATGAGTTACTCAACTAATAAATGATCGATAACATCAAAACCTTTGGTATGAAAATGGCAGTTTCACAAAGTGAGTTAGCTGCCCCAACTAACATTTTTAGTTATAATTACGTTAATCTTACCTTCGATCAGGTCGGCGACCTTTTTGAAAGAAAATTAAACCAATGTGGGGGAAAAATTCGAAGTAATTTGGACGTCGAAAATTGGAATATTTGGACATTTAGTTTACTAGGTTGAGGGTAAAAATAAGTAATTTCGACATGAAATTGGTCAGAAATAAGTAAATATCAAACTTAAATCAACCTTTCCCTTGGACGAATGGGTAGGTAAACAAAGAGAGGTTTCTTTATATGAATAGCATACATATATACATACTATCTCTATCTCAACTTCTCATAATTTGGTTGCCACAACGAATCAGCTATGGTCTACATAAAATGCTGACAATAAGTATGGGAATATAAAAATTATTGTCATACGGTAGCTACATGCTCTCTCCTCAACAATATTCTCCTTGCGGCGCGAAATTTTCTGTAAAATGATGGTTCTTACCTTCATAAAATTCACGGGCCTCTTTAAATATGCGATTTAATGCAAAAATAATTAAGATTGATTGCACATGTTTGAATTTTTTCTCCAAAAACACTCTTTTAGCAAAGTTATGGTTTTAAAATGTCATATGCAGCCATTATTTAGAAATCAATCGTCTGAATAAACTAAAATTCAATATATATTATCGATATTTATTGATGGGTAAAACAGATATCGTAATTAAATAAACAGTATTCTTGAAAGAGCTTACTAGCCCTGAGTCTCCAATCTGATTGCTCTTTTTCAATATTTGATGTCATTTAGTGTAAGTGTAGGTGGGCTACGGTAGTAAATTGAGCTACGCCACTGTTGTTGAAAAAGAAAAATTCTACGAAGAAATAGAAGATATTTTCTATATTTCACGGGGATATAAAGGGTCATAGCAGAGTTATGTGAAAAGAAAAATATGTCAAATTTTCAACACCCCGTCTATGACTGAAATACACGTGCCTAATAACAAAACGTGTTTGTAATTTTTTTATCTCGTAGAAGTTTCAAGAGTTCACTGAACTTCATTCTTCTCAAACATTTACTTCCTAGCCCGAACAAGTTTCAATTTCTCCTCCTGAAGAAAGAAGGAAACTAATATAGAGATTTCTGTCAACAACGAATGATGTTACATTATGATTTTCCATATTCTATTCTATTCTATTCTATTCTATTCTACTTGACATCTTGTCCCGATCAATAATAATGTTTTTCTACTCTCACTGGCAGTCGCCATTAATTTACAAGACACGTGGATTGTGAAAGAGCCTTAACGTTACAGCTGTCAGGAAAGTGGGCGTAGAAAAAGTACAGTACGCGACTAGGGGATAAGGCCAATTACGTGAAATCTCTTCTCAAAATACATTTTTCTACAAACCTCAGTAAAAGTATAATTTTTGACGCATACTGTCAGTGTCTAAAATGCCATTTTATGATACTGGTCTTGAAAGTACATCATTTTTAGCTCTAGTTCTAAAATTGATTTATTTGTAGAGAAATATAAAAATATAATTCAAAATGAACTGTTTGATCAATTAAACGTATAATCAGTGAAACTACAATTATGATAAGAAACTCCATGGCCAGTCTCATTGGTAGATGTAACAGAATTTATTTTGGTGAAGCTTGTACCAGGGCAGAGAACAATGTTATCCGCCGAAGTTTTGGACAAAATTTGATCCGCAATGTTCTGTTTCCTTTGTAGCGAGTCTTCTATATAACTCTCTGCTACTGTAGTGGACTTCCATCCACCGTGCCTTTTACTTCTTGTGAGACTAGCACCAGAGTCCGCAAACAAACTTGATGGGAATCTGGCAAATTTAGATATTCAGCAATTTTGGCAGGCATCTTACCAAATGTGTTGATTCCAACTGGAGTTCTGGCATTTTTTAAAAATTCTTGAAAGATCAATATCCACTGGACGAAGGGCTATGTACTTTTTATAGCAGTTCATATACAATGTACCACTCACAACAAAGGTGCGTGGCACATTAGTTTTTGTGTCTGGTATTTGCACAACTAGTGAAGTTCCGGAATCCTCGATATTATTTAATGTCAAATCGCACAATTCCTCTCGATGACAGGCTCCAAAAACACCAAAAATCGCAGCAACTTTCTGCGTTATATATTTCATCCTGGACTTCTGCGAGAAATTTGTCGCTTTGTTCCTTTGTCAATACTTTTGATTTTTTCGGCACATATCCTTCACCCTTAGGCTTCAAAAAAGCCACAAGCTTGTAATATCTGCTTATCTCATGATCATTTAGTTCCATCATCGACCTCAACATAGAGTAATTCGACCAAAGCGTTGACGGTTTCCATATTTTGGACTCTTTTCTTCAAAGTATGCAAGAAGTACTTTCTCACTGGTCTCCTTGCCACTGACATTTTTCTGATCACACTATTTCAAGAAAAGATCGTATGAGAACTCGTACTGTCGCTTTGACTTACTAGGCAATAATTCAAAGGCAGCTTTATTGGCAGCTTCTTCAATTTCCGGTGGTAGAAGCTTATTTTCTGGACCACTTTCCATCGAGGAACAAAGAAACGAAAAAGAATAATTCGTGATTTATTGACAATAGTTGTCAACAAAGACAAATGAACAAATTCTGTTTACCTTGGCAACTTGTTTTATGAATAGATTAGATGGATTCAAAACTGATAATCTCTAGCCTATTATTTCATCAATTAATTGATGTAAAATAGGTATGCGTTAATTTGGACTTTTAATGGTGTTTGTAGAAAACATAGTGTATGATATACCTGCTAAAAGTGATTTTATTTTGTTTGAAGGGATGGAACACTCCGCCTTCGGCGTCGTGTCCCAAACTTCCCTTCTCACAAAATAAAATATCACTTTTAGCACTTATATCATAAATAACTATTTTGTTCCTCAAATAAATATTTCAAATACCCTTTACTATGCTACGCTATCGCTATCGTCCTCATGAACAAAAATGAAAATCATGCGGGCACCATAACAGACAGCTATTATCGGGTTATATTTGAATAACAATAAAACGTTTGAAGAGCTAGACAGCTATTATGCCCAGATGAGTTGTTTTTAAATGCCATGTGATGTGATATGTGTGCACAGTCCATTATCGGATGTGTTTCTTTGGGGCAGATTTGTTACACCGTTCATTTCGTTTAGTCTTTTGTCTGGTATGTTCAGTTCTTTCATGAATTGGTGCATGCATGTGAAACGAAGATCGACATACTCTGGATTTATGGAATTTGGAAGAAGAGTTTCTCTTGTTTCATAAGGTGCAAGTGATATGCACTCGTCGCCTAATGACTTATCTGTTGATTGTCTGATGGTTTGATTTCAAAATTCGGTCCTGTCAGATCATTGAAGCAGAGAATGATGCAATATATCGAATCTGCCATCGAATTCTTTAAGTATCTGAATGAGTACTGCTCAATTTGTACGTTTATAAAAGCTATTAGGAAACTTCACTTTTGACCCATTTTTCTCCCTCACTCAAAAAACTTCAATCAAATTCATTTTCTTAAATTTTGCTTCTCAAAACCCCTATGAGTGCGTTCAAAATGGCTGTTACGGGCATGGGAGAGCTAACGATCTCTAGTGCCGTAACTCGATTACTTATAGCACATTTTTTATTTCGGCTAGAGTAGGAAACATCAGAAAACCCACAGAGCTACCAGGCCAGTTGGTTGTTTCGATAAACCATTCCACGACAGAGGGAAATTATCAAGATGAAAATTTCTACCCCTTGGGGGATCGAACCCACGAACTCTTAATCATGAGTCAGGTACAAAACCACATCGCCAACTCGCTCACCTGCTAAAGTATTTTGAAAACTCCAATCTGATTCATTCCTTTGTCGATAAACGTTTTCCTCAGGCAGAGCGAAGAAGAAAATGGTACTCAGCATCGGACAGAACGCAATAGTAGCTGCCATTAACCACTGAATAGGTAAATCACTGTGGCAGAAGATTGCAAAGTGCAATCAAGACAGTCATTGCCAACTATGTATTATTGCAACTTGTGAGGAGCTGAGTCTGAGTCTAGGCACCCACTTTAGGATAATCTTAGCATGTACACCTGGATATGAAGGTCAGCCGAGCAACTAGAAAATGATAAATAAAACCAACCGGCGAGCCAACTCAAAGCCGATGTTTGTTCAGTATACAAGAAGAGTTAACATTGAAATGTCATATTTTGTTCAGACTGAGGCAATACTGCTGATATCATGTATAGCCAGCTATATAGATACGTGAATTTTTCGTGAGAGAAAACTTTCAACTGAAATTCTTATACGTTTCGATACCCCGTAGTACAATGTGTTGAGTGAACTGGCATTCAGTAGTACTAAAAATGTTTTTTCTCTTGCTGTTTGTTTCAGATAATTCTCGATTTTAAGGTAGTTTCAGTTCTTTCGAAGGAATTCCTTTATTTACTATCATCTGTAGATATTGGCGAATTGAATTATTCGATTTTAGTTCGAAAGTAATTTTTTGAGAGCATGCAGCGAAACGCCTTGTACAAGAAACTCGACAAGAAATCACAGAATTCCGCCTCCTTCCCAGGAACTACACACGTTCCCTGGCAATTTGCCTTCTGCGGTTTCAGCGCTATTAATTCCGTTGTTCGTAATGGTTCCGAGTGATATACGTATATCCTGCCGAAGGGGATTGTTAGGGCCCTCATGCGCCTTGGTATGACAATAAAAGGAAACGCCAAGAAGGGAAACGATAATAAATTACTCAATTTTAAAACGTAATGACGCAAATATGACATCGAAGTATATAAAACGTCAGCGATACAGTTTTCTGGTGAGATTCTACTTTTAGGGCATTCGAGCAGAATGAGATCGAGTCACAATTTGGTATAGAGTGGCACGAAGTCTACGCCATAAGTTTTTTTATAGTGACATAGTAAATTAAATTTGACACTGCAATTCATTTTTATTTGTGAAATTAGCCCCATTTCAGCACAAGGATCATTTGGATTCGAAAGTATCGCTTATCCACACAGCACATGGACGTCCAGTGGATATCTAATGGATATCCATTAAGGATATTTTGGACATCCGATGGACGTACAGTTTTTATCCAAAGAATATTCAATGGACGTCCAATGGACATTCTTAGGCCACCAACCTGTACGTCCATAAAATATCCTCCATGGACATCCATGAGATATCCATTATGGACATCCATAAGATTTCCTTCATGGATACCCATAAGATATCCATCATGGATATCTAGAAGATATACTTCATCATATACTTCATCATATACTTCATATCGTTCACAATTCTACATAATTATTTGTGCGATTCTTTACAGAGAAACCAACCTAGCTTGGACAACGGATTATAGTCAGTAATATATCCTGTGACAAGGAACTCAACGTGACCGTATGTGCAATTTAAAATGTTCTGCTAGATTGGTTTCGCTGTATTTAAAAAATTTAGACGAGCTAAGATAAACTTTAGAGTGGTAGACGATCGATTAAAAAACTTATGTCGTTAATAAGATTTTTTTTTTCATTACTTTTCAAACGAAATACTTGATATAGTTTAAATTTGAAAAATAGTTTGCCAAGAGTTCTCAACAAAAAAGTTATTGATGAATTTAAATAGTCCCCAATTTGAATAACATATGAATATAGTACTCCACAATTCACTTGCTTCCAAAAGTTCACGTTCACGGTAAATGCTAATGATCACAGTTTACAATTATTAACTAACACACCACTATTTTTCGTTTCTTTATAAACACAATTATTGCACAATGTACTCCACAACGCTTCAACTCAGTTAAACTAAATTTTTTCAAACCGATCCAACACTCAACGACTCTCAAAATTACGAAATTTGACAGACGCCATAGACCGAGTCAAGGTGAATTCACAATGCAGCGCTTTTGCATTTCGCGTCGCACGTCACGTCTTCTGAGGTGACGCTATATTCAAATATTATTTAAATAAAAGATAAAAAGTTAAATATATCAACTTTCTTGCTGGAATGTCCATGTAAATGGCCCAATCACGTTGCCAATTCGTAGGGTGCCACTGCGGAAGAAACATTATTTATAGAATAAATGTACGAAATGGATGTCCATAAGATATCCTTCATGGATATCCACCGAAAGGATATCCATTTTGTACATCGTATGGATATTTTTTACTGGGAATACTTTGGATATCCAAAATTTGGATATCCTATGGATATCCAAAATTGGTCCAAGGCTATTCCGACATGAACTGGACATGAATTGGACGTCCATAGGATATCGGGTGCTGTATGGGTAGCTTCAACCTTTCGATAGTCTTCTCCGCAGAGATAGAAGAGATTTCTTATCACGTTCCGAAAGATAACGTATGCCATAGCAGGCGTCGTTCTCTTGATTAGAAAAATAATAACTTCGACAGAGTAATTTTATGAGCGCTGAAGACGTAGTGAATTCAGTTTCGACGAGACCCTAGCAATCTTCAATGCCCTACATTCTAGAACAATTCCGAATTGAGTTCGGATTTAAAATTGGTATCAAAGGGCAGTTGGTGAATATCACAACCAGCTAGTAAGCCAGACAAGTGTTTATAGTTACGTTATTGAGTTTCACAAGAATTTTCAAGTGACGAATAACAACAGTGCTTCATTTTATCTTATAATCATCCACTGATTTATACTATTTCAGTCTTAGTACATATATAATGTTGTTTGAAACTTTGTCAGTATTATTTTGACGGAATAATTCGGCTTACTTTTTCTCCGAATCAAAGAATTGGAATTAAAATTTCTATGAAAGAAGTAAAATTAAAAAATAATTACAAACACTCTCTGTATAGGTACGGGTATATCATTCAAAGACGTTTGGTTCATTCATAAAAAGGAAGGAAGAGTCCATCTAATAAAGCATGTAAAAATTGATCAATCAGATAGCGAACATAGGGATATCTATACAAAGCCAAATAGATTTTTTTTCACGTAAAAGCTATATCTCATTCAATAACTAAGGTATATTTATCAGTGGTGAAAAGATAACGTAAAGTGGTTATGTTTTTTGGCAGAATCACACCATATAGTTTCTGGTTTCAGAATTGGTTCTGGAATATAGATAAGAGGACTTGAAAAATTGTATATTTGAATAACGAATATAATAATGTTGTATATAGGAACTGCAGATATGAAAATTATAATTATAACATGAAGAGGAGCCTAAACTAGTGTTTTTTTTTTCTTCACCCGTTTTTTTCTGCTTAGAAAAAATCTGCCACTGTTTCCTGAAACGTTCTTCCTGTGAGGTCCGGAAAACAGTGCTCAGCTGCATCTAAAAATTATTAATGAAAATGTATATTGGGTGTCACATGCTTCTTTTTTCAACATGAAAGAAATGTAAGTCAAAACGCGAGAGGTTGTGGGCCATTCACAGTTCACATAACCTGTACATTCCAGCTGTTTTTGTGTACATATAACGATCGCTGCTACGATCGTTAGGACAGTGCTTGTGATGACCGAGCTCCTTTTTCATCTGATTTCCCCTTCCTCGATATTATTTTCCCAAATATTCACATTGTCCATAACTTTCGAACGAAATATAGCACCAGGTTTGAAGGTTCGTGTTATACGCAAAAGATAGAGCCTGTAATAACAGATTTTTTCCCAAAACTAGCAGTTTTGGGGATATCTGATTCTTTCCAAGACGATATTTCATATCTTGATGAAAATCAAACATTTTACTCTGACCTTATGATGAGCTTCATCGGTCATATAAGTGAGACTTCAAATAGCGGCACTTGGCAAGATCAGAACATGAATAACTACTATACAGAGGTGAAAGAGTAACCTAACCTCTAACTGTGTCAAAAATAATCGGCCATCTTTGTAACATATGAGTATCTGTTATTTCACATGAACGTTGATACTCAGCTGTATGATAATATTGCATGTTATAAGGAGAAAAAATTTTTTCTTTAGAGAGTATAAATTTGATTAACATAACTCAATAAGAAGATGAATATAGTATAAATGCAATTGTTATGATGGTCGTCGTTTTGTTCATAAATGTAATCGAACTGACAGTTTTCTACTGTGATATTTTCATGATGAGTATTCCAAAATTCAGCTTCAAGGTACTCCAAAGTTCACCTTAACGTTTCGCTGGCGCGAGTGGCTAGCATCTTCAGATGAGGCTCATACATCATGAGTTTGACTCCGAAGGTTGCGCCACCCGCACCAGCGAAACGTCAGAAAGAAATTCCAATAAACGACGGCCTTCAAATCCGAACAAAAGTAGTGATACTCAATGACTGATATTTGATAATTTGCCAAAAGTGCACTTTGTAATTCAAACACGCCCCTGATGATGTGCAACAATTTTTATATCGTACATGCTTATGTGTTTATATCTTTTAAAGAATTTATGCATTTTTCCAGAAGAAAAACTAGGGAGCTTTATGAAATTGACCTTATAGAAACTGATATATTCGAAAATTTGTTGAAAGTGTGGTCCAAGCAGGGAATGTAATCCCTAATGTAATCGGCCGGGATTTTCAGGATCTTAAAAAATATATATTTTCTCTCCAATGAGGTTTCTTAATCAAAAAAATCTTAGAAGAGGAATTGAAGAGGAACAACCAGCTGCGAAATGAAAAAGATGGTCCTGTCGGTTCAGTTAATATGGTTATAAAAAAAAATTGTTCTTTATGAGAATGGAGGAAATTTGGGGGCAAATCTCTCGACAGCATTCAATCTTCTATCAAAAAATGGCCAACTAGTCCAAATCAGATTCTTTCTCTACATTTTTTAGCACACCAGAAATTTCCATTTCCTTGTATCAATGTTTCAAGTTTTATTTTTAATTAACATATGGATTGTTGTTTCATTTTATTTGTGTTTCGATTAGAACCACATTTTTGATACGAATTTCTGACACTTTTTTCACTTATAATAACACGAGAGCCTTTTTTTGTCGAAGTAAACATGACATTTCGATGAGAATTTTGTTACGTAGCAACTCAACGAAAAAAAACTGCCTCTGAAAAAATTACGAGTCCGTAGGACGAGTATATAATAGGCAACTAAACTCGAATCATAAATGTCAAGTTTTCTTCGCCAAAAGAAAGCTCGAGTGATATCCGGTACGACAATTTAATGAATACAGTTTAGTTTATTCAATTCAACGGAGAAGTACAATTGTTAAAAACACAATTCTTATATTTCATTTTCAGAGATCAGATATACTCTTTTGACAACGCAAGTGAGAAATTGACAATGACGCCGTCAAAGATTTGTTTACAATTGTGGTTGCCATGCTTTCAAGAGTTAGGTTCCGTTTTGTCGCTGACAAGCTTAGGGCAAAGTTTTTTCGCTGTCATAATGACGAAATCACGGCGGCTTAAGGGATATTTTATACATGAGTTAAATTGTCAGTGGAAAATATATCCCGGAATCAATCCCGATTCACGGATACAGATCCGGGATTACATTCCCTAAGTCCAACATTCAACCACGCAACTGCCGACATAAAACAACTATTATTTCGTACCGACTATAGTTCTTTGTATTCTTCAATAATCTATCTATAATTTTGACAGACAAAAAACGAGAGCTTCATGAAATTGTCCTCATCAGGAGACACTGAAACTCTATGACCACGAAGTCATAACCTCGAATCACTCCGGATTTTCAAATCCCCTTCACCCTTCGTTCGTCCAAAGCCCCCAATCCGCTTCACGCCTCGTAATTATATTTCCATATTTCGTGTTCCGAAAGATTCATTTTCATTTACCGCACGGTGAACTTCTCTCATTATGCTTTCGAAGCACATATAACACCGCCTTTTGAGCATCGCGGGCCCCCAGGCCTGCTCGTCGAGGAATCTCTGTGATAAATTACATTATTTTGATTTAATGTCGCATGAAATTTGAAGAGGCGCAGCCCATGTCGGCACAACAATGCATACACAGCTGATCATATCAGCCGGTGATTGAGCGTAAAACCATATAATTTATCTATTAACTAGCTGATGGAGCGAACAACAATACCGGCCATTGTCTATGGCTTGGATCTCGCCGAGCGCTCTCAAGGTTCTCAAAGATTCTTTACGCCAGAAAAAAGGTGTTGCTCCTTAAACACTCTGTTAGTGTAAATCCGCCAGAAAATTGTATTATTTATAAAAAGCGGCTATCTCGAGAAGTGGCTTTCGCTGTAGGTCTTTTTTAACCGTTTAATAGATTTAGTTGTGTAAAAGGTACAAAAATCAATTTCATCGAGTTGTTTGGTATGTCACACCATTATTCGAGAGATTATTTTTTCTTTTGTGTGCAGTGGGATTGAATACCGCCGAGGTTCAAACAACATAATAAATAAAAGGACGGGAAAGCAATCATTTTATTTGCTGTCGGATAATGGATATTTATTCAATTCGACACAGAGGAGATTGCGTTTTTTCTTTCCCTACAAATATTTTCTTTGGAGTTGAAGCAGCCATAAAAATTAAGACGACCGAATCAAGATTATTTCCGAATCAGTATACTTAGTTCAACGGACGCCAAAATCGATGGTCAGATCAATGACATCCATGTTTTGTATCTGTAATTATTTGGAAAGTTTTTCTGCTCTTACCCCTAAATATGCTGATTTCTTTATAGTACTAAACGGATAAGTAGACGATTCCAGTGAAATTAATCGTTGTGATTCCATATTCACATAAAGTAGGATATGAATTCCACCAATCACCGAAAACAAAATACTTGGTTACCAGGATCAACCTTGTTGAAACGTCACAATTCTGATCTGCCTACCTTATTATTAAAATTTTTGAAAAAAACATTATCAAAAATTAATGATTTTAGCGAATTACCTTCAAGTTTGAATTGTCGAAATTGATGTTTTTTTTTGTGCAATTGAAGAACTTACAGCTTATCCAATCCATTTTGGCACAGAAGCAATGTCGTAATATGCCCAGCAATCTCTGTAGAGTATAATAAGAAAATAGTTTATTATGCAACGATCATGTATTAATAACCATTTGTTGCATACGCTTTTTATGTACACCCGATAAATAGTGAAGAACTATAAATATTATATTCATATTTGTACCTATTGCACACAATAATACTAATTAAACGCATTTCTTTGAAGAATTCTACAAAATTGTAATTAATGGTATCAAAATAAAACGATGAGAAATGAGGAGATCAAAAATAAAAAAAAAATATTATTCGAGGCCGGAATCGAACCCATATCTCTTCCAACTAGTCCAACTAACTAATATAACATCACCGCCTTAGACCGCTTGCCTACGGAGAGCTCAGAAAAGTTGACAAAAAAATAAAGATATAAATCATGCATTTTTCAAATGAAAAACTGAATCATTCTAACTGTATTTCTGCCGGTGAAGGTATCGAAGGTGATTCCCCCATATCGCTGGTATCAGACATTTTGTTATGATTATCGAAGGTTGGCTATATTCTTCAAAAATTCAATACCTATATCGATTTTGACTTGACAAACGTCAAATGCAGAGCATGCACATCATGCTTGATTGAAAAATAATGGGTTTCTATTGGTTGAAAATCTGTATCGTACTGAAAAATCTGTATTGTAATGGATGATCATTATAAAACGGGTAGTGGGCATATAATTGTATTATTAGAGTACGGGTGTAGATAAAACCTTTTATATGTGTTCAATGTTTTGAAATTTATTCCTAGTAGGTGTTTTTTTTTTTTCGTCATGGTCAGCACTACCAGTGTACAAATGGAAAAGTAGTTGAGTTTGTGCCAGGATGGATTGGATAAGCTGTACATTTACTCTTGACACCAACAATTAACTGACTTCATATAGCCCGAATGGCCTAGTTGGTTAAGGCATATGTCTTCTGAGACAATCCAAAGCTTTCGATTCCATCGATATCGAAATAGTCAGTGACAAATTATATGCTTTGGGTTTTCGCGGAATTTTCCTTAAATGGGTGATACCTTACATGAGTTACCGAAAAATATTCGTCAAGGTGGAGGAAGGTAGCTCTGATACCTATAACGTTGAACTTGGCGTTCCACAGGGCTCAATACTCGGACCCTTGATCTTTTTGTTATTTGTCAATGATCTGCCATTGCACGTTCAAGCTTCAAGTATGGTGCTATACGCTGATGATACATCAATTGCGGAAAAGGCAGAAACTCCCGAAGAACTCCAGATCAAGCTCAATATACTCTCAGATCATTTCATAACTTGGTGCAACTGTAATAAACTTATAGTGAATGCCAAAAAAACGGTTTTGGTCCAGTTTTTTGGAAGGAAGGCAGTTAATTTCAGTTCTAATGTCATTGTTAATAATGTTTCTATAGATACCTCAGAGTTCACAAAATTTTTGGGAATAATTGTTGATCGCGATTTAAATTGGAAACAACACATCAGTCAGCTCTCCAAAAAACTCAAAAGCAATTTCTACGCACTATTACAACTCAAGCCCATTCTCGATACTGAAACGTTGATGATGAGTATTTATTATGCGTTGATAAACTCCATTCCATCATATAATATAATTTTATGGGGAGATAGCTGTGATATAAATCGTGTGTTCATTGCACAAAAAAGAATCATAAGATTAATATTTGATTTGAAACGAGATGAGTCTTGCAGACCTATTTTTAGATCAAATAAAATTCTAACAGTGCCATGTCTGTATATATACTCATGTCTCATATATATATAAAAAAAAGGCAAGAGGATTTCGATACAAACTCTGGCTGCCACAGATACCCCACCAGAAATGGCGATCTTCTGAGAATCAAAAAGCACCGTACAAAGTTGTATGAAAAATCGCCTTCGTTTGCAGAATCACGATTTCTCAATTGTTTGCCTCCTGAAATGCGCTCAATTGTGAATTTGAATTTGTTCAAGAGAGAACTCAAGGCATTTTTGATTGGGAATTGCTTTTATTCCATAAAAGATATCATTTGCAAAAAATAACCAATGTTATTTGAATTTTATTTCTGTAATTCTTAGTAGTAACTTTGAACTATCGTTTTTAATTTGTGACGTTTCCTATATCATCTGTAATATGATCCTTGGAAGAATAAATGATTGATTGATTGATTGATTGAATACGCTTCATAATCGTTGGTTAGAGTCTCACCAAAAATCAAATTTCTTTTGTACTTTTTTTCAACGAGTGAAATATCATAACTTTTCAGGTACCTACCAAGTTCTAGTTTTTGAAGTTTCCGGAGGATATCGATGAATATAAATATCGAAAAAAAAATGATATCTTGAATTGATTATCCAAATGGTACTTGAAAGAGAGTTCTGAAGTATTTACCAGGTCGAAGAAAAAATCGACTGTATAAATGGATATTGGCCACATCGCCCTCTTGTTGTACAAACTACCTCTTTCCACTCCCACCATTTCAAACCGTTCATTACGAATTTGACAGCTGACAGCATTTAGGTAGTGGCTCATTTAGAATACACTTATATTTTAAGTTAAAGGTGGCCGCATCCGCGATTGTTTTTTTTTAACGATGGGATATGTAACATTCAACCTGATAAATTTGATCTGACTACATTCAATGGCCCGAGAACCAAATTCACCACCAGGCGGGTAATTCGAGAAATAAATGGATATGTATGAATTATGTACCTTTCCCACTAGATTGGGTGTATCCATTCTGAAGTTTCAGATTGTTTTTTGCAAAATGTTTGATGTAAATAATCATTTATCCAAATACCCACTGAGGAGCTCAAAGGATAGTTTTCTGAACAAAACAATCTTGTCTGGATTTGAAAATGAAAGGTTCTCCTTGTAAGCAAACTTCACACATTTTTCTCAATTGTTTTCTTCACTGTGTAGAAATATCTTATATCTTATCAGTTCGATCCAAGTTCCGAGTGCTTGGTATAAATTGACGAAGAAGAGGTTACTCTTATATAAATCAGCACCCGTCGCACCATATAGGCAGGAAAGTAGCTGATATAGATATTCTTTTATCTCAAAGAATGAATCAAACATGTATAAATTATACATATATCAAGAGAGAGTGTTAATTAATTTTTTACGTTCCTTTCATTGTTTCTTTTTTTACTCGGAGAAGAAAAAGCCAAAATATTTCCATATACCTTCGTTTTCCCTTCTAAGATTGTCATTTCTATGAATATTCGAATCAATACCAACAAAATGGAAATATATTACACGAGAAAGATAACAAAACTGAAAAAATAAATATGTACAGTGGGATCGAAAACCGCCGAGTCGCAAGCACCATAATAAATGAAAGGACGGAAAGAAATCAATTTATTGGCTCCTGAATATTGGACATTTATTCAATTCCATACTGTAGAGATAGCGTTTTTCAATTCCTTGACATGTTGTTTTTTTCAAAGTTGAAGCGGCATGAAACTTATGATGACAGAATCAAGAAAATTTCCGAATTAGTATACTACGTTTGTCAAATGCCCAAATCGAATATTCCGACAAATGGAAAAAAATTGTGGATGAAGCGCAAGCCAGAAAAATCACATTATCCATTAATTTTTGATTTCGTGATCATTTAAAGACAAATGAATTGATATCCGTGAATATTTTCAATAAGCATGTGGTTTATTTTGATCAGTTTAATTGTTTTAAAAGGTCAGGTGCTGTATGAAAGCAGCGTTGCCTCCATTTTTTTCAGAATGCTCCTCAGTGGGCAAATGTAAAAATTATTTAACATTCTCGCTATACACATAATTTTTTTTTATTTCAAATTGTCATTCGCGAAAACGTTCGGTATATCTGATGAGAAAGTTGTATCATTTATTCAAATAACAATGAGGGGTCCGAAGGGGAATCTTTAATTTTTTTATAAATTTGTTAATCAAATCTCCAAATTAAAAAAAACGATAAATAACTGACAAAATAGTCACTCAATTTTGCATCTTTTCATTATTGCAGTTAGATATCGGGATCGGAGCGAATATACCAATTTTTTCAAAAATCAGATATTATGAGAAAGCTTTTTACATTTCATTTGTATGGGAGAGAAAACCCGAAAAATAAATTCCAGAATAGACAAGGGAGTTTTTCTTCTATTAATGTGTGTATTTTTTCAGATAGTGCAGGAATAGCAGCGTTCCTTGATGTTTTTTCTTCGAAGCCATATTGGTTGTTGGAAATGAGTATATATTTCGTTATGAATGATGACAAATTTTTTTTTGAAAACCTTTCGAAGATCTTCGACATCTGAGTGATAAGTAAAATTGGTTTGTAATCAGTTACCGCTGTCTTTTCCCCGTTTTGGAAACTTGAAGATATTAGAATTGTATGTTAGAGTACGTTAGGCCAGATATCCAATTTTCCAATTCTATACATTTATTCAGTTAGTGTTGAGGAGGAAGCAGTATGTATTGGAAGACAGCTTGGACATTTCCTGATTACATGCCCTGATGCCATCTTTTCCAAAGGTGTTCCGTCTCTCAGGCCCATTATCACATTCAACAATTCTCATTAGACTCAGTTGGAGTTGAAATCATTGAGTTCGAACGAGTGATCCGAAATATTCTTTCGTTAGGATCTCTTAGAACATAATAAATGAAAGAAAACCAATTATTTCATTTGCTGTTGGATGATGGATTTTCATTGGATTCGGCACAGAGGAGATTGCGTTTTTTCCCTCACAAAAAAAATGTATTCGGACTTGAAAATCAAAATGACCGAATCAAGCTAGTTACTGAATTAGTATACTTCGTTTATGGATTGCCAGAATCGAATGATCGGATCAATGAAAAATATTTCGTGGATGATGAGTTCGACAGAGAAAATGCACTATTCAATTTTGTACTCACTCTTCAATTATTCAAAGACTGGCGAATATATTGATATCTGTGAATGTTATGAAAACCACAGAGTTAAGTAAGTGAACACTATCACATCAGAAAATCAACAATATATTTTCGTTTGAGTTGCAGACAATGGTGGATACAAGTTACTGTTCAGGAAGATAATTCAAGGGGTGAAATATTTAAATCTGATATATTATAAAGATATGAAGGTAACGCTCATCAGTGGTCATATAGATAAAGTATGGAACTTCCTCACAAGGTTAACCATACAGTTGTAACAGTTTCAACCTGTTTGTTTTGTTTTGAATTGTTTAATATATCTGCTGAGAAACTACAGAAGAATCCAAGAAATTGTTTGCTTCGGAGCGAAACAAGCTTGTATGAATTTTAGAATGAAATATCATCCTGGTGAGTTGAATTTATCACAAACTACTCTCTATTTCTTTCATTGTTGTGTGGAAATATCTTCAAACTCCTTTTTTTATAAGTATTGGTACGTGCACACAGCTGACAATTTTCACTTTCACTCATCTTCAAAATGCTACTAACTGTTTGATTGGAATTTCTTCCTCATGGTATTCAACTTGAGCAGGAAGAATATTCTTCAGCGTCCGTCGCGTCATATATTTTGAGAGTTCCGTCCGTAGCAAGACGACAGCTGGTAAACGGAGACCTATTTTCTGCCTATTTTAATTTCTTTCTATCATCAGGTCAATTTTTCGATTTGATATATCTTTTTCATGATTATTAACCCATAATTCATTCCATTATGTTATTGTATTCAGTCATTTTTGACCGCTTGCTCATTTCTGTTGTCTTGCTAGAGTTGTTTTTTATTCTGGTATCAATCCAGTATCAATAGTAGATGATTTTTATTTGAAGAATTATTTTTTGACTTTCTTCTTCTTCAATTGAACAAATGAACATTGAAACTTCTATGGAAGAAGTAGAATCATTTTTTTTACAAACTCTCTCTGTTGGTAGGTACGTGTATATCATTCAAAGACGTTCGATTCATTGACAAAAAGGAAGAAAAAGTCCTTCTGAAACAGCTCCTTCCCTGGCCATATGGCACGACGGCTACTGGGTTGCATAGAAATTACCCAATTCGTATAGGAAATATCTATACAAAGCACTCTCCTCTTCAAACCATCATCGTCAAAATAATGATGTACCTTTCATCTTAAAGAATATCGTGTTGATACGAGAAACTGTACTAATGAAAAAATGTAAATGTAGTTGATATTTTCCTTCTATCGGTAAAGCAAACCATCCACACCATGTCTATGATACTTTTTCCACTAGAGCCTTAGAACAAGTGAAAACTTTTTTCTGTCGGCGGCAGTAAAAGTGATTATTTACTGTATTAATTGAATATCATGTAGATTTCCATTATTGACCTTTGGGTCGGTCGCCAATATCGACGATCGTCTCTCATCTCTGTTTCGCCAGTAAGAAAATATACTCTATTTTATAATGCAAGTATTTTTTGAGCATAGGGTATCCCTTATCGAGATACATTAATTGGATTTCTCATTCAGAAGTGGTCGAAGTGATTCGCTCATAGTACTCAATATCTACAATAATTGTCAAGCTCTTGAGAAGTGAGTTCGACACATGCAATATCTTTCTCGAACATATTTTGAGTATTCTCCATATGTCTATAATACGTTTAACGTTTAACAGACGTTTTGTATGCACATCTCCAACTTCTTAGTATTGAGCGCCATTACCTAACCAATGAAATGCTATTTCAACTTGTTTTTGTGGTGTGAGAAGCCTGCCCACGACTTATTGTATGTCTACTACTAACTACCAACAATTCCTCACATTTCTCTGGAGACAGTCTAAATTTCTCATTGTATTGGTAGGTAATCACGAAATGTTGATATTCAATTCTCTTTCGATCATTAGAACCCTATGGATGATTGTTTAATGTTGACTATGCTTCGTATGTTGGTCGACTTAGACTTGTAAGGCTGGATTTATTAAAACTTTTAGCATTCAACATTAAACATCTTAAGACTTATAGCAGGATGGACTCAGTTATAAAAACAATAAGATTTGAGAGATAAATTGTCATCCGTCAATACTGTCATCTGAACATTAACTCGAGAAATAAAAAGGCTCATTTTGAATCTTAGATTTCGTCATTTTTTCATAATAGAATAGATACCAAAAGCAGATATCATGAATATACTTGAATAGGTAATGATGTCCCTGGTTTGAAAATATATTATTACATAACATAACCGCTCAATTCTCATCAGCATTTGAAAACAAAATTGGTACATGCGTGAATTTCTTGCGCGCATTCTATTTTATTTATCAAACAATTCTTGAGTTGGAAGTTGGCCATCTTCTTAAATCTTAGAAGATGTCAAGTCATAAGTGTTTTTATAAAAGTTTCTTTGTTATTTCTATGTTCCATTTGTCTGAAGTGGTTAGTCTTAAATGATAAGTAATGAATCTTAGGTCTTGAAGCTTTTTATAAATCCACCCTTTGAAATACTAGGCAATCTTCTCCCTCGCAAAATGTGAACAGAATCGTTGTTATTAGTTGAAAAAACACTTGTAGGATCAAACAAGTACACATGTCATTCCCAACCTACTAGTATAGCTTTCAGCAATCCAAATTTGTCACAAATGGAATTTACCAGTGGTACTCTTCTATTCATAATCATATTGTTGAAACAGAGCACACCCCTAATTCTAATAGAGAACAGTTAGGATTGATTGGTAAACTTGTCACTCATAAATTACCCACCAGTGTTAGTTGTAGAAACCCAATTTTGCAAAATGGTAATTTACAACTGCCACAGTATTAAAATAAATATTCTTGGGAATGCTTGACAATTTGTTCAGGCCAGCCTCAACTCACCTACACTGTAGGTTGACGGACTAACACCTATTAGAAAACAACTACTCCCCTGGCTAATACCACGAAGGGCATTGGATTACATCCAACAGGTGTTAGTGTGGGATTCTTCACAGAAGAAATTCCACATATGCTCTTGGCGATGGATGTAATCCAATGCCCTTCGTGGTATTAGCCAGGGGAGTAGTTGTTTTATAATAGGTGTTAGTCCGTCAACCTACAGTGTAGGTGAGTTGAGGCTGGCCTGAACAAATTGTTCATTTTTTGAATATTTGCCACAGTATTATTTCGCCACTGGTTTTGGTTTTTGAAACAAGCTCCAGAAGGACCAGCTCGAGTAAATACATTGGCCGCGTCTAAAAGCTTACAGCGCTTAAAGCCGATTCACAAAATTTGACAGCTTTCCATAGTGAAATGTTAAATTTTGTGAAGAGGCTTTGAGCGCTGTAAGCTGTTGGACCTTGCCATTTTCTCCAACAGAAGAGGTCATCTATATCAAGTGACTCAACCTATTATTCGCTTGTTCTAACTCATATCAATTTCAACGCTCCGGATAATGTGAACTACTAGTACTCCTACTGGGTGTTGCGATTCTTTAGACACCGAAGTTAAACGTGTCTCGAGGCGTTAAGAAGAATACAATTATTTCCGCGTGAACCGTTGAGTATTGCTTCGCTTGCTCTGAAATTAAGTCTTACGTAAATTATATTGATTTTGTAAAGTAAACAAGTAAACTGTGGCATTGCAGAGCAGGCGAGCAACGAACTGTCAACCGCACGCAAACTCTAGGACACGCCTATGTAATTAATAGTCTGTGGGACGTTCCTACAAGAAAACAAAACCGAAAGAAATTCAATAGACAACTCCGACTTCATGATGACCTTGAAGAAAGCATACATGCTTAGATTGATAAAACCAGAAGTTCCAGTAAATTGTGGAAAATATTCAGCTTTTGTATGGAAAAAACATAGTTTTGAAAGGATCAGTTCTTACCAATTTAGGAAGAATTATTCTAATACATATTACCATGAGCAATCGACGGAAAAATAAAGACATTACATCAACATATCTAGAGCCGTTGAAAAATCTTGCCAAATACTTGAGATTGTTAAAATAAGAAAGAATTGATTATATAAACATGGGCACCGTTACAAAAAATGTTATTTTTTCAAATCAAAGTATTGCATTTAATTGGAATGAAAATCTTTTTGAACAATACTTACGAGTGGGATTCAAAAAAATGGCAAAATCAGGTCGGTATACGCGATGTATGTATTGAAAAATCTAGAATCAAGGGGGAGGCGCCCCCCTGGGGAGGGGGCGCCCCCCCTCCTTGCCTTCAAGAAACGGCGCATTATTTTGTGGTGAATGAATACTTTTGTCGTATTTATCTGGGTTTTCAACCTACTACAGTCTGAAACTGAATCGGAAACTAAATCCACCTCCGTTCCTAAAACATCCGTTTCGAAAAAATTTCTTTCCAAATCCAAATATTTGTTATTGACAATTTTTGTTTTTGACATTTATCAAAAATTTGATATCTGGCATAACATTAAGTCCTTCAGGGGGAGTCAACCGCAATCCATATCAAGTGAACTCGTAGAGATACAATCTTCCCTACAAAGCTTGAGGAAGGCAAATTCCTTCAATTCTCGTGTCTTGCCATTACTCTCTCTTGTCACCATTTTAGTGTCATTCCATTATACTGGGTGACATCCATAGGCAGTAAGAATATGCTCTCTGTTACTGATGTACATATTGTGCTAACTTTTGCGCAATTCCAATTCTTTTTAGATTGTGGTAGAAGAAAAGATATCACATATATTCTGATGATTTCTCTAATGCAAGTGATGAATAATCATTGTGGCCAACAATGATAGTACAGATGACTATAAGTAGTAGATGATGGGAATCATTGTACGATAGTTTCTTCCAACTTTTCATCTGGGCAGTCTTTCTCTACATATGAAAATGTGCCACAGTAATCGTTATTTTACAATAAAAATTTTCAAAAAATACCCAATTTGAAATTCTACCTTCAAACCCTTCACTACTGTGAATTGGAGCATCTATAAGATTCATCTCGACCTTTCAATCTTCACAGAGTTAAAATGTTTGTAATCGGAATATTACTTTCATAAAAACTGGATGACATGGCCAACTTGATTTCGTTATCTGTTACAGTTGTGATTTCATGAAAGAATGATTAAAGAAATGGCCCATATCAGTAGCTTGATGAGCTTGAGCTTCTAATAACAATGGCTTCGAATTTGTTTGTAGACAAATCAATAAAAAATGGAAATGGGTTGTTATTATCAGCTGAAAATGGATATTACTATCACACTAATTATTATTTATAAGTATTAGAGTCTGCGTTGCTTTATCGTTGAATATTTAATGAAACACCAAGCTGTTTATAGTTTTTTCATTAATCTCATTTCTATTTCACAATTTTTTGTGTTATCATCGTCATTCTTTGCTAAGTATCAGCGTTTCTTTCACATTGTTGATATCACCCAGTTTCATATCTGTAGATACATCATCATGCTTACACGTAGGAGACACAATATTTCAACATCATCATCTTTCAAAATAATGTTCTATAATGAAGTTGAGATTTTTACAAACTCCTAACCATTGCAACCATTTGGATAAGTTTCTCAACGATTTTGGAAATGGTAAATGAGTAATAAATTGATGGAAGTAGCCATAGCGTAGAATAGATCATCATGAAAATCGAGAAAAATATATAAAGTTTCATTTCTCAATTTCCGTAAATGAGCGACTATATCTTATTTTTCCGCGTTGAATTTCTAGTTTCCAAAAAAGGTCCGGGGCCCGTTTTTTGACCACTCGCTTCGTTATGGATCATTCGTCATTAAGAGAAAATAGTTTTAGCGTATTTTTGATCCATCATTAAAACTCGTCTGCGTTATATAAGGAATCATTTCATACGTGTTGTAGCGAGCGCTATTCAGTACTCGTTATCACTCTTGCCTCTATGACAGTCGGATTGTGAAATTCTCTGTTTATCCATAAGACGTTGTGTGAATTCTTCTTCTCTTTTAATCTTGAATAAGTCGAGGGTTTCTATAGCTTGATACATTGGTATCGAGATTCGCTGTTATACATAGTATTGCCAGTTTTCATTTCAAATCAAAGACCTGAAGAACAGAAATACTATCCAATGGATGTTATGTCTTGTCTTCTTCAACATAAAATTCAATTCAGTAAGATATGACGACGTAGTTCAATTCAAGAAAGTCTCATTCAGCTGAACTTATCTCTTACCTCATTGAAATCATTTTTAATTCATTCATCCATACAATAATGGTCGGTTCATACACCACACTTTTACTTCATCTTTAACTTCTACCTTAAGAATGGAATTGGACCGTTCATACACCAGTGTTAAAGAAAACAGGACGCATGCGCAGTGATCAAAAACAAACGAAGAAGAAGAAGTAACCGTGGGTTACGTCATTGTTTTGATTTGCAATTTGCTATTTTGTATCAAATAATGACAAATATTTCACAGAACACTCATTTTATATCATTTATGTAAAATATTCAGAAGAATGCGTTTCCTTATAATGTTGGTGGCACTGCTTGCTGTAATGACTTCACATGCACGTTGCGCAGTCCCTAAAATTATCAAATTATCTCACTCTTTAAGTAAAAGGTCTCATCCGTAAACTAAAAGTAAAAGTGCCGTGTATGAACGCCTCGATTGATTTACATTGTGACAACTTTCTTAAAGTAAAAGATAAAGTAAAAGTAAAAGTGTGGTGTATGAACCGACCATTAGACTTGCTTCAACCGAAAATCACACGAAAAAGAGAAAGATCTCTGATATCATAAAAATTTCTGTTAGATTCGAAAGCGCTGCTTTGTACACACCTACCGATATTTAGAGTTATTGGTAACGTGTTCTAGCGACACTTTACAGATCTACAGAATAGCGCTCCTGAAATAGTAGTCGAAAATTCGAATGTATAGTTACTACATTACATGACCAAATGCTATGCCAATGAGCTCAGATACCGAAAAAAAGTTTTAAAAACAAAACTAATCCAAAAGCTACTGATTACAATCCAAATGGAAAGGCAAATAAATTATTTCAAATCTGATCAAGCTGAATACTCTGGTGTAACAATTAACAAAACACAAATGCGGCTGCATGATCTTTGAGAAGATAAAAAAATATCTATTGCCAATGAGTTGGTTGATATGGTTGGAGATAGAATAATTGGATAATCACTTTTTGTAATCCAGCATATTTACCATTCATTCAGACTGTTTGCAAATTGTGGTTTCACACTCAGTGTCGAATACTGAATGAGTCACTTTTTTAAGTGAATTTATCAATGGAGTAAGACAAAATAAGAAACGAAGGAATATGAGATGATCGTTCTCCAACATAATTGACAAGTAATTTACAATATCAATACAAATAAGCAATATCAACAAATTCCAGACAACATCGAATTGAACCGTGCGATACCTGATGAAAATCCATATTCAACACAAAGTACTAGTCTTTTGTACAATTCTTATAAACAATGTTTTAACAAAACCGCGACACGTGTTTTGCTATGCGATAGTTTCCTCAAGAAAGAGTATTAAGGGCCGGTTTTTCAATGCAAGATGTCTGTAAGATTAAACTAACCATCATTTTTCATCCTTATCACTCTCAAACATCATCCACGCGCAACTCCTTATTTCTTTCATCTATCTGACAGATAACTAAGTTATCCTCGCATTGAAAAACTGGACCTAAGCCTTTATCATTTTATACGCGCTCTTCCAAACGTGTGCATCAAATTCCTTATTTGAATTCACTGTATTTCTGTTCTTCTCCAACTTTTTCCCAAAACAACCCCCATCAGAAAAATATGAAACATTCTCAACCAATCACATTGAGTATTAGTCACTACAGAAGATTATGGAATGATCAATTCTTAGCACCAACGATGGGCACTAGTTTCGTGGAAATTTATTTCGATATTAAGAAGTCAAATGGTTTTCTGTAGTTTTCAATTCATTTTCGAACAGATTTTTGAAATGGATTATTATGATTCGAATTCGTGGGAAACAATTCCTCAATAACCGGAGGTAATGAGCCTAGTACCGTTCCAGAAATACCGAAATATAATTCCAGATGAGGATTCGATGACAAATAGTCCATTAGATTTCCAACAAAAATGCAGGAGTCATTCCAATGAAATCGATATTATATTTTGTTGTCAGAACAATTGCATGGCACAACTTATGGTCTGGAAGGCAGTCATGATCCAGCATTCATGATATCAAAAACAGAATCCCTGTTAGAAAAGAATGATAATAATAAATGCAGTTTATTGAACAATACGCAATTTTGCTCAATAGGCTATCGACCGAGGTCTAAAATCATCTAAAAAAAAGAGTTTTTTATAGGTTCATTGTTGTTAAAAAGAATCCACGTCCATGTCAGGCGCGTATACAGGGGGGGAAGGGGATAATTACCCCCCTATGATCAGTCAGTCACATAACATATTACAATATATATTAAAAAATATAGGAAGATATAAAAAATATAATAAAGGAATGAAAAATCAATCACAATTTTATTTCACCTTTACTCCCTGTAACCCTGTAAGATAGCAGAATCCACTATTAAATATTCAAAATTATTATCAAAATTATACAAAATCTCAGAAGATTATATAGTCTCTGGAATTTCGGGAGAAATTGATAAACCTAAATTTAAATTTATCATTCAATTTTTATGTTGCATTATCTTGTGTTCAATAAGTATATACTTCATTCTACTCATAATGATATTACTCCAGTCTATGACGGTGAAAAAAGTGTAAACTGTGTATTTATCCCATACAGCACCGATTCGTATGAAAATTTGGATATAGGTTCTACTTACCCTCTATTCCAAAATCTACCCCGTGGCTAGGGTCGCTTTCTCCCTGGGGGTGGATGCCACCCCTTCTTGGGGGTGAAAATTTTTTTATTGGAAATAAGTGCGGAAATCAATAGATTGGCTGATTCTAAGCAGTTTTTGTTCAATAGAGTTTTTTCTGAAAAGCAATACTTTTCGACTTATTCGCTAGTGAAATTGTCAGTTTTCAGTCAAAAAAAACACATTTTCAGATCCTTTTTCGCGAATAACTGGAAAATAATGCATCTAATCGAAAAACATGTGGAGAGCAAAGTTATAGCTTTTGAAAAAACAAAGGCGATCGTTTAAAAATGATGCATGCAAACCCACTACAAACTGAATAATTGCTTGTTGAAAGTTGATTGGTATTTTCAAACGCCAAAATGGAAAGTTACTACGTACAATAACCAAAAACCAATGCATTTTTCGGGAAAAACTAATTTGACCTTCTCTGAAGTCCTTCAAAAATCCTATATATTTGTTATTCATAAAAGTTTCTAGCATCAAAACTGACCGAGGTATGAAGGAAATAATGTTGAATCCTATTTTTTCGTTGAAAAAAAATTGTGAATAACTCATCCTCTCTTCTCCCCCCTTTGAAAAAAATCATTGTTACTCCATAATTCACTTCATTTATGTTCTTTCAATGAGTTTTGAGTTTTTCATCAATTGAAAGTAGGTAGTTTTGGAACAAATTCATATTGAAGAGAAAAAAATCATATACGTAATTCAACGAAATATCATTAATTTCTTCGAAATAACTCGAAAAGTATTGATCACATGCAAAATTTTCTAGAGTACAAAATTGAAGGCTATTCTTCTCTTGAAATTTCGGTGTTTCATTTTTTTCTGCAGGATGAAAATAGAGTAAGATATGGCCAGTTAAATATTGTGAGGGTTCGCGCAAAGTACCTTTTTCGAGCCCATTCAGCATGAACCTTTTCAAAAATATAATCTGAAACAAAAAATAATGTGAATGAGCTTATAGCTCTTGAAAAAAGCTACAAAATACTTCATTGGTGGATTCAATTGCTTGAAGACTAAGCGAGTTATGGGAAAAAAACCAAAAACAATTTTTGTAGAAATTACAGTATGTACATTAGTATATTGAAGAATACACATAGTAACTATATTTCAGGCCTAGTGGAACTATATGTATATTATATATGTATATATACATATAGTTCCACTAGGCAACGATTTTTTTCAAAGGGGGGGAAAGCAAGGATGAGTTATTCACAATTTTTTTTTCAAGGAAAAAATAGGATTGAACATTATTTCCTTCATACCGCGGTCAGTTTTGATGCTAGAAACTTTTGTTGATAACAAAAATGAAGGATTTTTGAAGGACTTCAGAAAAGGTTCAATTAGTTTTTCCCGAAAAATGCATTGGTTTTTGGTTATTGTACGTAGAAACTTTCCATTTTGGCGTTTGAGAATACCAATCAACTTTCAACAAACAATTATTCAGTTTGTAGTGGGTTTGCATACATTACAAATGAAAAATCGCCTTTGTTTTTTCAAAAGCTATAATTTTGCTCTCTGCAGGTTTTTCGATTAGATGCATTATTTTCCAGTTATTCACGAAAAAGTATCTGAAAATGTGTTTTTTTTTGGACTGAAAACCGACAATTTCACTCGAGAATAAGTCGAAAAGTATTGCTTTCCAGAAAAAACTTCATTGAACAAAAAGTGCTTAGAATTAGTCAATCTATTGATTTCCGCACTTATTTCCAATAAAAAAAATTTCACCCCCAAGAAGGGGTGGCATCCACCCCCAGGGAGAAAGCAACCCTCGGCACAGGGTAGATTCTGAAAAAGAGTGTATGTAGATCCTGAATACAAATTTTCATGCGAATCGGTGCTGTATGGGATAAATACACGGGAAAATGGTCATAGACTGGACTATATGTAGTATGATAAATACATGATCGAATATCATCATAATGGTTTATTTTTACTTACGTTGACAAGGCAAATGTTAGTTATCTCTAAAGTTTGGAATTATTCTTTTCTCTACTTTCCAATTTCATTTATGAAAAAAATGAAGATCAAACAAATCTTACGTTTTTATTCCACAGTTTCCTAATAATTTAAGTCATTGTGAAAGGTAGATTTGTAAAAAGGCCAATATGCATTTGTGTTTTGATAAAATGGTGGAAACGCATAATTTACTCAGTGTTTCCCCCCCTATAAACTTGAGCTGTATACGCGCCTGGTCCATGTATTATTTATTGTGAAGCAAATCTTAAATTGTGGATTGTATTTGTGTAGTCTCGGTGTAGTAGTAGTCTCGGTAGTGTAGTGGTTAGCATATCTGCCTATCAAGCGGAAGGCCGGGGTTCGAATCCTCGCCGGACCACCGTGCTGGGTAATCGCACGTTAAAAGGTAAGGCCTCGTTGATCCATTGCTCGCACAAGTTTCGACTTCTGAGGGTTGACGTTCATCAGCTGGTTAACGGAAACGAACATCAACAATTTTTAAGTCTCTCGCTCGCCGACTATCGCACAATTAGAATCGTTGGATTTGAAAAACTAACAAAACCTGAATAATGCACCAAAGTGTTGTGGAAGTGCTGAACAAAACTAGCTCTTCGAAACGCGAGTGCTCTCATTTTGTAAAGATTGCGTGCAATGTCGGATGCACGTCAAGATAAATCTGATATACGCTTCATTATTAGTTTAAGATTTAAAATTCGCTTTGTTGTTTGAATTATATCCCGAATTACTACGTGAATATTCAAACATTCATTATTTCCACGCATGCAATGGCGTTTTACGTATTTCTTTTACGAAATGATACCTTCAGCAGCGCTTTTTGTGAATGAGTGGTAACTGTAGCGGCGAAAATGGTGACGCCCATCGGAATTCATACGTTCATTGCAATTACAGAGAGTAACCAAGATCCGTGTGTATCAACAGGAAAAAGATGTTTTTTTGAACAAACCCAGCGAATCGTTAAAAAAGGAATGATCTCAAATTGATGGTGGTTTTTATATTTCAGGAGGAAAATATGTAATTATTATTGCACTTTATTTTCAGGTTCAATTGAATTGCATATCATAATACTCATACATAATGGAAAAACTAATACCAATCTTACCCATTATTGAGTTCTGTCATCGTGAAAAATGATAATTATTATATCAACAGTTTCTAATCTCAACGTAGGCATATGCTATTAGACATTCCAACGAAATGTCAAAAACATCCAGAATGGCAACTGATGGGCTGAAGTAGATCGTTTATTTTCGAACATTCGTTTTCAATAATCAGATCATCAATTTAGCCAAGAATACAATTTGTGGACTGATTATTTTTCCGAACCAAACGTAACGAACCAACTTCTCTGCAGCATCTCTATTTTCCAACAATAACTCATTTATATAAACTACATCTGTTGAAGTGTTAGTGAAAGATAAAAATGATTTCGTAAAATCTCAAATGCACAATTCCATTTTGTTCTAACCCTAACCCATACTTAGTCATGTGGTTCAGAATGTCTAATTCACAAAGAATAACATGAATTCATTGGGAGCTTGATGCCTATCTGCCGTTTCTTTTACCAATACCTGATCATATCACAAACAGGATTTACTTTTCCATCCAACCCAAAACATGTTTATGAACACATATATAGACACATATATTCGAAATTTGGGAATATTATCACACACACTAGTAATCAATGCAAAGTATAACCGTAACGTAAGCATTATCATGACTTAGAGACAATCTACAATAATCACTAGTTTAATTCCAATAACATGTAAGCCATAAAATATTTAAGAGACATACTTTGAACATTGAGATTGAAAACGGAATATTTACCGACCGATGTGAATGAAGTGCAACTTCTGAACCCTAAGACATCAGGTGTTTATTGGTTAGAAATTAACTTTTAATTGTTGATTTAAACCTATTGGGATTGTACTCCTTGATCAAGTTCGGTATCCTATTGAAAAGCCAGCTTAAGAAGAATGAGAAAGAGCCCCGAAAGTGAGTTGTAGTGTGTTTGGGAGGTGTGAGCTGGTTTCTGAATCACAGGTTGATATTATGGACATCTGTTCTGAATCGAATCTTGTTATGGAGATAACTTGGTTCAGTTGACCAAATTATTGAATGGAATAGAGTACTGGCATGAAGTATTCTTCGCCCCTTCATATTCAGCCATCCTAGTGTGGTCAAATGATGGGACACATTTTGTCGTCAGTGCGTACCTGTATGCAAGAGTTCTGTAAAACCTGTAATATTATTCTGTTGTTTTGCAAGGGATAGGGCCAATACACAACATCGGCATAATTGGCAGTGGCTTCACGAAAGATTATTCTGGTTCTCTCATTCAATATTTCCCTGTTGCGATGATTCGACCTGAGGTTTACTATTAACGCGCTTTAAAACTTGATGATACATAAGGGAAGAATCGGAGAGAACGGTCAATTATTCAGATCAAGATTTTCAATTGTCTTACGGCGGGAGTTCACTCCATCCAAACATTGTTTTCTAGTGGTATTACGTCCAAACAACATTACGAATGATTTGGTGGGGTAGATCGTGAGACAGTACATTTCGTTAAGTCAATAAGAGATTCAAGGTTCCCCAAACTCCATGTATACTTGCGTATCATCCGCATAGCTGTGCATATTTGTGTAAAGTATACACCTCGGAAATTGGGACGTATAGATAATTATTAATAGGGGACCCAATATTGAGCCTTGTGGAACTTCATTCAGTATTGCAATAAAGTTGGATTTGTTGCACTCTAGCATAGTGCATTGATAGCGATTGGTGAGGTATTTCCTCAAAAGAGCTACTGTGTAATGTGCACAACCTAATGACGACGGTTGATTTTCATAATAAAATATATTCATGTAAGCCTAAACTCGTTGCAAAGCAACAATTCTCTCAATTTCTTCAAATGATGAAATTGAAAGAAAGATGAAATTGTTAAATTCAAAGAGGAATCAAAACCTTCTCTGAAGTCAGAGCTTATATCATTGACAGTTTGTTTACAATTGAAAAGTGGTGTTTCTGTTAGTTGGACTTTCATTTTCTCATGAAATTCTTCATACAGGTTTGTGGAACCCCCATCAATCAATTCGCCAGAACAAAGAACGACGATCGGTTCAAGCAGCTGAATTACGAAATGTAAGCAACAGCGTCAGTACTCAAACACTGTGGATTCTATCATGGTATCACTCCAAATGTTTCTCTACAGTCCCTCAGTTTTCATAACATTCAAAGACAGTTTATAAATTATCTCATTCAGTGGTTATGTTATTGTTGGGTTACAATACAATCACTCTATAATTTGGACAAGCGTATTCCTCTATCTTATATCTGAAATGAATATGAATATACTGATTCGTCAGGTAACTGAATGGGTGAAAAATCATCGGCAGCTATCTTACAGTACATTTTTTTAATGCCCCCCCCCCTTTACTTTTGAACGGGTCAACTCGAAAAATTGTAACTTGGTATAATGAAATTGATGCATGAATCTATATTTTGGAGTAAAAGTGACACAAAAATTTCAAGAAGGCGACTTGGCGCCATCTGAAAAAGAATAAATGGAAAGAGGGGTCTTATGATACATCATTTCGAAGCTCCTGAATAATACTTTATAACCCTAGAATATAAAGTCAATATCTTTACCTACTACAAAATGGCAGAACTTTTAATAATTGCCTGCACACATCGATGTTTGACTTCATTATTTGAGGAAATAAGCTGAGTTCAGTTCAGAAGATGCTAGAAATGGTTGCCTTAAACGTCTTGAGATAAGAACAGCCTATCCGATACTTCACGTCGAATATTTTCGAACACAGCAACGTCGGTATCTCTACAAATATTTATTATTCTCGGCCGTACATTCAATATTGAAGCAGGTTCAGTTTTGTACACCTTCTGATTCGAATAGCCCCTTAAAAAAATTCTAAACGTGTTAAATCTGGCAAACGAACTGGCCATTCCCTAGTACCTCGATGGCCAATCCAACGACCATGAAAAGTATTAAAATAAATATTCTTGGGAATGCTTGAAGACTGGCTTTAAATCAAATATTCAAAAAATGAACAATTTGTTCAGGCCAGCCTCAACTCACCTACACTGTAGGTTGACGGACCAACACCAATTAGAAAACAACTACTCCCCTGGCTAATACCACGAAGGGCATTGGATTACATCCAACAGGTGTTAGTGTGGGATTCTTCACAGAAGAAATTCCACAGTTTCCTTGTACAAGGAATTGGGACCATGCGGATATGCTCTTGGTTAGTACCTAGTCTACGGGCAGATGGCGCAGCAATGGCTATTTAGCTTGTTGTTTGTATCAGCCTAGGTCTAGGGAAGATACTCTACTCGAGTATGATTTTTAATTATGGGAAGTCATCGACTTATGTTGATGATGGCACTGCCTTGCACTGACGAGAGGCCAAATAGCCCGAAACCGGTCTGCAAGTGTGTCCCGTCCCAATGGTTGAAAATCAATTCTGGTGGTGTATCGCCAAGAGCATATGTGGAATTTCTTCTGTGAAGAATCCCACACTAACACCTGTTGGATGTAATCCAATGCCCTTCGTGGTATTAGCCAGGGGAGTAGTTGTTTTCTAATAGGTGTTGGTCCGTCAACCTACAGTGTAGGTGAGTTGAGGCTGGCCTGAACAAATTGTTCATTTTTTGAATATTTGAAAAGTATTATCCAAATAGTTTCTTACTTGTCTGGAGTTATGTGGTGGTGTTCCATCTTGTTGGAATAATAATATTCATATTGAATTCATTAGGATTCACTTCGACGATTTCGGTGATTAGAAGATGAAAAGTAGTTGCCAGCATATTCAAATACAATTCCCCTGTTGAGTTTTGTTCAATTGACCATATTGGAGATAGTTCACGTGGTACCTATCTACTCAATGAGAATATTTGATAGTTGTACTGACATTTTCGTCATTTTTAATGAACAAAAAATAACCTATCAAACCTTATCGGATTGTTGGGATTGCCATATATGACAGAGAAAAACGAATATTTCTAGAAATATCAATATCTAAGTGTTTGTTGTCGGGAGGTTATTAAATATTCCGCCATTTTGTAGTAGGTGAAGATATTGACTTCATAATCTAGGGTTGTGAAGTATTCGTCAGGAACTTCAAAATGATGTGTCACAAGACCCCCCTTTCCATTTAATTTTTTTTTTCAGATGGTAATTGACTGTTGACTTGTCTTCCTGCATATTTCAAAGAAATTCAAAACACCGAATTATGCATTATTGATTTCAATATAATTCAAATATAATTTGATATATCGTTCAGAAAAATATTTGAAGGAGAAATAACTTACTCCTTAGAGGTATAGCACATCTAATCCATCTTCTCCTGTTGCCCATTGGTAGTACAGACCATGACAAAAGCGATACCACCTACTATAGAAACAAATTTCAGCATAGTAGAACTAACAAATTTGTTTGTCACGGCAAAGAACGCTTCTCATATAGGTTTTTATCAAATCTTTCCTTCCTAACTGAAATTCCAGGAATTGGTTTATTGATGGAAAAAAGTTCACATGAAAGTATTTTTCGATTACCAAGGTTTCAAAGACTCGAAAGTATTTTAACACAGCTTTACTTTTGATTTTTATTGAATGCAGAGTAATTTTTTCAATTTGTTTAATGTCTCATGAGCGTGCATGAAATCCCTTTTTCTTCTCCAGTACAACATAAAAGTCAGCTAGACCAAAAGGTGGTTTTTTTCGTTCGTTCAATCTGATGTTGACATCAAACTAGTGATATAATATTATTTTCACCATAAATATCGACCATCAGGTAAACTATCCACTCAAAATTATCTTCACAAATATTATCTTCGAATGCACTTCTATCTATTTTATTCAAATAATCATTATTATTATTATCTGAACCAAACTACTATTCCAAAAAAGACCCTCATTACTGTTTTCAAAAGTCATCATAATCGATGGAAAGTGAATATGAGTTTTTGAGGAACTGTTTTCGGTCTTTTTTTTTTTCATAATGAAAAAAGAGAAAGATAGATCTTCTAGGTTAGAGGAATCATTAATACAATTGATAAACTCGCGTGTATAAACATTTGAATCATTCAAGAAATGAAAGTCTATCTTAAACAGCAACTTTCCTGCCTATATGTCGCGATGGACGCTTCACATTGAAGTCATTTTAACTTGTTCAACTGTATATCAAGCACACGAAAGTCGTCAAATACAATTCATACAAAAATAATACTTTTTTCCCAATAAATATTTTATGGAGCATGAGTATTACCCCGCCCCCGTTTAGCTTCGCATCTTCAGCTGTTTCGAATCCAAAAGTACCGATCAACCAACCGAAAAACAACACGTTTACAAAATATTAATAGAATGCCATTTTGTATCAATGGATGTATCAGTTGAGAATACAGCCGCAGCTATAATTTCGATATAATTTCAATGAATTATACCAAAAGTGAAATATTATGTAAAGGATGAAGAGCCCTTCAGAAATGCATTTGAATGCGTGTTGACTGTAAAAACTGTTCAATTTAATAACTATAAATTATTACAAAAATTAAATTAGCATCAGAAATTAAAAGGTAAAAGCATACGCCAGGTGCATTTACATGCGGCAGGTTCGATTTCAAAACCATTATAATTTCGGATGAAAACCATAGGAGATAAGTAGTGGCCAGGTAGTTTTTCCACCTGTAATAATTGCCTATAACTATAGGAAGGCAGATTAAAAAGGTGTTAGAAGTGTATATTAATAACATCTTTAGAGTGCCAAATGTTCTATAAATATTTGGATGCTTAACACTTAAATTAGCTGAAGAAGTCGATCTCTGTGTTTATTTTTCGTTCCATTTGCCGTTCTCGGAATTATTTTTCGATTAGTGGACACAAAAGAAACTCGTATGTTAACGTCTCGAAGGTGTTGCGGTGGAAAAAACATAATTCTAAATGATTGGTCTGTTTGGTTTATTTCTGTCATAAATTCTGACCATTGTGATCAAAGATGTGGAATCTGTTATGAAACAAAATATGAAAAACGCAACAAAGTCTGAATATTGTGACGGGTATAGATTCATGAACCGTCCTGAAGAATGAAACATACATTGTTCACTGAGCAGTAAAAAATTGAATTCAGGTGTCAGGTGAGGTTTGTGTGATTTCTTGTTATTCAAAATAGTGGAAATATAATGAGCAATGTCTACAATTGGAAATGGTAACTTTTTTACCAAAAAATGCATGGTTATATCTCTTGCAACTTCATGAAAACGAAAAACGAATCTTCATGAGGTGAAGATCTCTCAATCGAACTCTTAACTATATATTTCAATAAAACATATTTATTATCTTTCTAACTGAGCGACAGTTTCGTTCTTTCATTCCCTTGGAGTGTCCAATCTGGCTAACAAAAGCAAATATTTTGGGATGATTATTGGCAACCTCCTGAAATGGAAAGATATACTGAGAGAGATGTATTGAGCATTGAATATCTCAAGTATAACCTATGGAAAACTAGCTTAGGATCAATGAAAAAATTACAGTGAACCAACTGGTTATAGCACAGAGAAGACTATCGGAAATTATTTTTAAAAAATCACATATCCTTTTGATGATTTCTATGAAGATCAGGTAGATATTCTTGCTTTCGGCATAAATTCAAACGGAATCTTCCTCAAACAAAGTGAATCCAAGATGCCTAACATGGAGCAATAGGTTAAATAAGTCACATTCAAGTCAGTCTGAAGCGAAGTGATTGAATGAGAACTAAATAAAATGAAATAAACATATTATTTGCTCAATATGGTATAATACGAACTCATAAACTACGGATATTCTTGTTGCGTGAAAATTATTTAGGTTCTTTGGATATTTCAATGAAGATGACTGTTGAGTGGAGTCCTCAAGATGATTGCAGTTGAAAGAGCCACTTCAGAAGAAGTTTTAGCAAAAGAAAACGAAATCAGCATTTCGAAAACACCGCACAAGAATTACGGCATGGACAAAAGAACCGAAAGGCCCCAGGACGTGACGCCATGCCTATGAGAGCCCTGAAAAATTACCCAGAGAGGGAGTAATTCCAATGATAAACATGTAAATATGAATTGGAGTACTGAAGTTGGGATCATTCCTAAAGAGATAGGAGCAAGTCAAAGTGATTATTATCTTCAAACCTCAAAATATTGGGACCTCTTTACAGAACTACTAAATAATTTCAGGAGAAATAGAACTGGAACAATGTTCCTACCCATACCAGACGCTACTAATCAATAGAATGAAACTGATTCTGGGGTGTTATCCGTGTTTGTTTGCCTTGGTCCAGAGGTTTTTTTTCGTGACGTTTCGCCTACAGCTTGGACCTTAAATATGTCCGGCCGTTGAAGTTTACGTTCTTTGATAAAAAAAATTGAAACTAAACAATCAACACTGCAAACTAAGGGAGAATCCTTCCAGTGGAAAATACATATATTAGGGGTAAAAATGGCGACACATGCCCGCTATGAAACAGGCATCATGAACTTTTTACACCTATCAGTTCAGATGGCGTTTGCAACGAAAAGAGTTACGAATTCTCTAGGAAATGTATGATAAGCCGACTAATCGGCTGGCTATAAATACTTTTACTTTTGGACGCTGACCGATCGACAGTCTATATCATTCGTTTGGTCGAATTCCCCATAATTGTGTTCCTTTCATTCGATTTCGTTTTTCATAAGTATGACAAGATTTTGCTAATTTGGTTGACTGCTCAAATCGAAGACTTTAGTTTGTCGATCGTTCGGTTGACTATGCACTTCCAATTCCAATCAAACGTTGAATTTCAAAACTGAGTCTCTCTATGACAGTTTGCTGCAAGTGCAAGGAGAAATCATGGATGTATCAAATTTTTCAGTAGGAAGGTACAATAAACGGAACGGAAATATTCCTTGCAGATTTCGAATAGGTACTTATGCAAAAATGTAATTTCGAAAATTACCGAAAGCTAAAATTACTTCAGGTGTCTCCTCAAAATCTTACCAGGAATGATTATTGGAGAGGGATACTTATTTGGAGAGAATCATTCTGATTCTAACAACTCATTGAACACTATTCACACCATTGATTGCTTGGAAAGGAATTGAACCTGGCGAAGCTACGAAGTCACATTCTAATTAGATCGCGAAGCTGATATTAACGTTTCACCTTTCTATTTTATATAACGAACAGATTGGACAATAACAGATGATCGGTAAAAAAAAAGTAGAAGTGATTGGGGTTTTTACTATCAGAATAATAGGAATAATTTCATAGAAATAGAATAAAATTATACGGAGTCGATTTTGTACTTATTTCAGGTGATTTAATATTGGGTTTAAAATCTTGCCTCGAATTGAAGTTAATGAAAAGAATGAACTAATGTACCCAAAAATAACAAAAAATCAATACTGAAACAAAATAGTGGAAATTTTCGAGTAATAGGCTGTTGCCCAGATAAATGCAAGTCTAAATTGAGATCTGTGCGATTCCCAAAATAAGTTGTGTCTGGAAAATACCAATAAAATTGAGGGACAGATTTGAGACAGTATTGAATCCATCAGAGAGTAGAGATATTTCAAGTGAATGTACGTGAAGAATCTTTGTGAATCTGTAATCTAGTTCAGTTATGATAATTTTCATAACATCATTGAAAAGGTTTATTTTGTGCAGTCGGAACAGAGGCCCAAAAATGATATTTTGCGGCTGTTAGCCATGGTGACGACTGGCAACGAATTTTACGGCCGTTGCCCAGAGTTACTGCCGAAAAACTGAACGTTCGCATGGCTAAATATTTAATTTCCATAGAAATGCTGTGATATTGACGTCATCAGTTTACTTTTCTATATTCGCATCGAAAAACTGTTTTTATCAAACGACATGTTTATTGGAAGTATATATTTTTCACATAAATAGCCGCAAGATATTTTTCGCAACATCGAGATTATCTTGCCAAAAAGCATTATGCGGCCTTAGTATACGAATAACTATTTCCATCTAATACAAAATTAATAAAAGGATAGAACAAAACGACAAGCGGTCATCCATCCAGGTACTAAACGCGCCCAACCTAGCTTAGCTTCAGTGATCGGACGAGGACTGGCGTTTTTCAACGTGGTATGGTCGTTGCGTATAAATACTATTCTTCTTTAGAAATTACAATTGCAGTCTCATTGAAACGATACTATCGGTTGAAATTCTTGAAATGATGGCATTTGAAACAGTCACTTTTGAAAAAGATCGAATGTATACAAAAGGTTCCAGATTTTCGAGGCGATTTCTTCAAGGGGAGTCGAGTTGAAAGAGGATCAGAGATTATCCAGTTGACCCAGATACTTGACAGTTGTTACGATTTTTTTGTTCGTTCTCAATCATTATATCAATGTTATATACATTTATCTGCCTATATTTCTATTTAGTTGACATGATCATCGCTTTGGTTTTTGCAACATTGAGTTTCAGCTTATTAATCTTCAAATATTCGCCTACACCTATTAGAACATCATTCATCTACTGTAAATGTGTGTGTGTCATCGGCAAATAAATTTACACAATTCACAAATAGTTCGATATCATTCGGGTATAGTATGAAGAGGAGTGGTCCTAGGACACTTCCCTGAGGTACCCCAATGTCATTGCAAATTTCTCGTGTTGTTGAATTCCTAATTCTTGCTCTCTGTGTTCTACCCTGCAAGTAACTTTCAAACTATTTTGGTACATTGCCGCGAATTCCGTATTGATACAATTCATTCAATAGTATATTTCTATGTGCAATAAGTACCTACTTTTAACCCATTAAATCTGCTTCTCAAAGCAAAAAGTGAAAACTGATATCAATCATATGTCTTTTCATATTTCCCCTTTGTTACACAATCTTACGAGTGCCCCCAGAAGTCAAAACCTTGTGCGAATAAGGGGCGACTAATTATCTTGGGTGCCGAAGCACTCTGGGGCGTCTTACTAACTTTAACGGTTGCGCATTTTCTATTTCAACTGTACGGAAACCTGCTTTTTGTTGTTTTTTTTTTTAATCAGCTCGTCTTCGTAATTACTATCAGGGTCATGGCGGGAGATTCTCATCATTCACTTAATCGGATTCTATAAAAATAAAACTAAATCAGCAAATCGAGTCTTGCATCTTCTAAATTGAATTTATTATAGTATAATAACATGGAGAATTGCTGATAATTTTGTTCGGCCCGATGAAAAAAAGCGAACGAATTTCTCAAAAGGTTCCTCTGAACCTGAGCTTCCCAGCTTACTATAGTGAATACAATTCAAAAACTGTTCACGTCATCGATGACGAAATAAAATCAACACAGTGGCACTTATCCATTGATGGAAATGCATGGGATTGTTTGCAATGACATTCAAATTTGTCTCCTGTTGTTCTTAGGAATTTAGTTGGCAGCTCTTTCGATGTTGCCGCACTTCATTTGAAATTCGAGAGTAATCAATTGACAATTGTTATGAGTGTGACAGTTTTGTGTTCACCTTCTATTGGTATTTCGAATTGTATATTGTAATCAAAAACTGTGTATTTTGATCATATAGCAAGTAGAAGTAGTAGTCCCCAAGCTATTCGTGGAAATGCCTTAACATGTAAATGAGCGCTGCAAAGAGGTAGTGGCATCTTTCATTGGTTATTTTGAAAGAGAACGAGAGAGAAAGGGAAGAGAATTGTATTCGTAATCTACTCTCAGATATTCACTTCTAGCTTGTGGCAGCTGACTTCAAATCAAATATATAGAATAAAGATACCGAGGCTCTTGAATCGCCCCGAATGAGTAAAGCCAAGAGGCTTACAAATGATGCAGTACTGGATACGAGTGTCATTCGTGGCAGAATTCATAGAAGGTTTTTGAAAACAGGAAAATCTCGATCAATCGAAATTGGCCCCTATTGAAAAAGCTACACGAGAATAAGAACTATTTCATGCATGAAATTCCATATTTTAAAGAATAATACACACTCAGTTAGGTATAGTAGTTTTCACAATAAATGGTATTGACTGAAGGATTATAATAAAACCAATTAGACCCTCAAGTTGTAAAATCCGAAATGCACATCATAAATGTAAAAGGACCGGATTCAGGTAATTTTGTTTCTCAGAGAGGGATTGTAGAGGATTACAGCTTACACTTCTTGTTCATTTTAGTCGTTGTATTTCATTGGAAGTGTTCACTTGTGTTACGGCGTGCAATAATTTTATAACATTTATTCGTTATTACAGACATTGATAGCAAAGATTTTATACCCCAACGTACAGAATAGGCAGTGTGTGGCGTCCGTGGATAAAAAGTAATAGTGCTTCTTCCAGTGGTTCGTTAAAGAAGAATCACTTATCTTGTGACGCGAAAATCATTATAAAAAATGTGTATAGTTCCTTACTTCAGCAAGGATATAACGCGGGTGCTGCAGCAAAAGTAACCAGTAATTTGACGAAAGTGCCTCTTACTTCAGTTAGACGAATTGTTGAAAATTTCATGGAATCAAGGAAAAAGCGTAAAGATTCTGGTATCACAAAAAGTCTAGACGACTGGGAAAAAGATTTGATAAGGCGAAAAATCTACACTATGTACGATGAGCAGCGTGTCCCTCCCTACAATCAAAAGTCTGAAACAGCGGCTCATCAATGACGAAACTCACATCAACTGTGGCCTCACTACTCTTTGGCGAGCTCTGTCTGCAATGGGCTATAAATATCGCAAAATTGACAAGAGACAAGTAATAATGAAATCCACACGTTTAATAAACTGGCGTTCTGAATATATAACGTCAATAAGAAAATACCGGTCTGAAAATCGGCCAATACTCTACCTCGACGAGACGTGGTTTGACACGTATGACACCCCTTCCAAAGGATGGTCTGATTCCTCTGATAAGTGTAAAAAAAAGCACCATCAAATAAAGGGAAGAGAATCACAATATTACATGCAGGATCAGAAAATGGTTGGATCCCAAACGCTATGTGGCTTTCTGCCAAAAATATTAAGAACTCTTGTGTTGATTATCACGAAGATACGACAGCAGAGCTTTTTGAAGATTGGTTTAAAAATTGTCTGTTACCCAACATTCCGCCAAACAGCGTTATAGTGATGGACAACGCAAGCTATCATAGTCGACAATTGCAAAAAATTCCTGGCTCAAAGAATACGAAATTGGAGATTGAAAACTTCATGGCTGCAAATGACATATATTTTGAGGAAAATTATACAAAAAAAGAACTTTTACAAGTGCTGCAGTCATTTTCTTTAAAAAAACGTATGTTTGTGATACAATTGCAGAAGAATTGGGACATACAGTGTTACGACTACCTCCCTACTACTGCGTGTTCAATCCCATAGAGCTTATGTGGCACCAACTTAAATCGAGCGTGCGCGGAAAAAATACTTCTCCGACTTTAAGTGGTAGTGTGGTAGAATTAATTAGGAACTGTATGAATGACATTCCTACCGAGAGTTGGAAAAGTTCTGTTAGTCATGTTATAAATGTTGAAAACTCTTACCTTTCTGTAAAATCAATTGCGCCAATTATAATTAATTTAGATGAGGATAGCGATAGCGACACTGAACTAAATGTAGAATAGAATTGTAACATTTAAATAAATTACTTGTATATCTCCTACATTATGCAAAATTCAAATTCCTTAAGTGCGACCCTGTAGCACATTTGCATCTTTTACCAGATGATTTTCTACACAATGGGATTAAATCGGGTAGTTTATACTATATGTTTAGGTACGAACCTTAGTTCTCATCTTATAAGTTTATTTGTCCTTTGACGGCCACTAGCTCTTGTGCTACCACTGGAATTGGTGTGATGAAATATACGTGATTGATTTTTTTTAAATGCAGATTCACATGAGAGGGTAGCCCTGTAATGTTCGAAGAATACCGTATGAATCAAAGGAGAGGGACACGAATGAAAATAAAAACAAGAGATTGTAGTTTTTCTTGAAACGTGGGAGATAACATAACGCATCATTTTCAATAATTCAGGTGAGTTGAACGCAATCAGCTTTGAACGCAATGATAAGTAATTATTCGGATATTTCTCTCCTCTTGCTGAAAGTGTTAAAAAAATGTTCCTAAAATTATTTCTGAAACTATATCTCTAGAAATTGCAACACTCATCTCAAGCCCAATCTTCATCCCTATCACAAAACACTGTAACCGTGTTTTCATCGGATTCAATAAAATTTCAACGACTATTAAAGTTTTTCTAACACCTAATCTTCCTTTGTTTACAAGAAATCTTTCAATCTATCTTTCAATCATAGACAAAATAAATATTTTCCTTCGCAGCTCGGACGAAAATGATTACCGGTAATGCGGGGTAGATATATAATTGGAGCGGCCATAATTCGGACGATGTTTATCCCGAAGCTGTGAAGGCTTCAATTGGTAGCTAGGAACGAGCAGGACCAAGAAGATCAATCTGGCAGTGGTGATTCTGAATCATAAGTTTCATACCGAGTGAGGAATTGAATAAAAGAAAAAAACCGGGGATTTTTAGCCATTTTAAAGAATACATTTTCCTATTTCATGTCGGACTCTCTCATAACCCATAAAGGAAATGGTTTCACAATAGTGTAGGCATTGTATCAACTCTTAATGTGAATGTTGTAAATAATAGGCAAAATAAAAGAAATAGGGCAAGCAAAAAATAATATAATCACCTACTTCAGATCAAACGTTGAGATACAACTATTGACGAGCTAATACTGAAGCTGGTGTGATAAAAAACATGTGATTCAGAAGAACAAAGAGGTTTTGGGTTTCCTAAAAACTTGCGGAAAACAGAAAAAATATAATTCGTGTAGGTATGTTTCTTCTCTTGATGAAAATGTTCCAAAAAAATGTTCCTAAAATTATTTTCGAAACTATTTTGCTAGAAATTGCAACACTTATCTCAAGCCCAACCGTCACTCCAATGACGAAACACTGTAACCGTGTTTTCATCGACCATTAAAGTTTCTCTAACACCTAATCTCGCTTTGTTCACAAGAAATCAATTTATCTTTCAATCATAGAAAAAAAAGGTATTTTCCTACACAGCTCGGGCGAAAATGATTACCAGTAATGCGGGGTAGAAATATAATTGGAGCGGCCATAGTTCGGACGATGTTTATCCCGAAGCTGTGGAGGCTCCAATTGGTAGCTAGGGACCGAAGCTCGCTAGACCATGATCAAGATCAAGCTTGCAGTGGAACTGATTCAAAATAGCAATGAAAGGTTGAGAACGGTTGCAGAGCTATGATACTACCCATTAAAAAGATACCAGCAGTCTTATCGAACTAATTTTGTAGCCGCCTACGAATTGTTGTTTATCAATTTGTTCTCTATCATAACTTTTTTCAATGTATATTTTTCATTAAGTTTTGATGCTGAGGAAGTTTTACTCGCAATTTTTGTCGTCTTTTGCTGAATTATTTGAATTTTTTATAGTTAACTTTTTGCTCGCATCTTTTCATTATGATTTTTAGCCATTTTAATGAATATATTTTCCTGTTTCATGTCGGACTCTCTTATAACCTATAAATGGAATGATTTCATAATATTGTAGCCACTGTATCAACTTTTTATGTGAATGTTGTTAATAATAGGCAGAATAAAAGAAACAGGGCAAGCAAAAAATAATGTATTCACCTACTTTAGATCATAAACGTTGAGATATAACTATTGACGAGCTAATACTGAAGCTGGTGTGATAAAAAACATGTAATTCAAAAGAACAAAGAGGTTGTGGGTTTCCTAAAAACTTGCGGAAAACAGAAAAATAATAATTCGTGTATGTTTCTCCCCTTGATGAAAATGTTCAAAAAAATGTTCCTAAAATTATTTTTGAAACTATTCTGCTAGAAATTGCAACACTTATCTCAAGCCCAACCGTCACTCCAATCACAAAACACTGTAACCGTGTTTTCAACGACCATTAAAGTTTTTCTAACACCTAATCTCCCTTTGTTTACAAGAAAGCTATTTATCTTTCAATCATAGACAAAATAAATATTTTCCTTCGCAGCTCGGACGAAAATGATTACCGGTAATGCGGGGTAGAAATATAATTGGAGCGGCCATAGTTCGGAAGATGTTTATCCCGAAGCTGTGAAGGCTTCAATTGGTAGCTAGGACCGAGAATGTTTTGTCGGCTCCGGCAATAATCACAGAACGGGATATGCGGTCGGAGCTGATCTGAACAGATCAAACGCGCGAATGGGCTCAGTAAACAGCAATTAAGCGGCAACTTTAACCACCTTAATCACGGGGCTTAACGTGCTACTTTGACTTTATAATGACCGACCAGTCATGCTTATAAGCCTGTATATAAAACTTATATTGTGTGCTGTTCTATTCTCAGACACCTCTGCTTCGATGGCTAATATTTTATCGTTTTGTTTGAAGTGGTTTCGATGTGGATGCGTGAACGTGGGCAGACCTGTTGACGAATGTTGACGTTGCCGAGAATTTCTTGATGAACGAGGATGATGGAACGGTGTTTATGATTGAACTCGCCGGTACTTATAATATTAGTAAGTACTACGTTCATTATTCATAAATCAATCTACACTCTCGGCTCGTTAATAGTTCAGTTTTTCATAAAAAATACACTACGCATATATGAAGACTTTTGAGAACCACAGCCAAGCTCGAATATCTACAGGTTCTGATTCGAAATTTATACAAATTCCTCAAAGTTTATAGCGACGGTATTAGGAATATCCAGAATATTTTCACTTCTAGTACCACTACTGGTTGAATTATTTCAATAATTCAAGTACGCGTGGTATTTGGTGAGAAAAATTCACACCATATTGAACTTACGAATAATTTGAAATTCATGTTTTACTCTATCAAAGTACGTTGAGATAGGCTTTGGATTACATGTCAGATTTAACAATTGAATCGAATATGCCTAGTTCTGTCACATTCAATTCAGTATTGTGTGAGCTTCAAAGCAATGAATCGATTCTGTCAAGAAACTACCAAAGTTTTTCATTGTACCGACTTCAGTCAATAGTGAAGTGTTAGTGTCAGTCGCTCGCAAATAAAGATGTTGGATGTATATTTTTCAATCATTAGTCTGTTAAATTGCTGTCGTGCCGAATTTCGACGTTACATTTTGTTTACTAATGCTCAAATTGGTAAGTGGCATGTTATGTCAAACAAAATATTCGGGGGTTATATCCCGAGTGCATCAAGTTTAATCGGTTAAAATGTGTGCTGCATGATTCTCGAAATTTTGCTTAGAAAATGTCTTGTGTGTATGATAATTTGATAAAATCCCGAGACCGCAGGTCGAGAGATTTCATTTTGAATTATTATACACGAAAGCATTTGCTTGAAAGTAAAATTTTGAAAATCATGGAAATGCACGCATTTTGGTCGATTGAACTTGATGAAGGGGGGATATATGTTTAGATTATTTCCAGAAAACATGTAAACTCAGGAAACATCAAAATCAAACACAGGAACAATATAGTACCAGAGATAGTACCTGAAAAGTGATCCAAACGCCCGGTTTATTTCGAACATTTTAATCGGTTAAAAGGTCTAGTGCATTTTATCGCTGTAAAACTCTGTAAAAGCAGTCTAGCCTTCAACTTTTTCATCGTTTATTCGCATTGAGGGAAATAATCTCTGCTTATGTCAAAAAATTTTCACTATAATTAGCTGTAGGTTACCCATGCGGGAAAAAATTTCCGATAAAATACCCGAGTTGCAAATAGTTGTCATGGTAACGCGAAACAAAATACAGATTTCATTGGTCGAATACTATTTGTTTTTAATTCCCAAGATCTGGTATCATAAAAGTTATGCTCGCCTCTGGAGTTTCTCCTTGAACCAATGGGAAATTTTCGTGGTTCGTATGAAATCACATTTTGAGTTCATTAAGATTAGCTCTGAACGCATTTTCAGTTTACCAGGAGATTGCCCACACTTTGGGATTTCAATCAAGGATTGATTGATCAAAGAAAATAATGTTGTTACAAAAAATCGAGATATCGAATATGAAATATTAGTAAAAAAAATTTAAGAATAAATGAATGAAATAATATTGCGACAAGGAAATTGAGGTATCGAATGTGAAATACTAATCAAAAAATATAGATTTGGAAAATAACCTCGAAATATTGTCAGTCATCACCCGAAGACGATTGCGGATACCAGCAATCGAAACGTCGTGAGTACACTCAACTTGAAACTTGGTTTCAACATTTATTCATAATATTTCATTTATTTTTTATTTAATTTTTTTTACTGATATTTCATATTCGATATCTCGAATTTTTGTAACAACATTATTTTCTTTGATCAATCAATCCTTAATTTCATCATTGACCAAAAAAATCCAAGTCAACCTTTCGTTTGGGATTTGATTTTTTTACTCGATTTGTATTTTTATCCTTTCGTTCTTAGCAAGAGTTTCAATTTAGTTAATAATATAAACATTGGAAGTCCGAACCATTACCATTCAGCAAGGAAAATTGTCAACCACATTCAAGCATAAGTATTAATATTGGGATCTAGAGGTGTAGACTTCTATCTACCGCGACAAGTTGCTGTGTTAATTAAAAAAAGTTCCTTTCGGATGGAACAAGTCCAATTGGTCAGCAACTTCTCGTAAAACTAAATTTTGCTTGTCAAAAAAAATTACAAGAACTAATATATTTACATAAAAATACATCCATCTGGGGAAAAAAACCAAATATGGTTTTCCAAAGCTTCATTATATCTATGAAACCATCATGTTTCTGAATATCATGGTTTCAAAAGTGAACTGCAATCTCTCAGTGAATAAAAACATATAATTATAAGACTCGATATCACTGAAAACGTTTATCCGCAAACCGAATATCTACGACTAGCAATCGTAATCAGATCGAGAAAGGACATCATTTCCATTCAGAAATAATAAAGCGCACCATCATTTCCGTTGAACAGCATATGCTAAGGTATCATATAAACCGTCATAATAACAGGGAATCGTGAACTGCATTCGTATTTACTAAGTGCCCCCTAAATGGCAAATTAAATGGCTATCATTAAAATAAGTAGGAATTCGACACGCCCCCGACGAAGAACTTTTTATACGGCGTTCATCTTAATGACAATTTCATTGTTGTTCCGCTTTTTTACATATCAAATTCGAAACTTCCTGCGCGTTTCTGTTACTAATGTCTCTTTGATTTCCCCAAATTCGTGTGTCGTTGCGGTTGGTACGCACTGATCTATAGAGACATTATTGTTATTATAATTTCCATGATGGCGTAAAAGGACTTGGCTATTGGAGATAATGACCAGTACAATTTATGGGCTAGATGGAGAATAACGCCATAACGTCCATTTGATGTGTAGTATAACGGTTGTAGATTGGTCGTAAAAAGTGGAAACTTGATCATTGTATACTTCTGAATAAACAAATTTCCGTCGGCTTCTATTCTTACACTCACCTCTCATCGAAAGGCTCATGAGAGTTCAATACAATGGTCCAAGTCTGTCGAAATAACAGCATCTTCTGGTGTCCCCCAAAGATCTGTCTTGGGTCCCTCACTATTTACTTTTTTTATAAATGACATTTTCCAGGGAATAGACTCGGAAATTATATTACATGCAGATGATTGTGAATTGTTTCGGCAGCTTTCTTCTTCAAATGACTGCAACTGCCTTCAAAGATACATTGACAAGTTTAAAAATATCACCCATTGATTTTCTTTATATCATAAACAGTGAAGTTCTATTAAAGATGGAAGAGTTCAAACAACTTGTTGTTAATTTTTATAGGAAATTTACATTTTCGCCTCACGTGAATTCTATCGTTTAAAGTGGTTGAAAAACACTTGGTTTTATCATCAGAAATTCTAAATGGTTGTCTGGAATAAAACGCACTTCAAGGCACTTGTGAGATACAAGTTCGGGTATGGCATCGTTGTCTGGAATCCTGGACACGTCATATTATATATTGAGAGCCTAGAGAAAGTTCGAAGGCATTTTGTTGAATACGTTGGTTTTAAATATGATGGTATCTATCCCTAGCGGGGTGTACCTTATGATCTTATACTTTCTAGTTATCGGGTCGATTATCTCGATAACCGTTAGACATATTTAGATTGCATTCTCTCACAAGATTCTAGAGAAACAAATTGATTGTCCATTCTTGCTTGAACATATCAATTTACTTATTCCTAAGCTTCCTGTACGTATTTTATTACATTTCATCCTCCCTTTGCGCAAACCAATGTACTTCTTCACTCTCCTATTCATAGAGTATGTCGTGACTTCTTGTCAATTCAGAATATACTAGATATTTTTCATTGCAAACAAAAAGATCAACCAGTGACTTATTGGCTTATGTTTCTTATATTTCGCAACATTCAATCGAGAAATTCGGAGAAACGATAGCTGTTGCAGTCGATATTTCAAAAGCGTTTGATCGAGTTTGGCATCAGGGTCTCCTTTATAAACTGCCGTATTCATCAGTTGTGTGCTTTGTTAAAGATTTTCTAGTCTGATAGGTCTCTGTATGTGGTTGTTGATGGAGTATCATCTGATATCTCCCAATAAAAGCAGGTGTTCCAAAGGGTTCAGTTCTGTCGGCCACTTTGTTTCTGCTTCATATCAATGATTTGCTCGAGAAAACATCTTGTTCAATACATAGTTTTGGGAACGACAGTACTCTCCATACCAGTTTCTCTTCCACATACCAGCTTAAGAAACAAAAATTCAAAGAAACATTCACGTCAATAAAATTAACGACGACTTGGTAAAAATAATAGAATGGGGTAACATGAACTTCGTGGAATTTAATGGTACAAAAAACCAGGCATGTCTCTTTTCAAGAAAAGCCGATGTATCATCTAATATTCAGATGTCAGGAGTAACTATTCCTACAAAATCAAGTATCTCGATGCTAGGAATTACAATCAGTGATAATCTCTCCTGGGAAAACCATGTGAGATCGATAGCTAAAAGTGCTTCCCAGAAACTTGGATTTCTATTTCGTGCAAAGAAATACTTCACTTCTCGTCAGCTACTAATGATCTACAAGGCTCAGATACGACCTGTGATGGAATACAGTTCGCATGTGTGGAGTTCGGCACCGAAACATCAATTGTGGCTTCTCGATACTATTCAGAGAAAGGCAATTCGTCTTGTTGGTGATTCTTCGCTCACAGACTCGCTCACTTTATCGGAACATCGTAGAAGGGTCGGGGACTTGTCTCTCTTCTATAGATACTTTTACGGTCGATGCTCTTCCGAATTGTTATCAATCGTTCCCCCCTTGGCAATATCTACAGGGATGACTCAACGAGTACAGAATTCCCACCCCTTTTTTGTGAATTTGGAAACCTGTCGAACCTCTCTTGCTAAGGGATCTGTCTTCAATAGAACAGTTGAGCTTTTTTGCTCTTTTGGTAAAGATGTTTTTCCTGATGCTTACAAACTGCAGAAATTCAAAGTGAATGTTAATTCGTATCTCCTGTCCCTTGATTCTCGCGGTGTTCTCTGAACTTTATAGGGCTTCCCTTTCGTGTGAATCTACATATAAAAAAAACGTCATTGGGAGAGATATTTTATCATAATATCTGTCTATTTGATATTTTTCTCTACTGTTATAGTGTCGTGTATTTTCATTTTTACTTTTTTCGTTTTTTTACTTATTTTCAATAATATATATTTTATATCTATATAGAATCTATGTACTTTGATTCATCCCATTCTGTAAAAGGCTTCAGCTGTTGAATGTTGTATCAAATAAATAAATGAATTCCCCAAAAGTGAACTATCTAACTCCGATAGCAACTCACAAAATTAACATACAATTCAATCACACAGTCCAATACAATCAACAATTTTTTCGCTTATATTTCAATTCGATCTATAAAGCATTTTCAGAACTCAATCCTGATTATGCCGACGAGCTGTTCAAATACAGAAACTGATTCTCCTAGAAGTCTCATTCGTTCTAGATATTTTATGTTATCATAGTAAGTATTGAACTGTATAATATACAAGCAGACTCGCCAACTCTAAAATACGTTTATTTTCTCGTTGTATCAACTCGAGTCAGTTATCATTTAATTCATTGGGACGAGCACACTTACCGACAGGTTTCGGGCTTATTGGCCTCTCTTTAGAGCAAGGTAGGAGTTATAACTCGAGAAAGACTAAAGGTGACAAAGAGCAAACTTAGACGTCATCGCGCCATCTGCCCATCGACGAGACAACCAAGAGCAAATATCAGTGCGCTCTATTCCTCGATGAAGAAAAAATGAAAACTACTACAAAGACGGTGAGCGTACTTGAAGACTGGCGATAAATCGAATCATCTAAAAATAATTCGTTCGGCCCATTCTCAGCTATATCTACACCTTACAAATCGTCGGAAGTAGCTTCAGATTCCCAGAAATATTCTGACTTCCTGCTTGGTTTCCAGTACCGACCATTTCTGTACTGTCCTGATTTTGTCCGGACCAGTCGCAATGCTATTCTAGGAGAATATATGTCAAGGGTATGCTTGAAGACTGGCTTCAAATCAAATATTCTAAATGAACAATTTGTTCAGGCCAGCCTCAACTCACCTACACTATAGGTTGACGAATTAACGCCTATCAGAAAACAACTACTCTCCTGGCTAATATCACGAAGCCACAAAGGGCATTAGAGAGGACGAATAGCCCGAAACCGGTCTGCAATAGTGTCCCGTCCCAATAATTGAAAATTGATTCTGGCAGTTGTATCGCCAAGAGCATGTGCAGGAATTTCTTCTGTGAAGAATCCTGCGCTAACACCTGTTGGATGTAATACAATGTCCTTCGTGGTACTAGCCAGGGGAGTAGTTGTTTTCTGTTAGGTGTTAGTCCGTCGACCTACAGTGTAGGTGAGTTGATGCTGGCCTGAACAAATTGTTCATTTAGGATATTTGATTTGAAGCCAGTCTTCAAGCATACCCATTAATATTTTTGATATTCGTTATTTCCTTGTAATAGGTTTTGGGCCATGCGGATATGCTCTTGATTAATACCTAGTCTACGGGCAGATGGCGCAGCAACGGCTATTTTGCTTGTTGTTTGTATCAGCCTAGGTCTAGGGAAGATACTCTGTTCGAATATGATTTTTATCATGGAAAGTCATCGACTTATGTTGATGATGGCACTGCCTTGCACTGACGAGAGACCAACTAGCCCGAAACCGGTCTACTAGTGCGTCCCGTCCCAATACTTGATGATTTATTCTGGCAGCTGTATCGTCAAGAGCATATGCAGGAATTTCTTCTGTGAAGAATCCTGCGCTAACACCTGTTGAATGTAATTCAATACCCTTCGTGGTATCAGCCAGGGAAATAGTTGGTTTCTGATATGTGTTAGTCCGTCAACCTACAGTGTTCATTTATAATATTTGATGTCGAAGGAAGTTGACCTCAGGTTAAAACATGATGCATTTTTTGGGGTTTATCTGCTGACTTTGAAACATAATTTATCAATATTTTCAATCTCAATTCGATCGAAAATTCAAATTTGACCGCCTTCAGCTGTCAGTTGGATGTAATGTCTATTCTATGCTTTCTTTTTACCATGTTTCTTTTTCTCACCACACATCAGGAGATAATGAATAATCTTGATCAATATTCTTGATATATTTTGTCATATAGGTAGTAGGTGTTTTCTTCATATGGAGGCCCTTGTGTTTGCAAGGGACGGCAATGTTTCATTTCATTGTTGAATAAAATAAATATATTAATATAATAAAAGCATGGTCCCTCTTCTTCAGTTCTTCTGGATCCGCCAATGATGTGAACAAGGTATTAAAAGTATAATTACGTTACGTTCCAAGGGATTAAAGGCTGTGACATCGTAGTTTTATTACATCTTTCGCCTTCTGTTAACTACATCCTCGAATCAATTAAGAATTTTTTTTCAACAAGAAATTCGAAATGCAATAAACAATGATCGAGTGTCAAATTGAATCCTGATGAGCGAATGATGATGGAGATTCAATAAATATCAACACTTTCCAGAGTAAGTAACTGTTATCTACTACTAGTGGAAATAAAATTCTAATTCGACTTTGAAGTTGTAAATTCTTGATTGATATCGGCTTAGGTCAAAATTTCGAGTCTGGTTTATAGAATAATTTCTCAATTTTCTCGAGATCTCGACAAAAAATTGTATCTTTCAATTTCTTGAGAAACAAGTTTGTAAGGAATAATGTTTGAGTTGTTTATTTTATCATTTTTGCCCGTCAATTAACTGTGGTCTTAGTGACTTCATTATGAAGTTTTTGCGGTTTGAATTGCTTTATATTACTCAAACACTCATTTTCCTTGCAGACGGGGACAAGTAGTGGCTTCCAGTACACTTAGCCATTAATGAAAGCCAGTTATTGTCCACCTACACCTACCTAGAGGAAAAATAGTTTGAGATTGCTGGTCTCTCAAAGGACAGTAGCGTGGTCACGTGGTCTACTGGCAGGCACTATTGTCCATGTCTAAAAGGGTCTGGTTACCAGTAGATCTTTGGACGCGGTTTCACTATACAATTTGAAGATGAGTTTTGTAAAAAATGGTGAGCAGAAGAAAGCACCAAGTGTCAAGTAAATTGCAGATAACTATTATTTTTCAGTAACTCTGCAATTCTTCACTCAGACAATGAACTACCTCAACAACACATACACAACACATCGTGCTGCCAAACTGGCCGGCACTAGAACAATTTTGGTGGCAGAGCTGTACTGTCCAAGTGTGTAGCGCTACTGCCTGGACAATTCAGTGGCCGCTAGTAATGCCTGCTACTGCTGTCCCCGTCTTCGTGGGCCTCAACTCATAATGTTATTATACATTTCCGTGAGCTGGATGGTAGTTGGATCGGTTCACGTCATGTCGCATTCATTTGCTATTCTTGGATGAGCACTGCTCTATAGCACTCAAGCCTCGTCATGTATTTATGAGTCACCCTTCTTGCTCGTCATGCAGCACGTTGAGAATAATTTTATAATAATGTTTTAAATAATAATCTAAAAGTTAAACCCTAATGGGCACTTATTGTAACGTTCATGTCTACTCAGTGTAATGTTTCACTAAGATTTCGTACTTTAACTCTGGAGGATCTTCTTGTATATACTTGACGAGTATCGCATTGATTATGGAGTAAGAGCTGAAAGCGCTTTGCAATTTATAAATAAATTATTTACACGAGATACCATTCTATTCCTGATTTATCAGTTACGTGTATGCAGCACTAACAAATAATCTCACATTATTCAACCCTACCTTTCCAAGTATTCGATAATCTTGACAAGGAAAGTCCTCTTAATCTGGACTAGATCGAGACAGACTGAACATCGATTTTCACTTTTGCTTGAATGTGGTTGGCAGCAATGTTCCTTGCCGATTGGTATATTGGTTCGGACTTCCATTGTATACATAATGACCTCTATTGATACCTGTTAACTTTGAGTCGAGGCAGTTTATCATCAAATATAATATTATTATTTTTTCATAAAGCATGCGTTTTGTAGAAAAACTTGACAAAATCATTCATAAATACACTGCCAACTTCTAAATCGTTTCAATAATGCGGTCTGCTAAGGGTTACTAGGTTTATCTCTTGAATGTAATTCAGTATCCCATAAAACAATTAACAAATCAGTGTTTCACTTATGAATTGTAATATGAATGAAATTGATTTCGATCAAAGAATAAAGAACTAAAAAAAAACAGTTGATCAAAATGATTAATATGGCGACAAAAAAAATGAAATGTGGAATATGGAATCGAACAAATTTAAACATGAATAAATTCGTTTTCAACGAATGTTGAAAACGAATTTCAAGTTGAGTGTACACACGACTTTTCGATCTCTGATACTCGAGGATATTTTTGGATAATTGGTTTTCCAAGTTAGCGTTTATATAACATCGATGAAAGAATTGAAATGTTGTATAAAAACTTGACAAAAATAATTCATAAATACACTACCAAATTCTGAATCGTTTCAATAATACGGTCTGCTTAGGGTAGCTATTTTCATATCTAGAATGTAATTTAGTGTTTCATAAAAAAATCTGTGTTTCATTGAATGAATAAATGATAGTTCAATGAAATCTATTTTGGTCAAAAAATGAAAAACTAAAAAAAAACAATTGATGAAAATCCTCAATATGGTGACAAAAAATAAAAAAATGTTGAATATGAAATCAAATAAATTTTAATGAAGAAATATGAATCAATGTGAACGAATGTTGAAAACGAATTTCAAGTTGAGTGTACTCACGACTTTTCGATCACTGATATTCGGGGATGTTTTTGAGCGAATGGTTTTCCAAGTCACTGTATACCTATATAACTTCTATGAAAGAATTAAAACCGCGTAGCAGTCGAACCGAACCGTTTAGTCAGCACACGCCAGTAAGCATCACATCTCACCCGCCTTTCGCCGACTCAATATACATAAATATAATATTTTTTTTTCAAATCTGTTGAATCATAATGATATACAGGGCTTTTCATGATGAGCGTTAATTAGCCATTTCTGACAAACTATTAAACGGATCAACCTGGAAATTTCACAGTTTGCATAAATCAATATGACCTACACGCCTAAAATATTTTAGACGATGCGGCGTTGTCGCTTCTACTATAAAGTAGCGGCTTCTTTGATTTTTCAAATGGAATACCCCGTATATAATATCATATTATGATTCATTATCACTTTGTCAACTATTTCCCTATACCTATCTATAACTGATTAGAAGATATAAATTAATTTCGATATTTTTTTTACCAAACATGAACTTTTATAAATGCTGATAATCTTGAACTCTCTCGCACTAAAACGATCAAATTTGAAATGGAGTGGAGTGACACCATGAGGATGATATTTTAGGCGTGTAGATCATATTGATTTATGCATACTGTGAAATTTTCAGGTTGATCCGTTGAATAGTTTGCCAGAAACGACTAATTACCGCTCATCATGAAAAGCCCTGTATTTCCTATATCACTCCTCAATATTGTAGCCTTCTCTTAGTAAAAAAAAAATCATGATCGGATCAGCATTACCCCCTACAAAAAAACAAACAAACTCAGAATCTTTACCACTTCATAATAGTAACTATGAATGATAAACACATCTCGCCTAGGAATATTTTTCGATATATTCGGTATTTCGTTGAGTAAATAACTGTTTTTCATATCGCTCCGAGAAAAGAAATGCAAAAACCCCTGCAAAACTCCGTACCCTACACAGAACTACTGACCATTTTTCTGAACAAATTTCAAATTCAGTTTTGACACTCTGAAAATTTCACCGGATGCGCTTCTGAATAGAAAAAATCCACTCAGAATCAGTCAATCCTCAATGGTGATTGCTTTCATTCAACCGGAATCATTATTCCGTGTGCATATTCATTATAGTACTAACAAAAACACAATCAATATGTAGGAGTCGTCTATAACACCTGTGAAGTCTGTAATTAGTTATCGTCCGAATTAAATTTGAACTAGTCACACTGGTGGTTATTAACAATTGGATATCCCCCACTTATCTATTAGAGGCTTGTTTTAATTAACAAATAAATTAAGTCGGATCTCAACTCACGTAATCGTCGATTGGAAAACAGATACTTTTTTATGTTGAGCCAGTGAAATAATCATCGGAACAAGTCCTGATTGAAGATAATTTTGACGTTGGAATTGTAATTGAAACCAACTTGTGTTTGATGTGTCGGCGGCGGTGTGGAAAGGCAGAGTAACGAGAAAATTGTTATTCGAAAGCAAGAAAGTAATCATGGTAATCTCGAGTTTGTTAAATATAGTGTGAGATGGTTTGGTCCTTACGTACAAAATGCTTTGTAATACGTACCTTCGGTAAATTACACCTTTTTGATAAACATGTTCGGGTGACTTTCGGCAATTCCGGACAAATCAAATTATACCGAGTTACCTACTTTATAGCATCAATTTACGAATTGCGTGCGTTTTCTAGCGATAGCATTGCAGCATTCGTATATACCGTTCATCATATCTCACGAGTATTCATGCACTGTGTGAACTTTACGTATTAATTGGAAAAATATTTCATTCAGTCCAATTATGATTATGTGGTAATTAGAAAGAACACAAAATGGGGGTACCAAACCTATGAAAATACCGAACTTTTGAGGAATATTTCGCTCATATATAAAATGTCCCATAAGAGCAATGCAATTAGCGAAAACTTATAGCGGTAATTGCATTGCATCGAAAACTTACAGCGATAATTGCATTGTATCAAGTCACCATAACAGCACATTTGAAACCGTATCGCTAGACGTCAGTAAACAACACAAATGAATGTCAGGTAGACTTCAAAAATAGAAAACCATTTCGCGTTTTGGTGAGTGCTCCATACAATCTATAGAGGAAAATATGAACAAAAAATAATTTCTTTATTCGTGAAATATTCCAATGAATTACATTCGTGCATAAAAAGGACCAGATAATTTTGCATTCAAGCGTGATATCTTATACAAATTGCATTCGGTTTTCATTTTCAAGAGCCCTCGTCCTTCGTACTCGGACACTTTCGCCAAAATATGAAAATAAACTTGTAATTTTTAGATATCACGCTTTCTTGCAAAATTATCGGTAATTTTCATGCACTCGTGCAATTATAACCGAAAAGATATCAGTATATTGGGGTTGATAAGAATAGATTGAATAAGCCGACTATACAGTGTAAGAGATCTTGAAAATACGATGAAACGCAAATTCCATTCTTCATATTGTTTGGTGGGGAAACAGAAAATACTAGAAAAGAATCTAACAAATGGGGTGCGTGCCAACGTTCAAAACTTTCGATACAAAGATCTAGAGATTATTCAATTATTGCAAGAAGAAACAATTATCAGAGCTTGTGCAGCTACTCCTCAAGATGTGGAAATTGAAATTGATACCTGCATTTTTCTTGTGTTTGAGTCATCTTTCATTTTCGCACTCAATTGATTCAATTTTTCAATGGAAATTCTGCTATTAATATTCATATCACTTCTGAAATATCTGTTTGTGAATGTTTCTACTCAAGCTAATGACTTTTATATATTCAGAACGTTGCGAATTATTTCTAATGTTGAGATTCTCCGATTCAACCTGAATTAGTACCCTAGGTAGGTATTTTTTCAATGGGATAGATACAAATTGAGATAGATACCTATAAAGTATCTTTCAGTTCAATACAATCGTTCCTAAGCTCGGATATATTTATTTTTCGATCACTTTAATGACATTTTCCAAAACACAGGGTGGGATACACAGGGTTTGTGATGAAAAAGTGAACGAGCTCGGTGAATACTGTGCCTACAATTTCAAGTGCTACTGCTACCGTTGATAACTATTGAAGTAGGTGAAAGATGGTTATATGAAATGAAATGAAATGTAAGGATAGTATGGTGACATGAAACAAGTGTTCCAATTGCTCTGAAATTCAAAATGTGAGGATTTTACCTCTTTCCTAACCTTACAAAAATCATAACGTAGACTTCTTAGGCTCACTCCTATAACTTTTTATTCCCCTTTGTGTCAATGTGATATTATAGTGGTTCCTATCTCAATCAATCATTCAAAAAGAAATTACCCAGTTCCAAAGCAAATTACTCGGCTTTGGAATCTCAAATGAGACTCCCAATAAATACACCCTCAAAAAAACATTGCGAATAGATGACTATGATCACTGAAAAACAATTGCTCCACTCCCATGAACTTGATGGAAAACAAAGTACCTCTGATTCTTCAATCGACCACACAATAACTATTTGACAGATTTTCCATTCAATGACAACTTTCTCACAAGGCTACCTTAATACCCGAGTACGTTGTTCGGAAAGAATCTATTTCACCAGCATTTTGATGCTATGATTCGTGATGGAGATGAGGTGGCCCGCAAGATCAGCAGATTTTACACCGACAGAATCCAAACAAAAAAAAGATCAAATATACTGGGTGTTCCCATTGAAAACTCAAAGTTGAAGATATTTCCTTTAAAATTCGCACAGCAGCAAAATAGTTCTGAGCCAATCAAAACAAATCACGATATTATATTCACTTATTTCATATTGATACCGAAAGGGACGTAAAGTTGTAGAGATGAGCCTCAATCAATCTATAGCTTGCATGGTTAAGCTCCATACTCTGCTCAGCATTTGTATTATTCGGGTCTATATTTTTCGAATGTATATAATTAATTACTCACTCTGTAGCTTTCGAAAATATCATAGTTGCTCTGTTCTAGACCTTCTGGTACAACTAGTTCAACAGTAATTGCTCTGAAACTATGACTTTGTAATATGTCAGCGTTTCAAATATTGAAAATATTGGTAGAAATATATATTCACAGGCGATCGCAAAGACTTTATCTAATGAGGTCATCAAAAAAGGGAGTCTTTAAGATAGGTGAGGGTTAATTAAGGGGTGTTTAATAATCTCTTGAACTATAAGACGGTGCAATCGGCCCTTAGTGTCCTTAGAGACCAAACCCCGATATATAAGAGAATAGACAATTAGATAACTCAAAACATTTTTATACACTGTTCCCCTCGCCAGGGTGTTTTGGAGCAAGTACTAATTAAATTTTGCAGCAAACGTTTTTTACGCTCCTTCGCCATCCTGTAGATTTGAGTAGAGAACAGAAGGGCTGAGACTATATTTTTCTGTTTTTTTTGCTGAATATGAAAATAAAAATTCCATTGTCAAATAAAACGCTTGTGAGAAAGATCATCAATGACTTTCTTTGATGTACGTAAGACTCCTGATATAATTACAAAATATTGAGTGGTTGATAGTAAAATGCTTTCATCAATGAATCATCAATGATAATAATTTTGCTACCTTAGTGTGATGCGATAGATCTTTAGTGATTGTTTTTTGTGAAATACAAACGTACTTTAAATTTTAAAAATGCAGTATATACAACAATGTAATTCTAACAACAATTTTAAAACAACTATAAGCGTGATTCCAGAGGTTCATCGATAATCTCTTAGAAATTTAAATTGGTAGAAATTTTCCTTTAACGAGGAGTGGGCGAATACGGTTTGGTTTTGGGATACCTCGTCTATAGGAAAATGGCGCAAAGACGGCTTTTTTGCTAGTTCACATCAAACCTTATTCGAGGTATGATACTGTGAAAGGAATTGGATTTTTTATTATTTTGAAATCATTTACAATATTCCTGTACTCTTCACAAATTATTATCTGAAATGATTGAATGAACAAATAAAAAATGAATGAATAAATTGTTCAAAACATGATTTCAGTCACTGAATTGTTCTTTGACGTGCAATTAATCTGTGTTTATTTTTCATGTTGAATACAAACGTTCTTATAATTCCAAAATTGATTTCAAAGTGATATCTCCAAAACACAGGTTCATCAAATAACTCTTCGAAAACTCAAAATTGAGAAGATTCAATATTAGGCTTGAAACTATGCAAAGTTATGTTCACCAATGGTTGTAATAGTGTTGAATTGGATACACTCCGATTGACACTCATTTGTTGTAGGAATTAATGTTTTTTTCCGAATGCGATTAGAAAGTGTTAGTCCAAAAATTATTCCAGAGGTAAGATGAGTAAGAGTTTAATGAAATGTTTAAATTACGATGTCACCCTTTTATTGTCTACTATCTGTCCTACAGAAAACGTTTTCAGATATATTTTGAAAATAAATCTCATCACTCCACATCGTATAATCGAAAATGACAAAGTTACGAACGAAAATAGTTGAAAATATTGGAACAAATATTCTCATTGTCGAAATATTTTTTTTTGTAGTCATTTTACAATAAAATGCCATGAACACATTTTTATAGAGGGGGGTTTTAGCGAATAATTTTCACTATAAATTTTTATAGTTACGTTAATTTTTTCAGTTTTACAGCTCCCTGAAGTTGACCGTATTCTCAAATACTCTTTATGTTATTTTATTGCAAAATGATTAGAAAAAAAATCGCCTAAAAGGAAATGTGTTCAAGAATGTTCGTTCATAGCTTTGTTATTTTCGATTTAACGATAAAAAGCAATGGGTATAAAGTTTTAGAGAATTTAATGTTCAACAGGCACCTATCGGCATAAGTTTTCTGTAGGATGGATAAAACACGTAAACCATTTGGAATTCTTTTTCCAAGATGACGGCCGAGAGACAAGAGTGGTGACCCCACAAACTCGGATTTAGGCTTACCCCAGCCCCCGTACACATTTAAAAAATATAAATTGCGTCCTCTGGAAAACGCACCCCCAAATGTAACTTTTCAATGGACTATTACTTCAGAAGTGAACTTTAATTTAATTTTTTCATCTGCCACATTGTAATTTTCCCAAATGGCATTATTTATCACTCCACGAGTAGAATGAATAAAAGAGGTGATAGAACACTTGAAGAGTGTATACATCTTATATATCCCAAAAAACTGTCAGGTGGTATGTGTATATTAACTCCCACAATTTTCGACTTCAGGGGAGGGTTGACGTTTGTACTTGGGAGAATTTGAGCAGGTTTAATAACCATTCACAGATTCTCAATTGACCCCCAAATATCACAAGCCTTTCTAGAACCACCAGACTTCCAAATGTACTCGACATATTTCATGGGATACAGGAGAAAATTCACGAGAGAGGAGGATATCAAATTATCGAAGAACTTCAACTAGATATCGTAAAGGGGTTTTGAAATCGATGGAAAATGTAAAATAACCTATGTGTTGCCCATTATATATCAGAATATTTTCCTCATATATAAAATGTCCCATAAGAGCAATGCAATTATCGAAAACTCACAGCGATAATTGCATTGTATCGAAAACTTACAGCGGTATTTGCGTTGTATCATGTCACCATAAAAACACATTTGAAACCGTATCGCTAGACGTCAGTAAACAACACGAATGAATGTCAAATAGACTTCAAGAATAAAAAAAAAATTCGCGTTTTGGTGAGTCTTCCATACAATCTATATAGGAAAGTATAAATGAACAAAAAATAACATTTCCTCGAGAATTTCTTCATTCATGAAATATTCCAATGAATTACATTCGTGCATAAAAATGACCAGATAATTTTGCATTCAAGCGTGATATCTTATACAAATTGCATTCGGTTATGTTATTTTCATATTTTGTAAAAGAGCCTCGTCCTTCGGACTCGGGCACTTTCGCCAAAATATGAAAATAAACTTGCAATTTTTAGATATCACGCTTTCTTGCAAAATTATCGGTCATTTTTATGCACTTGTGCAATTATAACCGATAAGATACTGAAGTGTTCGAAAACTCTATGACCTAGAAATTGAAAATTCGTCCATAGTTCTCTTTGGTAACGGAAACTCGCACTTGCATATATTACAAAAAACTGTTCCGCGTGGCCCTTAGACCAACTTCAACAGCAATTCTCCACTCAGATCAAACCCGAATATTCATTGAAAATGAAAAAATTAGTCATCCGAAGCTGTTCATCTTCAATATTCCCTCAAACATCAAGCAACCATTTGGACAATTGAGTCTCTTTCGTCGTGGAAATAGTCCTCCCACCATCTCTTCCATTTCAGCGGCCCGTTTATCTTCTCCAATTTCGAAATGGAATCAGCCGACAGCGTCGGAATTTACTGCCTGTATATTCAATGCGTTTTATGTTCCTTAGAATTTTCGGTACATAAACTTCCACGATAAATACGCTGTTAGGAAACAAATGAGCGAACGCGGGACGTGACGCATAGCGTCGCAGTCGGCGTATCGCGTCGCGAGAGTCGACGCCCCCACGAGCGGTGGTGCCAAATTGCCAGTGATTTCTGGAGAATTTGGAGTGGAGAATTTTCAATTTCCTGACTGTTTTTAATTTATTCGGTTCAGTTCCTCGAAAATTTCGGTCGTACTCGTATAGAGTTTTTAATATATATTTGTATTATTACATTATAACAACTTAAGATTCAACATTTTTACCATCTTCATACAGTTTCGCATACGCGAATTTTGGATAAATAAAACTTTCATTGGCGTTTTGTCACAGTGGGAGGTGGGAGAGTGAATAAGATTCCTAGATATCAAACTTGTCATGTAGATTTGAATTAAAAATAATTTTGCAAATGAAAAAAATTATAATATTTATTCGTGAAGTTAATGAACATGGGTTCGTAAGCGTAAGTTGCAAAAACTTCGTATCGGTGTTGGAAGAGAATTGTTAGTGAATATTGTTTATTGAGGGCCAATTGCCCTGCTTTAGTTCAGTTTCGGTTTATATAAGCTGAGTTTTGTTGCTGTGGATTTCACAATCAGATTTCTTGTTCCTTAACAGCAATTAGGGCCAGCTCAGTTCAACCTACATTGGGTGAGAGCCGTGCAGTTGGCTCTTGGGTTTCACTTCGATTTTTAACTGATTGTTGACCATTTTCTTAAGCAGAGCAACTCCTAAGTTTTTATATTATGTTCCACATAAAATGAGATCAAAGACATTTTCTTGAATTATTCTTAATGGGACGAAATGAATACAGTGCGGCCGTAAAAAGTCCTGTGCAACTTTTAATCGTACCACAGATGCGAAGTTAATTTTTTTGATATTTCTGAAAAAATAATCCGACCGCTGATAACTCATAAATGGCTGATCCAATTTTCAAAAGTAAACCAGTGTCGGATAGAGAATTTAATGGCCTACCAAACAATAAGTACCTATCACAAGCTTCTCCTTCCTATCGAAAAAAAAAAATGACCAGTGATGTCACACTTATATTTTTCTCACTATGCAGTACTGAAAACGATGGCATTTAGCGTCAGACTTTGTCAGACCTTGATATCTTGTCTCATCCAAAGTAATAGAAAAGGTGTGACTTTTTACGGCTGCAGTGTATATAAATACATAAACTCTTGAAAAGCCCAAAAATTTCGATTTTTATGGGTATTTTTCATCGTAACTTGCTGAAAGTACCCCAATGTGTTCCTTATAAAGTTTTACACAACATGAAAATGGTCTGGATTTTGCACATTCCATATTTTTGTTCAAGATACTGTAAATTCATAAAAAGAGGCTTTTTCTGTTAGTGCTAAGCAAGTTTGATGATATGCAAGAAATTTATTGCATAGCTGTGGTCTCGGTAGTGTAGTGGTTAGCATATCTGCCTCTCAAGGCCGGGGTTCGAATCCTCGCCGGGCCACCGTGCTGGGTAATTGCACGTTAAAAGGTAAGGCCTCTTTGATCCATTGCTCGCACAAGTTTAGACTTCTGACGTTCGTCAGCTGGTTAACGGAACGAACAATTTTAGAACAATTTTTTTTTAGCTCTTGCATATCTCTTGCTACGCACATTACAATATGCTATTTGTATACAATTGTGATTCATTTTGACATGCTAGCTAAAATCACTTCATCAAATAAATTTACATGAAATTATAATTGATTTTACCTGTTCTCTCATTTTGTCCCTTTTGCCATAATAATGACCGAAACACTTGATCAATAGGGATATGGAGCCTGCTCAACACAACACGATTCAAGAAATACATGAACAAAATAGGTTAGAAGATAATGATAGTGCTTCCGAAGTTAAGGCTGGTAAAGCTGTTATAACCAGAAAAATAACTAGAATTGCGTGAAATCCGCATGGAAAATAGGGCCGATGGTATTTTTGAAACTTGCATGGAAATTGCAATACATTTTGGACTTGCCCAGAATTTGCATTGCATCGAAATTCCATAATTTATGCCTGTCTTCAACCCGGAGTTGGACAGAATTGTGAATTGAAATCATTTGAAAAGAATTGAATTAATTACATTGAATTCAATTCATTGGCTTCAATTCACTTCGAAAGAAGTGAATTGAAGCCACATTTCAGATTCACAATTCACAAGCTATTCTGTAGAGCACAGTTGCTTCTTGTGTTTTTGTACACCCTAAACGAGCTGATGACGTTATAGGAAGCACGTTGTCGTTCACAGATATCCTCTGGCTACTCTCTGCGTATATTCCAGGATAGTGAATTTGTTCATATGATTCTTGCATTCCATTAGTGAACACTTGCTGAAGTAAAGTTATGGATAGATTTGTTATATTCAGGTTAATATTTCACCAGATTTGAAGAACAATATATTTTTTGACAAGTTGTGGAAAAAACGGTTCCTTTATACATTTCTATAGTTTTAGGAGAATATTACTTCTAGAATAGAAGTAAATCTTTTCAACAGACCTCAAGTTACTCTAACATCGAACTCAACGCACTTGACTACCGTAATATAAAGCTCTGTTAACAAGTTTTTGTCTATAATGAATTTTTAGTATGTTCAATAAAGAGTGGCGTATTAAAACTAATTGAAAAATTGAAACTTTTCGGAGATTCCAGATATTATAGTCATAATACATTTATTTTTTATCTTCGAGTGTACACGATAAAAAACACTGTGCTATTCAGAGAACATTTTGTGAACCAAGAGAGAAGAGATACGATGTAGTTTTCACCTCAGATATTTGAGGGTTCTGAATCTGATTTTTAAAAGATCCCCGAGGGAAACCGATTTGGGAGGTTTCCATGATCGTGAGAAGGGGTGGGACAAATTTACTAGTGGGATCAACCAACTGTGATGAAAATGCCAAGGAAAAGACGATTATGTATCGAGAGAGCAATGGTGACAAAAATAGATCAGAAAAGGGATCAATCGCCGATTTATCTCGATTACAAAGAAGTTAGTGAGTCCGTGACTCGAGTATCATCGACGAGACAAATTGCCAAAAGAATCATGTATAATTTTTTCTACGAATATCGCAATAGAATATTATATATTTTCCATTGATATCACCATTTCTTATCTGGGGAATATTTGAAAAAGACGACAAATACTTCATCAATAATCTTTTGTTGAATAAAAGGTGCAATTTAACTACAGATAGATTTTTTCCTTTTTTGCATGGGGAGGTGAGAGAGTCAGCTGATTAACGAAAGACCCCATTATATGAACCCTGGGAAGGAAACCGATTGATGTTTCAGCAAACGAATTGTGAATTAATTAAATTAACAATTCACAAGCTAGCTTGTGGCTTCGATTAATTTTTTTCTGATGAATTTTCAATTCATGAGTTCAATTCATTTTTTCGCGAGAATTGTGACTTATGAGTTCGATTCATGAAAGTAGTGAATTTGTCCAACTCTGAAAACCATCAAAAGTTCGAATCTCCTTCTTTACGTGGTTTGGGACAGAAACTGGAACTCTTCCTAGAGATCAATTACCCAAACACCAAAGGTTCCAATCTCAGAAACTGGAACATAAATAAAATGATGAACTTCGTAACGTTTTTGACTCCGTGCGGGTGAACCAAGACCTAAGCCCAGGCATGGAGTATTTTCAAGAATATCGAGACCCATGGCTTGTCTGTGGAGCTGGGATTTACTTTTCTCAGATCAAGCGAGCCGAATTTAAAAACTGGAGGGTTCTTCATCGCATTTCAAGTTGGTGTCTTCCACATTCTTTTCCATTGAAGACAGGTGATGAGTACAAAGTTTTCCGGTATGGGATTTGATGGAATGGTAATAATGAAAGCATTTCAAGCCTATGTAGTACATCAAGTACATATGAGTTGTTAAAATGTTATGAAAGACTCACTGATCTCGTACCTGAAAGTAAATAAAATATATATGTACATGAATCAAAAATATGTATATATCCAAATGAAGTGGAAAATCTCCCATGATTTTCAGAGTTGTAGTTTATTATAGAATTCAGCAATTTATTGTTGACACGAATGGGTTTGGATTCCCGATATAATTTTGGGCACTTCGATGCATTATAGAACAATATTCAAAAAGGCAATTGAAAATTGTCCCATAGTTCTTTAAGAGATTTTGGAATAATCATGTTTTTACAATATCTACCGTACTTACAAGTATTTTTGAATGATTATTTTCCTCAATGCGGCTAACCAATTGAAGAATTGAAGGCTAGACTGCTTTCAAAGAGTTTAACAGCGATTAATTGCACCAGACCTGTTGACAAAATGAAGCTAGATTTTCGTTCACTTTTCAGGTACTATATTGTTCGTGTGCTCAGTTCTGAAGTTTTCTGAGTTTACATTTTTTCTGAATATATCCCTTTCATAGCAGGCTTAATCGACCAAAATGCTTGCAATTCCATAATTTTCATAATTTTACTTTTAAGCAAATGCTTACGTGTATAATAGTTCTAGGGATTTCATCAAATTATTACACACTCGAGTCATTTGCCGAGCAGAATTTCTCAAATCGAGGATGTGCACATATTTCAACAGATTAAACTTGGTGCACTCAGGATTCAACCCACTTATTTATCAAAGGTGCAAATTCCTAGATCAATTACATCCCTTATATCATTTTATAACGAACAACAACAATAAACATTTCTTTCCGAATTGCATGCTCTGAAATTCACGTTTTTTGGGTAGTATAGCAGTTTTCAATTTCATCTATTAATAGTAGATAATTCCCGTACCAGTTCCAATGAACGTTACAGATACACAAATACGTACAATTGGGTGAAGGAATCTTTACATGTGCGTTAACAATAGCTGACGAGAAAAAATACACTTCAACATTTTCAGTTTTATTGCACATGGAAGAGTGATGGTTCAAGAGGAAATTCAAGGAAGCTGCCTACATCTTCAACAACGACGCTTTCAGTCATCCCAGCGTGGAGATCCGGAATGTGTGGAGGCCGCTTATTCAAGGCATGGACCGACTTCGGCATGATGAGGAAGGATCCTCGCCAATACATTCATTTCCCACTGAAGATTGATCAGCACACTTCTAGTTTCTAGTAGTAGCGCCCGCTCGCCTCCTTGTTAGTACCACCCCTTCCCCCACCATAGGAAAATCGGGGCTTTATTACGGACCACACCTCGAAATATTGTCAGTCATCACTCGAAGATGTAAAAAAACTCAACTTGAAACTTGGTTTCAACATTTCTTCATAATATTTCATTTTATTTTTCTATTTACATTTTTTGACTGGTATTTCACATTGATTTGCATTTTCATCCTTTCGTTTTCGAGCACAGGTTTCCATGAAGTCAATAATATTATAGACAATGGAAATCGGAACCATAACCAAATAAAAAATTTCCACTCGTAATACCACTAGTGCCTGACTTATTACCCGAAATTTTTTCGAGATCACGAATATTTCTAAAAAAAAATTCCAAGAATTATTCAAGAACGCATGGATGTGGTAAGAAAATTTCACACCATATTGAACTTCAACGAATTATTTGAAATTCGTATTCAAGTCTTGAGATAGGCTTTGGATTGCATTACAGATTTAACAATTAAATCGGAAACGCCCAGATCTGTCACATTTGATACAGTTTATTGTGTGAGCTTTAACAAAGTGAATCGATTCGGTCAAGAAATTAAAGTATTCATTGTACCGACTCCAGTTGATAGTGAAGTGTCAGTGAATTGTTGATGTTAGGTCAAACAAAATATATACTCCGTTTATGTCGAAAAATTTCCACTATAACTCGCTGTAGGTTACCCACGCGGAAAAAAAATTCCTATGAAATACCTGAGTTGCCAATGGTTGCCAAGGTAACGCAAAACAAAGTACCCATTTTATTGGACGAAAACTGTTAGTGTGGAATTTTCAAGAAAACATTTTCCAGAATCATTATCTCCAAGTTTGAATTGATGTTCTCTTTTCTAGAATTGAAGGGCTTACATCTACTCTTCACCCCAATAATTAACTTATATTGTATTGTCCAAATGGCCAGTTTTTGAAGTTCCTGACGAATACTGTCAACCGTAGAATATAAAGTCAGTATCTTCACCTACTACAAAATGGCGGAACATTTAATGACTGCCTGTATACATCGACCTTTGATTCCATAATTTGAGAAAATGAGCTAAGTTCAGTTCGGAAGGTACTCGAATTGATTGCCTTGAACTTCTTGACATATGAAGCGCCTAGCCGATATTTCACGCCGAACATTTTCGAATACAGGAACGTAGATATTCCTACAAATAATTATTACATTGATTATAGAAAGTCCCCCAGGTTATCCGTCCATTCCGGAAAAACTGCAAGTTCAAATAATTGGTGAGATGATAGTAAATCCTCAACAGTCTACTTCTTCCGTTGCGAATGGTTGTGAGACGTGTCCTTTCACTGTGTGGAGACTTTTGAAGAGGAATAAAGTGTCATTCATACGAAATCAAAATGGTACAAAATACCGGTATTGGAGTGGGGAAACTCATACTCAATATCCAGAAAATATCAACGTTTGGGCCGTAATATTGCTCTATTCATTGCAGAAAATTCAATAGGGGAACTGTATTTGAATATGCTGGAAACTACTGTTGACCCGGATAAACGATGAGATTGAAAATTTTGGTGTAGAAGTTGAAACTTTTCCTAGAGATCAATTACTTTAACACCAAACTGATATTTTTGCAGTCAACAAAACGAAAGCAAAACAACTAACCCTAGCTTTAGATTTGTAATCAATTTTCTTCTCCTGAAGATGCTAAACGTTGTTAGCGAAACGCGCGTCGAGTGCAAAAATATCAGTTTGGTGTTAGGGTAATGATTGGGATATTGTATACAAACAAGATGGAGCACCACCACATTACTCCATACAAGTATGGAACTATTTGGATAATACCATCCCTGGTCTTTGGATTGGTCGCCGAGGTCCAATGGAATGGCCAACCCGCATGCCATATTTGACCCCTTTAGACATTTTTATGAGCCTATTCGACGTGAAGGGGGTACGGAAGTGAACCTGACCCAATAATGGATATGAGGCAGAGAATAATCATTATTTGTAGAAATGTCGACGTTCCTTCGTTCCGAAATGTTCTGCGTGAAATATGGAATAGGTAATCATTTCGAGCATCTTTTGAACAGAACTCAGCTCATTTCCTGAAATTATGAAGTTGAAAGTCGATGAATTCAGGCAATTATTAAATGTTTCATCAAATCTGGTAGTAGGTGAAGATATTGACTTTATATTCAAGTGTTGTGAACTATTCGTCAGAAGCTTCAAAAAGATGTGTCACAAGACCCCCCTTGCCCTTAAGCAACGACGCCCTTGGTTGTAACTCGTTAGTTTTTACAAAATACGAATATATTTATATTGAAGTTGCAAATATGTTTTGTTACATCTTTGCTCTAATCATTTTTCCCCTGTCCTTCCCATTTTTCAGTAAATTGTTCTTAAAAAGTGTTGTAATCAAGATGGCCCATATTTCGATTTTCAACTTTTTCATTTGAGCTATCAACAATGCAGTCCAACAGTTCACTCAAAATTCATTGAATTGTCGTGCATTCCGAAATTTACAAATTTCACGCCTTAAGGCACTCCACTAACAGTGAGAGTCCCCGGATATTTCAACAATCTCGTAGGCATTTTGTCCAAGTCCAGATGGCAACACTGCCAACACGAAGGGCGTTACAGTTGGAGTGTTATCTCTCTCGCCTCTGAAAATATCGACCCCGCCCTCAACGTTCAATCCAGCAGTTTGTTAACCGCTGAATTGTTTTACAGCAGGTAGATGGGCACGGGCGCATCCTAGGGAAAAATCGGGGGGGTGCGACCTTGACAATTTTGGAATTATATATTTTTTTCAATCTAAAAAAAGTTGTACTCATGTGTAATCTGAGGCGTTGCAAAATGTTGATTATCTAATTCTGAAACGAAAGGATTAACAGGGTGTTTTTTGATGAGTGTCCTATATATTATAGAAACATTCCTCGTGTGCTTTCAAAACCAAAGTTTCGTATGAGAATGATTTCACGAGGTTTCCTATTCGAGATACAAAATTCATTTTCATATTCCTGTTTTCTTAATAACTTTCGAAATGTTGCTCATTTTTCGACGTAACATTTAATTAAATAAAAATTTTCTTGTAATTTTTGCTCTGACTTTCAGATAGCGCTTTCTACAAGAGTTTCGAAGAATCATAATTATTTCTTCATGCTTGCTTTCATTCACATTTTATAGTTTATAGTAAGAAAAAATAATCTGTTGTGGACATTTCAGAAAGGTATTGCTATCGAATTTGGCTTCGAATATTTTTTTTGAAACATTTTCATTTGAAGTATCGATGTTTCCCAAAATGATCAGTAATTACGTGAAAGAAGTCTTTTGAGTGCTTATTTTCGAGCAACGATAAATATATGTCGAATAGAATGAAAAATCAAATCGAAATCACAAAAACGTTGAAAGTGCCCACCTCGAATCTTCAACACCTTACAACCATATGTCAAAACCATAATCCTTGCAGACCCATTTTCACATGTACTTTTCATCTTGAAAATACCTGAGGATATATCGGACATTTATTGATAAAAATTCTACCTTTAAAATCAAAACCATGGATCTTCTTCAAATGACATTTATAATTTGAATTCGACTCTGCAATTGAAATTTTCTCAAGTATAAGAAAAATATAAACAATGCAATAATTTTTCTAACAAGAAACCCACTTGAGCTTGACTTTATATCTCCCTAAAATTAGACGAATTGGATTTCACTTCTGACAATTCAATTTCAAACTAATTTTACAACAGAACCAAGAAAAAATTTTGTACCACAGACGAAGTTAAGGAAGTTTTTCTGAACGAGAAATCTGTTTTTTCAAACATACTCTCTCGTTAGAGAGAGATTGTTTAGGTTAATTGTCAAGAGGCCGCAGATCTGAATTTTGATCTGATTATTATTACCAATTCCATGGAATCAGTTGATATATTATATTCTATAATATGGCGGAGTTTTAGGGATGTACGCAAAATATCACTTCGATATGTAGCACTGAACTGTGTTCAGCTGAATCAAGCATCGAATGCATTTTTCTAAGAAAATCATGTTCCTTTAGCATCTCTGGTAACTCACTTCCAGTGAAGGATGATGAGTAACTTTCAAAATTTTGAACATTCGTAAATTTCTGAAGGTCAGATACCTAAGGTCAGCCACACCACATTTTGATTGCATTGCTCAGTTTCAGTAGTGAAGATCACTGGAAAACAATGCAGTGTTTTTGATATATTCACCAAAGCACCTAGTAGTAATTTCACTCACAGCTGTTGATTGAACCTTCCGGCACAACACTTTGATAAATATTCAACCCACTGTATAAAAATTTTTTGCCTCCTCTCTTACTATCGAAAAAAATAATTAATATAATAGTTATTGATATTGTCTCTACTTCTTGTATTTCTAATGATCTTATTTCCCTGAATTTTCAAACCATATAATTTTTCCTCGAATAGCAAAATTTTCACTCAAAATATCACGAGAGCTCAAATTATTTCCGGAAATTTACTAGGGCACGAATATTTTGGAAATTATGATGATTTTTTTTAATTATTCGCACCCGAAAGGAAATTTACAGGAATAATTTAAGCTCGTGTGGTATTCGGACATTTTAAATTAATCTCTCTGATTGTCAAGTTGGTCAGGGCATTGCTGTTTTTGACATATGTTGATTTGTCATTTTTGATCAACCGGTTCTGTCAGAAAGCTCAATAATTACTAATATATATATATATATATATATATATATATATATATATATATATATATATATATATATACCATATTTCGTTAAAACAAAACTTCAGTTACATCGAACGCTAAAACTCTAATAGGTACTAGTTCAGTCTATCGCCCTTTCATAATATTAGGTCACTGAAGTTGGTAGAAATTCTGCATTATTTAAGGATTGTAGATCATATGTCTATTTTTTGAAATGTCAAAAAATTTCCACTTGAAAATTGTGGCGCCTAGAAATCATTTCCGGATTTTTTTTGCTATGTTAGTCAAAATTGAGGCATCTGTTGGTTGAAAAGTAGAGGTGTGAAACTTTCTCAATAATTATTCCTCCATTCGCTGATTCATATCAATTGCTGTTGCAAAGTAAATATAAACCTACTATGTTCAAAGCTCTTGAGATTACCCTCACAATGATAATGCCATCGATAATGCAAATATTTACCCTGCAAACAGTGAGCCATTTTCTGCAATAGGCTCGAGTTCTTTGCAAATAAATAATAGTTTAAAAAACTAAAAAACACGCTTTTATAACTAACCGAACTAAAAAATAGAAAATAATTTTTAATTACAAAGAGTTTATATTACGGTAGTAGAAGGCTGAACAATCATTCATAGTCAATCAGCTCAAAATTAAATTATAATAAAATTTAAGTAATTAACAGAATAAAGTAATTCAGTTTAAAATCGTGGGGTGCTTGATATATTATATATTACAATCATTCTATCGGTAATTATCTTTGAGAGGAGACTTATGAAATGTAGTAAAATGCACCCCACGCTTTTTACTCTGAATTACTTTATTCTGTTAATTTCTTAAATTTTATTATAATTTTATTTTGAGTTGATTGACAATGAATGATTGTTAAGCCTTCTACTACCGTAATATAAACTCTTTGTAATCAAAAATTATTTTCTATTTTTTAGTTCGGTTAGTTATAAAAACGTGTTTTTTAGTTTTTTAAACTATTATTTATTTTTCATTTTTTAGTTCAATTTATCAAAAAGTTTCTAGTGGAAATGTGATATTTCTTACGAATCATTCCGCAATCTCATCATTTCATTTAAAGCTTCACTATTGCATGGGGTACTTCCTGTTAACTTAGAGCAATCAAGTTCTTCAATCCGAATACCGTCTAAAGATCTTACACGACTAAGTGCTACATAGGCTTGTCCAGCAGCAAACAATCGCGAGCCTAGATAAATTACTGCATGATCAACTGTACAACCTTGCATCTTGTGATAATTAATTAATAAAAAAAACAAAATTATTGCATTGTCATCGGTCCTTAATACGTATGCAAAGTTTCAAATTAATCAGACTTCTGGAAATTGGTGAAAATTATTTTATACTCAAAGATTCCGTTACATACATAGTTACAACCCAAGCTAATAAAAGCGTGTTAAATTAAATAAATATTAGGAGTAAAGAATAGAATATTTCAGGCCTATTAATTTCAACTTCCTTTCGATACGTTGTTATCAAAACAATCCCATTTATAATGGGCATATCACTGTCTTGTTGTTCTTTATCAAAGTCGTTATTGGAATTTCAGAACAGAATATCTGAACAAATGAATGATCTTAGCGGATGATGAGTGATTTGGTTGATGATCTGAATGTCAGTTTTGCTCCAGAAAGCCAGCGGATTTTCACAAAAAATCGCATTTAAAAAAAAATCGAAAATATTTCAAACTCTAGAGAGATTATAGGTAAATGATATTTTCTTCAGAAAGTACCAGCTGCAGGGAAATAATTAAAATATCTAAATTATCAGGAGATTGGTTGGGGTTAGGTCGGGCAACTGAAATAATTTTCAATTCAGGGAGTCTTGAATTTCATGAAGCCATCTTCAAGGTACAGTGAAAGTCTCTTTAACGTGATTCACCCAAGGCTAGAATGAGAAAATATAAATTATATTTCTACATGATATTTATAATCTATGCATTGAAATTAGTTTTTCTGGCACTTTTCCCTACGAATGCCAACCCCAAAAACAGGCATATATTATGCTATGCAAGTTTGATGATAGGCAAGAAATTTATAGCATTGCGCTTGCATATCTCTTGCCGCGCACATTACATTTTGCTATTTCAGTGCAATTGGGATTTTTTTTGACATTCTAGCAAACATCACTTCAACAAATAAATTTACATGGAATTATAATCGATTCTGCCTGTTCCCTCGATTCGTCTCTCTTCACAAAATAATGACCAAAAACACTTAGTGAATAGGAATAGAGCCTACTCTACACAACACGATACAAGGAATATAAACATGAAGAAAATAGGTTAGAAGATAATAAAAGTGCTTTTGGAGTTGAGGTTGGTAAAGCTGTTACCACCATAATAAATAACCAGAATTGCGTAAAAATTGCATGAAAAATAGAGCCGATAATATTTTAAATACATACGTTATACATTTTGGACTTGCCTAGCACATGCATTGCACGGAAATTCCATATTTTGTGAAATCCAATCTTTGATCTTCGATTTGAGAAATAAACAAGCAGTTCCGTCAGTCTTTGCAACTTTATTACCTCGACCTTGTCATTATATCCGAGATATATTTTCGAATTCTCTATTGAGAAATATCTCTTTGATTTCACTGAACACTGAAATATCAACATCTTGCATTTAATCAGATTTTTATTTCCACTGAAGGAGCAGTGCCATTCACCGTTTTTTCTAACACAACCCAACTAAATAATATTATATTTTCGGTGCCGGTGAATTATAAACTGATTCTGAATGTTTTTGATGAGCTTAATTCAAAAATGTCTGTCATTTTTTCGTAACAGCTCTAGTTCTTCATATACAGGCTAATCAATTTTAGTTCTGATAACAGGTAAAAATAATGAAATAATGGTATCTTTGCAGATCAAAACCAAAATTCATTACCTGAAATTGGCATGTATTCACCCCATTCTAATAGTATGAAAGAAGAATATGAAACAATGTCACTTGTCCTGGAAAAAATTAAGTATGAAGAACATCAGTGGGTGATATGTGTCGATTAAAAAATGGTAAACCTTCCTCTTGGACAGCAAAGTGGATATACAAAATATCCTTGATTTTTATGTCTTCGGTATGGCAGAGCATTAAAGATCAGGACTGGGTTAACAGAAATTGGCCTTTGAGGAATGTTATGATTCAAGGACAACATAATGTAATTTACGAACCTTTGGTTGTAAGAGAAAAAATCATATCGACATCCCTGCATATCAAGTTAGGGCTTATGAAGCAATTTGTAAAGGCTTTTGATCAAGATGGACTTTCTTTCAATTACTTGTCGCGTAAGTTTCCTGGAATTAGCACACAAAAACTGAAAGCCAAAATATTCGATAGACCACAGATAAGGCAGCTTATTTAAGATCCACAAATTACAACATCAGTGAACGAAATCGAATCCAATAGTTGGTGTTTATTTTTTAAAGTAGTACAAAATTTTCTCAGGAATTATAAAGCAGAGAATTTCAAACATTTAGTGAAAAATATGCTTTCCAACTTCAAATCTCTTGGTTGTAACATGAGCATGCAAATTCACTACCTCCACAGCCACTTAGATCCGTTTCCAGACTACCTAGGTGATTTAATTGAAGAACAGGAAAAATATTTCATCAGGACATCAAAACTATGGAAAGGCGTTATTAAGGAAGATGGTATTGCCACATGATGGCCGACTACCGTTGGAGTCTTCAGCAAGATTGTTCTGGTGACCGGCATGCTAGAAAGTCGTATAAAAGAAAATTCTTGAGTGATAAGTCATGAAAGTTATTTATGAATATCCCTGTTTTTTCCTGTCTATATGTATCAAGGATAATTACCTTACTTATATTTTTGTAGGATGATCATTCGATTGTCGAGAAGATACCGAGAGACTGGAGATGTGAGAGACAAGAACCACAGGGCCCGTTGAGGACCGTTTCATCCAGTTGCAGCCTAGCTTGTTTTCTAGACTTTCTTGATGTGTGAATTTCAATTCTCTATCCAATACTACTTTACTTTGGTATTCAATTAATGGCAATAAATACAGAATTAAAATATCTTCCAAACAGGTTGCCACAAGATCCTCTTGTCCAACGGAAAAAAGTTGATACGGCCACTTGGGACATCACAACATACTTTATCTATCAAAAAATGCCCGATATTCCTGCCTTGTGAACTTTTCAAATTAAATTCTCTCAGAACACTGTGTTAGTGATTCTCCAGTTTATATTGAAATAACTGAGAGTCAGTTTCTATTTCTATTGAAATTATGATATTTATAATTTGTTCGAAAAATCTTGAACGGGAAAAAATCCTTCTTGTTGGAAAATAGAATAGTCCTCTTGGGTCAAAATCGTTATCACTTGAATTCCCACCAATTTTTATCTGGAATTTGAAAACGGAGTCAATATTCTGACAGCTGAATCGGATTTCGTTTTAGTTTGTTTGACAACCACTACTTGATATGTCGAAATTATACTAATTTGCTCAACAAACATAGTGAATGGCATTTTACTCCTTCGGTGGAAATGAAAATCTTTTTGATAAAAAACGCTAATATTTCAGTGTTAAGTTGAATCAGGGAGATATTTCTCAATAGAGAATTCGAAAATATATCCTAGAAATAATGACAAAAGCAAGGAAAAGAATTTGAAATTACTGACGAAACTGTTCATTACTTCCTCAAATGAAAGCCTGAGAAATTGGATCCCACAAAATTTGGAAATTGGCAGATGAACTCGAAAAAGTTTCGACTTTCTGAGGGTTGACTTTCGTTGACTGAGCCAACGGAAAAACTCATTTTGTTCAAAAACGTCTAGGTAGAACAGAGGTATGATCAAGTTTCGAACATTAATACGTAGAGAATAGAAAAAAAATTGAAAATTGTTTCGAATCTGAAGAAGCAATCGTCATCGTTACGAGGGACTTTTAAATTTTTTATCGTTTTGAATTATGATATGGGTATTCACATTTTTCAATGTCATTTACTTTATTTATTCGCGCTGTTTTTCGTTGAAAATCTGCAACAGAAAATAAATCCCGGATTCTTAAAGCAAGTTCGCTGGACCAAATTGCAAATTATATCAGTTTCAATCAAAACTGTCAATTATAGTCATCAACAAATAAATCAATTTGGTGTTAAGTCAATTTATCTCTACAAAAAGTTTCAACGTTCACACCAAAGGTCCCAATTTCATCGTTTATTCAAAAATACTGTATTGAATAAGGCACTGAAATCAAAATGAGTGAATTAAAATTAATTTCGAACGAAGAATTAAATTTAGCTAATCGATTACTAGTATCTACAATCGTTCTCGGGTGGTGACTGACAACTTTTCGAGGTACGATCGATTATGTAGACTCAAGAACTCATGGTGGGAGAAGCTACTAATGTGAGAAAAGGTTGATCAGTCACACTCACTGAACATTATGAATTTGATTGGATATTTTTGCAACATAGATTTCAGTGCTCCCTACAACTTTCACTTGGAATATTTGTTCCTGTTTCGACAAGGGAAGGAGCAATGTATAATCCACGCCTTGTTGATTCTCCCTGTTCAATATATTCGTCAATGTTCTATTCAATTATCGTTCCGCTGTTTCCAAAATACGACGGTACCTGTATTAGGGTCACTGTAAAAATAAAAAAAATCCCCATTGATATAATCTGTTAATGACACATCAAAATCAGTCAATGACAGATTATAATTAGCCATTGACTGATTTTAATGACAGATTAAAATCTGTCAATGACAAATTATAATCTGTCAATGGCGTATTGACCGATTAAAATCTCTCATCGACAGATTAAAATCTGCCAATGGCATATTGACAGATTTAAATCTGTCATTGGAGAAATATTTTCTTTTTATAGTGACCCCAATACGCCGTCGTACCAGAAGCACGGTGAGAAAATGTTCATCAACTCAGCTCACGCACAAGATTCCCAGCCTCGATCAGCGATTCGATTGTTCGTCCAAATCAACGAGCAGATGAGTTCCCAATATAATATTTCGGTGCATCCGCCAATGTGCCGATAGGTGAGTGAGTTCGCGCGTCTGGTATACCTGGCTACAAAGGCTGCCGCTGACAGCTGACTAAATGCCTATCTTTAAGGTGTCAGTCCAACACAAATGAGTTTCCTTTAATTATAGGGCCAAGTCGTTTCTGTATTATGCCGCACCGACGAGCGTCCGAGCTACGACGTGCCGCCGTATCGCCGTCTCTCCGCCACGCACGTAAATACCGCATACGAACGTACGTCGTAGATGGTCGGCGAAGAGCCTTGCCTCTAAGCAAACATATCATGTGGTAAATTACCTGCCTACTCTCTCTCTAGTGTTCGAGTCGATTATATTTGCTGCACCATAGCTGTGATGACTTCAAAATACACACAAAGGCGTTATAAAACAAAATCATTTATAAATTACACGTTAAAGCATCAAATTGTTGTCCGCCTCGGAGTATAAATTATCTTTTGTCTGGATGCAGGGTTCATTCTTCGCATTGTGTAAAAAATGAATCTAATAACTAACCATAATTAATAATATCTGCTATACAAATATGTTTGACGCGGCGTTCATTGTTGAGGCCGGCTTTTTTGTTGGTACATTGTCGTGGGCGATCGCAGACTCGTTCGAGATGAATACCCATAAGGTTTGATTTATGAATTGCTTTTGTTGAACGTATCAACAATTCCCGACCAATTTGGTTCTAATCTGAAGACAATTTGTATCGTTTCATTGATATGAAAACAAAAATAACCCGAAACATATATATGGCAGTGTGTCAAAAGAATACAAGGGAAATGACCGACAACAGTCATTCTTCTCCCGAAGATTCCGACTCAGTTGAGCGAGCGTTCAGTTCAAGTGTTTTCAGTTTGATATACGGGTATTTGGACTCTATTGAAACTGTTTTATCGAGAAGTGTGACGAGCAATACAAACTGAACGTGAAAATATATTAAATAAATTTACTTCTACAGCATTTTTTGCTGTTTCTTTGACGTAGGTGTGAAGTGCAATTGAAGTTTCTCAGAATCAGCAGGATTATTGTTCCTGTATCAATACCATAAGTAATTCCATTGCCGAAGTGAATCATCAACTCCAGAGCGGTATTTTCAAAAAAAATCTTGAAAAATATTTTATATGCTTCATTGTATTCTTAACAAATACAGCCATATGGAAATTTGTACCTCCCAAATTATTAATTTCATCAGATCTAAGTTGGGACCAATTCAAGTGACTTTCGTATGGGTTGAAGAATGCACCAAGAATAATTCAATAAATGGTGATAATCTCATGTGTATATCGGTAATTTCGCTTGATGGTATCGATGATATCCGTGTACCCGGATAAACTCGGATTCCACTTGATTCAAACGTAAAATGGTATACTGTTCACCCAGAGGGGAAGGCTTATTGAAGCACGTAATCCGAGAATGTGTTTTTCTTTATGAGGTATACACACTATTTTTCCGCAATCCGTTCAAAACTAACAATATCAGAATTGGTATCTTATTGAGTTTTCATGATCAACTTTGCTGACCTATTTGCCAGCACATAAATCATTGCTGTGAGGGAATTCAGAGTGCTACTAAAAGGGCGCTCTGATCAGTTTTTCGTTCATGGCCCCAATACACCCATTGTCCGCTGAACAACCGATCAAAGTGCCCTTTTAGTAGCAACCGTGTGCATCATTGTCAGCACGGCCCCCCTTTCCCCACCACAAGGAATTCGGGTCTTTATAACTGACCACACCATGAAATGTTGTTTAATTGTATTGTTCGACCAAAAATTAATTTCATCCTTTTTTATTTGGAGTTGATCGCTTTATTATTCTATTTGTAATTTCATGAGTTTTTTCTTTCAATTTTTTTCATGGTAGCTTCCTTGTGGGAATACTAGCAATTTCAACCCTTGAATTATCGTTTTTGGGTTCCATTTTTTTGCATGAACGTTGATTCAGATCTAGGGGAAATCTCTCTTATGTACCTTTCTTGATACAAACTGAAGAGTAGGTACTTCCGTTCAAACCTAAGCCAATACAGAAAAGAGCTGCTCCCAAATTTTTCATTTCGAATTCGCTTGCCAAAGTATCCCTGTCTTCTGAGAAAATCAGTAAGTCGTCGACCTCACCAACCTTTTTTCATTGGTAGTCTTGAAATATATGCAGGTATCTAGGTATCATGTTTCGACTGAATGAAATCCAATTTCTTCAACACCAAGTGAAGTTTTTGATTCCAGGCTCTCCTTGATGGCTTGAGAAACAATTTTTGACGTTTATGAAAAAACACACCAAACTGATTTGCATTCGACGCGCGTTTCGCTAACAAGGTTAGCATCTGCGAGATATAGAAAGTCACTGTGCAACTCGTCGCGAATTAACATCAAAATCTCCTCGATCTGTCAAAATTATATATCGATGCCTCTCAATAACTTTTTGTAGACGCCCACCCATATTCAACCACCAGGTAAACCGAAATCAAGTCTCAAATGGATCTATTTTTAATTAATATCGAATCGTTTTGATTTCCAAGGCACAAGTTTGTTGAATGTTTTCTGAGTACCTACTCCATTTTGGTAGTGTTTATTAAAAAGATGTCGTCTGAATAGCTACAGATACAAAAGTTCTTTACCTCAAAATGTATAAACGGTTTCGAAATTTTGAACTTCAAAAAATTTTTGGAATCGCAAATATTTCCTAAATTTTCAGACACCAGATTTTTCACAGCTCCAAGTGAGGGGCTGTGATGAATTCATGCAAATGCTTCAGATTCAAAATAGATCTATAGCTACCAGCAGACTCAAACCTGAGAAAATATTTAAACAAAAATTGCTCTTTACATCGACGTGCTGGTTAAGTACCGTCAAATTCCAAAAATATGGCCTCTCATAATAGAGGTTTAAGCTGGCTAGGTGGAATTTTCGGCAGCTCAGGAGCCTGTTTTTGGTAAGGTGAGGTATCAAAATGGATTTTATATCCCTGAAAATATAGGCGTTGTTGGTTATGGTTGCCATGTGCTGTCAAATGTTTAATGCGACCAACATATAGGTTCAAATATGTTATACTTTGTTCAACCATCCTTTGCCGTTACGTCATACGTTGTCCAACTTTATCTCTCATTCATGAAATGGATGAGACGGAATTATGACGTCATTAACGTATGTCTAATGTCGATGTGAATTTTATTTGTTATTTTTGACAGTTCAGTTGTCATAGCTGATTTGTTCAGTATTTTTGATCATTTTCGCCTTTTTCAGTTAATTTTTCATTGTCAAAATGCCATTCCGGTATAATGAGAAAGAGCAAAGCTTGATTTTGAAGTTATTTGACTACTTGAGAGAAAGAGATGCTTGGAGTGCCGCTTTTACCTTTAAAAACAGTCTACAACGAATGTATCTACCTATGTTATGCAAAATGTAAGTTTTTATTGATTTGATTTTATTAAATTCTATAGCGTGTTGCTGATGCTCCAGAAATATCTAGTAGAACTAATCAAAAAAGAGGCTACCAGTGGAATGGAAACAGATAAAGACTACAAAATCAAAGTTCATGCCGGACATGTTTCTGCTCGAGGATCATCAATTTATATCATACATCAACATGCAATAAGAACACGAGTGTATGCGATGTATTCTGCAGGTAGGTACACACCAATAATTATTTTGAGGTTGAGTGTGAAATAACATTCAACTAATATAAGACAAACGTAAAAGAGCAGAATACGTCACCGATTATGACGTAACGGCAAAGGATGGTTGAACAAAGTATACGTCGCGAACCTCCCTCACCGTCCTATATTTTGTCTGCTTGAAGTGTCGCCCTCTCTTGATGCTTCGAAAATTTCCATCGACTCCGTTGAGCAGTGCCCTCGAGGTTTTTCGAAGGGGAAGGTGTGCCTTCGTACAACTCCTTGTTGACTAAACACCATTAGATTGCGAGCACAAACCATCAAGTTTGTAACGTGTACAAAGGTCTGTGATATTCCCTTCACTGGTCAAATGTGGCGTTCCATAGTCGAGTCTGATTGGTTAAAAATTTCTCATCTCTCGTAGTTGTGAATGAGTTCAAAGATGAATACGCAGCTTGTCCTTTCTATGCGTACTTGATATGGAGGAATATAATCGACAGAAACAGTGAAGATTGTTTTATATATAAAGACATAGTACAGTAAAATCTCTACAACGCATTCTCAGGGTGCCAACTTTTTTTTTCTGCAATATATCTCCAGTTCAATGATATTTTCTTGTATTTTCAGTCAGTTCTTCGGGGTTGCAGTAGAGAAAGCAGTATATAATGTCTTAACAAACAAATAGGAATAGGATGAAGTATTTTCTGGCTCTCGTCTTCTCCATTATTTTTTTAATTTCAGTTCATTCATAGAACTTGTAATAATACTCCAGTCTACGACGGTAAAAAAAATGTAAACTGTGTATTTATCCCATACAGCACCGATTCGTATGAAAATTTGGATATAGGTTCTACTTACCCTCTATTTCAAAATCTACCCTGTGCCGAGGGTTGCTTTTCTGGAGGAGGGGTAAAAACCACCCCTATTCGAAAAAAAATATCAAAATTCCAGATTGGAGCATGTAATAAACTGAAATCATATTTATATCAGTGAAATCAATCAATTGATAATTTTCAATATAATTTATGGTTCAGTAATCAGTGTCAGCCCTTAGCACCCCCCCCCCTCTTATGACAGAATATCATCAGAAAATAATAATTAACATGTTATTTGGCAGTTATTCAACTTATTCAGTATATATTTGCATTTAATTTGAGATTTAGCTTCTATCTACCATCTACTTCAAAGTTGAGGTTGTGCCTGGGGGTGATTTTTATCCATCAGAGGTGAAAACTACCCCTATTCAAAAAAAAATTACAAAATACTAGTTTTGAGCGTGCAGTCATCTGTAAATACGTTGAATTAACCTTGATAGACAATTTCTGATCTATTAAACAGTTTCGACCCTTAAAAACCACCCTTTCATTGAAAAATTATATTGAAATTGTTATTGAGTAACCGGGAAACCCAACTGTATGAAAATTCAGATTGAGACTCTACTTTGAAGTTACCTCTGTACTCGGGGTTGCTTTTGATTTTTTAAGGGCGAAAACTACCCCATTCAAAAAAGTTATATATTTATATAATATACATAAAGTTCCACTAGACCTGAAATATAGTTACTATGTGTATTCTTCAATATACTAATGTACTTACTCTAATTTCTACAAAAATTGTTTTTGGTTTTTGTCCCATAACTCGCTTAGTCTTCAAGCAATCAAATCCACCAAAAAAGTATTTTGTAGCTTTTTTCGAGAGCTATAAGCTCATTCACATGATTTTTCATTTTAGATTTTTGAAAAAGTTCATGCTGAAGGGGCTCAAAAAAGGTACTTTGCGCGAATCCTCACAATATTTAACTGGCCATATCCTACTCTATTTTCATCCTGCAGAAAAAAAATGATTTTTCAGAGAAGGATAACCTTCAATATTGTACTCCAAATTTTGCATGTGATCTATACTTTTCGAGTTATTTCGAAGAAATGGTGATTTTTCGCTGAATTACGTATATGATTTTTTCTCTTAAATCCCAATTTTTTACATAACTACGTTCTTTAAATTGATGAAAAACTCAGAACTCATTGAAAGAACATGAATGAAGTGAATTATGGAGTAACAACGATTTTTTTCAGAGGGGGGGAAGAGAGGATGAGTTATTCACATTTTTTTTTCAACGAAACGATAGGATTCAACTTTATTTCCTTCAAACCTTGGTCAGTTTTGATGCTAGAAACTTTTATAATTTATAAATAATAAAAATAAAGAATTTTTGAAGGACTTCAAAAAAGGTCAAAAGAAGTAGAAACTTTCCATTTTGGCGTTTGAAAATATCAGTCAACTTTCAACAAGCAATTATTCAGTTTGTAGTGCGTTTGCATACATCACAAATAAACGATCGCCTTTGTTTTTTCAAAAGCTATAATTTTGCTCACTGCAGGTTTTTCGATTAGATGCATATTTTTCCAGTTATTTGCGAATAAGGATCTGAAAACGGGTTTTTTTGCCTGAAAACCGACAATTTCACTCGCGAATAAGTCGAAAAGTATTGCTTTTCAGAAAAAACTTTATTGAACAAAAAGTGCTCAGAATTAGTCAATCTATCGATTTCCGCACTCATTTCCAATAATTTTTTCACTCCCAAGAAGGGGTGGCATCCACCCCCAGGGAGAAAGCAACCCTCAGCACATGGTAGATTTTGAAAAAGAGGGTATGTAAATCCTGAATACAAATTTTCATGCCAATCGGTGCTGTATGGGATAAATACACGGGATAATGTCATAGACTGGACTATATCTCTAATTTTTGATTAGGAGATAAAGACAAAAAAATAATTATTTGATAAACGGCCTTTATGCAAAAGCTGATTCCAATGCCCAATACCAATAATGCAAATTTTCGGAAATACCCAAGACGATGTCTACTTTTAATTAATTGCGGCAATCGTGAATAGAGGTCGTTTTTGTGACATATGGTTATGAGAATCGTTTCATGCGCAAGAGTACTGTCGTCCGCAAAACTATGTACCGAACAAGATGTTTTCTCGAGCAAATCGTTGATATGGAGCAGAAACGAAGTGGGCACCAGAACTGAACCCTGTGGAACACCTGCATTTATTGGGAGAAAACCAGATTATACTCCATCAACAACCACATACAGAGACCTATCAGACGAAAAACTCTTCAACAAAGCACACAACTGAGGAGGCTAACCATAATACGGCAGTTTAGAAGGGAAACTCCGATGCCAAATCCGATCGAAATCTTCTAGAATATAGAGTGCAACAGCTATCGTTTCTCCGAATTTTTCGATTTAATGCTGCCAAATATGAGAAACATAAGCTAATAAGTAACTGGTTGATCGTTGATGGCGAAATCCGTATTTCGATCATTAATTATTCCTGATTTCTCTAGATATTTGATAAGCTTCATATTGGTTGCTTCTTCCATGACTTTGGAAATGATAGAAAGCAATGCAACTGGTCTGTAAATACAAGGTAAAGTTTTCTTTCCATTTTTTGGAACTGGCTGAACTCTTACTGTCCTCCAGCCAAAAAATAATTAATTGATAAACGGCCTTTATACAAACCATCTCGAAAGCTGATTCCAATGCCAATACCAATAATGCGACTTTTCGAAAATACCCAAGACGATATCGACTTTTAATTGTCTGCGGCAATCGTGAATAGAGGTCGTTGTTGTGACATATGGTTATGAATATCGTTTCATGCGCACCGCCTCGTACGGAGATGATGCAGTGCCAGTTTAAGTTTTCTCAACGTGCCAGCACGTAAAACCCCCGGGGGCTTGCACAGGTGTTAGCGTCGTTCCATCTTACACCTCGGTTCGGTCTCATCAAACCCAATTACAGGGCCGGTTTTATCAAAAGATTAAATTTAGAACAATGCATTTTTATTGCTCATAAATAACATTCCTCACAATATCATCGGGAAAATAGCTGCTGCGTCTGCGTTTGATGTGTTATCCGTCGATGGCTTTTTTGTTTTTGATCGTAGTCCAGAGCGAATAGTCGGAAGTCGGAAATGACATGACGTTGCTGATTTGATAACAAAAATAATGGTTATAATAATGAATATACTTTTTTGACGATCATGCCAATAGAATTCACAAAAAGTCATATAGCTCAAATATTGTTTATTTTACGAAATTTTTACAGAAAGAGTACATCTCGTATCACTCACGTATAATTAGTTACTTCTTATGCATTGATAACAGTTCGTAATTTGTAAGGCAGAAAATTGTGTTAGCAAATAATCATGAGTGAGCACCCGATTAAGTTAAAGAACATGTCTTCGGGTATCCGCAAATACTATCTTCCGACAATATTCTCAATTTCAAACTGCATTTTAAAGTATAAGTAGACAGAAAAAAATTCAAGATCTCAATATAGGAATAGATACTTTAACGGTCGATGCTCTTCCGAATTGTTATCAATCGTTCCACCCTTGGCAATATCTGCACGGATGACTCGACGAGAATAGAATTCCCACCCCTTTGTTTTGAATTTGGGAACCTGTCGAACCTCTCTTGCTCCGGGATCTGAATGTCAATTCGTATCTCCTGTCTCTTGATTCAAGCGGTGTTCTTCGAACATTACAGGGCTTCCCTTTCGTTTGAATCTGCATATATATGACAAAAAAGATTATATTAGTATGAATACTAGCTTAAAAATGGAAGTTAAAAGTACATAATTGGATTTGTATTCAAAACCAAGAAAAATCATTCATTAATGACTTACACTTGGTAACTGATGTGCTATAATAATTTATTGTAGAGTTCTGATCCTAAAAAGCAAAAGCTCCTTCGACGTACTTTGACCAAGAGATTTTTTCGTAGTAGGGATATACCGTGTGACACTGACTCATGGTACATCCCCGTTTTCTCCTTTGTTTTTCTAGCTATATTTTTGAAATTCGGAACATTGAATATGTTCACTGAACAGCATTTCTCGACATATCTGAAAGAAAAAAACAACTTCCAATTTTTCCGGAAATGACATCAACTTTCGATTCTTGAATGGGACACCCTGTATATTGTTACATGATCGGTTATAGATGATCATGAGCAATCCAACGACACTAGGTTTTATGGTGTTATCTCCGATGACTACGGAGATATCGCCATTTATTTTATTCATAAGCTCAATGAGTAGGGGAGAGAATTGGATTGACCCGCCAGAAAAAAATTCTCTCTCCTACTCGTTGAGCTTATGGATAATATAAATGGCGACATCTCCGCAGTCATTGGAGATAACATCATCAAACCTGGTATCGTTGGATTCCTCAGGATCATCCCTAGCCGATCATGTAACAATAAACAAACACAAAAGTTGATGTCATTTCCGGAAAAATTGGAAGTGTTTTTTTTCTTTCAGATATGTCGAGAAATGCTGTTTAGTGAGCATATTCAATGTTCCGAATTTCATTTATATAGCTAGAAAAATAAATGATAAAACGGGGGTGTACCATGAGTCTGTGTCACACGGTATACCGCTGCAACAGCATTTTATCTTGTACTGTAGATTTGAGGGATGATACTCTACACACGTGTATTCTTTGTTGAAACCAAATGAAAGGGATCTAAAGCTGAAGAGTTGCCGTACACGTCCATTATCTTAGCCTCTACAAATATTTTTTCAGAAGAGTTTATGAAGCATGATTTTCAGTATCATTTTCTGAATAGTATTGATCAAGCTCGAGTTATCATTCCTTATAACACCCCAGCCCCGGTATTGCAGAACAGATATTTTTCAGATGTTTGAATGATAGAGATTTAACAAGTTGCAGTATGTTTGCAATATTGCATACCTGAATATCCTACCTCGAAAAGGAGTCGATATGAATGCCTAAGTAATAGGCTGTATGAGTAAGTTTAACGGTGTGATGTTTTATAACCATTTTATTATAAACTGTTAGAGCAGAAGGTTTATATGAGGTGAAGGATATGATTTTAGTTTTATCTGCATTTTCTGTCAGTTTGTTTGTATAAAAACATTCAAAAATTTTAAGGTCATCGGCAAAAGATACATGAGGTAGGTAGAAAATAGGTTCAACACAGAACCCCGTGTACCCTGTTTTTTTTAGTTTTTCTATCAGAAGCCTATGACTCACAGTATCAAAATCTTTTGTCAGGTCAATAAAAACACCCAAGTCTAATTTCTGATGGTCAACAGCAAAGTAGATTTCAGATGTTAACCTAGTAATTGCGTCCTGTGTTTCCAATCTGAACGATTATTTTCACGAAAAAAAAAAAAATATATAAATAATTTATATAATCCTGCCAATTTATGCAATCCCAATCATTGACGTAATATAACATGGACTGGGTGTCGCTTAACCCTCAAATACAAGTTCTTGCGGCCCGAACCAACTAAGGGCATCTGCGTCATAGTCGTCATCGTCATAATGTGTTACGTCATCAGTAATATGTGTTGCATACTTAGATTTTAGATTCCGTAGGTAATCAGTTTTTTCTAGTATCCTATTGATTCTTAAATATTTACTAGATTATTGAAAATATTCAAGAATGGGACCAAATGAAATTATGGTGCATATTGAAAATTTTCAATATTTTCGGGTATTGAATAATATATTTCAATAAACCACTATAGGTACCTACAAGAAATTTCAGAAATATCAGTGGTGCCTCATTATTTTCTTCTAGAACAGTAATTTCAAATAACCAATATTTAGTGTTATTCAAGATTCACTAGAATTGCATATGATTCGTATAAGTATTCCTTGTTCCTCATAAATAGATTTTTATCGATATTGGTCATTTTTTCACGACCTTCACTGTAATGAAATGTTCAATTCATATAGTTGTCAGTATGTGATTTGAAAATGTTTTTTTTTTAATTATAAATATATCATGCATTGAAAAATCCACTCTTATGATTATGATTTCGACTCTAAAAAAATCCTATGTTTTCATTCAATGACCATAGCAATTTTCCATTCACTTCAACGGAAGCAATAGATTATTCAAAAATTGGCATTGAAAAAATTTGGACATCATTGTTGTCTTAGGTATAAGATTTGACATTCTTTCAAGAAGTATCTCATATTGAGAATAAATGGGTGAAAAGGGCTTCAAAAAATCGCAAACACAAATCAACAGATCAACAACTCCCTCACTGTAAAACGGATTTTTGATTCTGCAAATATGCAACAAGTGATACATTGTGACGTCACTCGTAAGTGGTGACGCAGTTGCCCTTAGTTTAATATGTTCATGCCGTTTTAGGCGTGGGGATCAATCCTCTCACTCTAATGCCCAGTCCATACTATTAGGTCAATGATCCCAATTTAATATGAAATTGTTTTTATCTCTTCTCACAATGGTGTAATAAAAACAACTTTACGACTTCGTCACAACATTTTTCGAGTTGAATCAGATTGACGAAAATGAACTGCTTGTCACGAATCGAAAGAGATATGATCAGAATAACTTGTTTCTTAACCCTTACTACTCATTTCACTATTCAGCATAAAAAGAGACTAGTGAAAATTACACTGGCTTGACTTATCACTGTAGTGTCGTGATCTGTCAACGAAGTTGTTCGAACTTTAGAACAAAATATCTTGACATATGAGTGATTTCTGTGAGAGATCCCATGAGGTCGCTGATTATATTCAAAGTTTGGGCATGAAAATTTTGTGTCGAATCTACCACGAGCTTAAATTGTAATTCTGAAAATTGTTCCCAGTTTTCTACTAGAAAAGAAAAACCGAATATAATTCAAGCCCCACAAAAATATATTTTTGGAATTATATCTGAATAAATGATCTTAGTTGGAAAGAAATAGTAGAACCTTTTTTAAAATATTCAGGTCAGAAATTATATGCATCTTCACATTTAACACAGTTTAATTTCTTCCACTTATTATTGCATCTTTCCACTTAGGAAGATGCCTTATATTCTCAACCTCTCTCTATACATCTAGTTTATACAAGCCATCCTCTCTCGGACAAAATCTGAGGACCCTTTCTATACTCGACCATCTGCAGTTTTGAGATTTTTCTAAAAAGAGAATCATACTTAAGCTGATTTTTATCGACTGAATTCGTTTGATCTGTGAGGATTCTTATGAAAAACATAAAAATCACTTCTATATGCTAAATAACCCTTCCCAGGTATGTTTCTGAACTCCATTCTTCCTCTAGCCTTCATTTTCTCATTAGCAAACTATGAATTTGATGAAACCTCCTACTCTTTTTCTCCGATTTCTGAAATATATCATTCATTACAACCATTTCAACGTCTAGCTGAATATTTCAGCTATTTTCCGTTCCAAACAGAAACAAATGACATTTTAAAAAGAGAATTTTTGAAGGAAAATATATCTATATAACAAATATTTTGAGAAAAATATCAGTCGAGAAAATAAATAAAAGCCATCCGAATACAAAGAGGAATAGAATTGAATAATGTACCTAGTTACTAGGTACCAAAACAACCGCACTAGAAAACCTGAATCATATAATCTATACAGCAGAGAGGGAAGTTTTCCAAGAGGGGAATCAAATCTCTCCAGAATCGTGATTTGAAACGGTTTTTTCGAACACAGTGGTATTGAAATCTCACTAAAAATCAAACGAAATATATAACAGCTAAAATTTTTCTGTATGTACGTAATGGCAGTTGAAGACGGTCTTTTCGTTAGCGCCCATCTTCTAATTGATTTCAGGCTTGTGTTAGTATTTGTATTACTGATGACGATTCTTGTCAGGATAACGAGTTTCGATCTAGGCTTAGCTATGTGGAAAATATTCCAGATGAGAATGGTTCACGTGAATGACTAAATCATCTGGAGCATTGCAGACGTTCGTGATTTAAATCACTTTAGTCGAGGATTCACGTTTTTCTCTATTATATGCACAATGATACACGCATAAGGATGGCTAAATATATATATTTGCGTTACGGCTTTGTTTTTCAAAAGGAGAAAGGAAATTACACGCGGACGAGAGAGGGTTACTCCGAAGCTACTTATAGAACCCGAGAAATTATTACTTTTTACCTAGACGTCCTATGCAGAGCGGAGATTTCTTTGTCGGATAAGATATTTGATTGAGTCGGCTCATTCACCGCCGTTATGGTGGCACAGCCGTGAGTTAAAATGAGTTTGAAAAGCAGATTCGCAATCGCCACTCGATCCTTCTGCGACGGTCGTTTATTTTCGTTTCAGTCTGTGATTCTAGAGAGATAGAGGTAGCCCAAGAGCTGCTAGACAGCTTTTACTACGTTCTAGTTTGCTGACCGAACGTAGTTAATACTATACTTTGTCCACGACTCATGAATAATATTTTCTGAAATCATCACAATTTTTATCTCTATACTTGAGTAACCTGAAATTTGATTAATTAACCGACAACAAATTCAACTACCTATTTATTAATATTGATAGTAATATTTGTATTATTACAATGTTCAAAATTTAGTGATGGCAATAAGTCTGAACTTATATTTATATTTTTGTTATTCAAAAAAGAGCTTGTCGATATGGTTTCATTTTGCTTGTATGGATTCTGTATCGTGTTGGAGATTTTCTCGGCTGTTTACATTTTATTTCTCATGGAATCATCAATGTAGCCTTCTGCTACCGTCGTGGATTTCCATCCACCATGCCTTTTCAAAGCTGTTATATCCCCATCCGCATCAACAAGTATAGTCGCAGATGATCTTCGGAAACTGTGACCAAAGTATTTTTCTGGATCGGGTAATTGCAAATATGTAGCTATTTGTTTTCCCATTTTCGTGAACTTGTTAATACCTACTCTTTGAGAAGTACATTTGCCATTTTGATAGTTCAAAAAGAATACATCAGACTTAACATGAGGTGGACGAAGGCTGATATACTTTTTGCAAATTTGGTAAAATTCATCGGTGATTGTAAATTTTTGTTTTGGTATTTGAAACTTTCACTCAAAAAGCTGATCCAAGATCTTGTAAATCACTGAGTTTCAATTTATACATTTCGTTTGCCCGACAGGCACCCATTACTCCCATTATCATTGCCACCTTGAACAAATATTTATTGTCAAATTACAAAATATATGAAGAATTGTTTTTCTTACCTTTGTTGCAAGATATTTATCGTCAGATGACTTTGTTAGGAAATCTTTTATATTTTCTGGAGAAAACGTATTGGCTTTTTTAGGCGAGAAGTTTTCAGATTTTCTCTTCAACAATGTTCGCAATTTGCTATAACTCTCAATGTTAATACCATGATTCAAGCTGATTGTGCTTCTCAACATTGAGAAGGTTGTCCATAATGTTGATGGCTTGTACTTTCAGCATTGAGAAGGTTGTCCATAATGTTGATGGCTTGTACTTTGTGGATAACTCTGTGAAATATACCAACAAGGCGGATTCTGAGAAAGACTCGATTTTCTTGGCAATTCTCCATTGTACAAAAGATTCAGATAAATACATTTTTCTTGATCTTTCGGGTAATAAGTTTAACGATGCAATTTCTGCCGCTTCTTGTATTTCTGGAGGTGTACAAGACATTGCTTCATTTTCACTAACTGTATCCATGTTATAACTTTGATACTTATAAACTTTGCTGCTGAAACAAGTCAAACCAACAATTTGTTTGACGTTTCAAATTAAATTCGATCTGACTTGACGTTTCATAGCACGCTCTATTTTTATCGTGTTTGTCTGTACCAAGATGGTCTGTACGTTATACACACAAAATCGAACTGCTAGTCGGAAAATTTCCTATCACAATAATTGTCAACTTGATGGTAGTGAATAATGATTTCATAAATCACTAGTGATTTATGGATATCGTAATTCTTGAAGAAACACATGCATTATGAATATTTTATACAATAGTCGTGGGCAAATGGGTATTTATGTACCAAAGGAAAAAAATTTCGCTTTTTTAATGCCCGCGACTAGCCCAACGCGAAACGGAGGACATTAATATCGTCGGGTAAGTATAAGTATATGGTTTTTTTCTACTACCTTGACACAGATACGGGTCTGTCTTGGAGTATAGCTTGCTAATTTCAAAAATTTTGAGTTTATTTTTATTCGTATCTCCTGTTCCTTGATTCACGCGGTGTTTTTTGAACATTACAAGGCTTCCTTTTCGTGTGAATCTGCATATTAAAAAAAAAAACGAAGAAGTAAAAGTGTTTCATAATTTCGCTTTTTCAGTTTCTATAAATGCGTTCGACTTTCATATCTCATAAATTTCCATTATGTTTCACGAACATTGTTGCATATAGCAACAATTGGATCATTTATTGAAATATTAGCAGCATTTTCGACAATTAAAATGGACTGGCTTTGAGTGACGAGAGCGCTGAAACTTGTTATTGAGAAAATGGCTAGTGAAACGGCAACGTGTCATTTCTGTAAACTAGTGGGTGAGTGATTGGAGAGGTTGAGTTGATAAAGTGCCAAAGAGGTCGGCAAAGTTTTCTGACGACTTCGTCTTACTCCTAATTAAATATTCGTCACTCTCCAACCTGGAAGTAGGTTAGAAATGAGTACATTTTTGAATGGTTGTGAATAAAATATCAAGTAAGTGTTGCATCATTGTCAGAATGACATGTTGGTATTTCATTTTTGGTAGTATAAACATAACAGTTGTCATAAAATGTTATCTCCCCGGCGGAAGGAAAAGTACCAATGTCATCCCTTCTTTTGGGGTCGAAAATGAAGTTTTCCGTTGGGGTAGTAGAAAAAACGTATTTTGACCAGAAGTAAAAAAAAATTATAATAATTTTCAAGAAAATATTGGTATTTCATGCAGCACTTCCTTCCGAAACTACTCATGCGCATTGAACCGGACGAAAACGGCAATGGACGATGTGCAACACACGATTTCGTACAAACGGCGTTCGCACAAATTCGTTGCTTCGCAGTTCGCAGCTTTCCTCTCCCAGTGGACAAGAGGCCTTATAATTCCGATTTCATTGTTCCGATCGTTCTGAAATTTGTACATGCGCAGGAGCAAAGTAAACTTACACTCGGGAGAGTTAGATTTTTTATTCATTTTTAATTTTGATTAATGACGTTTCGTATCCCGATTTCTGCTCATGTATTAACGTGCAAATATGATGAAAGATGAGTTGAAAGGTGTCATACATCTTACTTTATATACCCCTTGTAAACGGATTGAAGTTTACATCACAGTTGTTCCGTTCACACTCGAATCACTCGGTAGATCTGAATCTGAATAATCATCCACCCAGCTCATGGATTTATGTTGTAGGCTCCGAATTTTTTCCAAACAAATTCGTGGTATTCAGGAAACGGAAAAACATATTTTATGATTCTTATCGGATGACCGGTGATATAATTAAAAAAAGAAGGTAGATAATATGATAATGAGCGGAGAAATGCGTGCGATGTAAATATAAACTACTGGTTTACGCCGACCCGGGTGTTCGATTTCGGTATTGTATTGGTTTCCAGAGTATGTGAAAAACAAGAATCTTGTGGGGGAATGGGGAATCTAATGATTTCAATTTGAGATAATCATGATGTTTCGATCGACGTTTAATAAATCAAATCAAGTTTTGAATAAATGAACGCATCATCGTACAAGAGGCATCGAATTGAAAATATTAACGACGACGAGTTGGAAAGAACGGCATATAAAGGAAATATAGGATATGAAATAATGATTTTGTTATCCGATATATTTTCAGCATTCACCTTCTAGATCAGATAAGAAGTATATTTAGTTCGAAAGACCAAATGATGTTTGATAAATAACAGAATTTTTGCTTTATTGTTTTGAATAATTTATATCGTATCCCAATGAATATTGAGGAATAAAGAAAAGTATAGCTGAATATCAGATCAGAGGGTCCTAATTCAGGAAAATTTCGAATTCATATTGGAAAGCAATTAACCTAACACCAAACTGATATTTTTGCACTCGACGCGCGTTTCGCATCTTCAGGGGAAGAAAATTGATCAGTATCGATTCTATCAAAATTAAAAATTAATAAAAAAATCTAACTCTCCCGAGTGTAAGTTTACTTTGCTCCTGCGAATGTACAAATTTCAGAACGATCGACAATGAAATAAGGCCTCTTGTCCACTGGGAAAGGAAAGCTGCGAACTGCAAAGCAACGAATTTGTGCGAACGCCGTTTGTACGAAATCGTGTATTGCACATCGTCCATTGCCGTTTTCGTCCGGTTCAATGCGCATGCGTAGTTTCGGAAGGAAGTGCTGCATGAAATACCGAGTAATAAGACATCATCAACATCTTACCTTCAAAGTTTAATTTCCATCCTGTTGGAATGTTGAAGCCAAAAAAATTCAAGAAAATCAACACAATTTATCTCTAATTGGCTTTTGTAGAAGATGAATCATGACAGATTGACAGGTCTCTGTATAACAAACCTCGCGATATTTCAATTGAAAAAATATTAAATTGTCATTATGGTAATTGTCGGTATTGATGTGAGTCGTCCAGTACATCGATGTTAACCAAAGATATGAATCGTAGTTTTGAAGAATCTGAAGGTGAATGAAGTCAATAATTCAGCTTATCAAACTCGAAAACCCGAACGAACAGTATGTGCAGAGCAATGGAAGTGCAGCAACTCGTTTCGAAAAGTGGAAGGTCAGAATGGCTCATTTCACACCCCTCTTTCACCCCAAAGTGTGTTATTATTCGAGTCACATTCGGGAAAGTAATAGCTTCAATAAATATAAACTCTCCGATGAATGAGATAGCACTTATTGGTTGGATCGGTTTATTCATGGCATACCACATGTCTGAAATTCTAGTTTTAAAAAAGTATTGGTTAAACAGATGAAAGATTATGAAATCATATTGAAAATTTCAATCAGAATATCTGCATGAGGCAACTACTGATTAAATCCAGCATGAAAATTCACATTTCATAATGAATCTTTACATGATATACTTTGTTCAACCATCCTTTGCCGTTACGTCATAATCGGTGACGTATTCTGCTGTTTTACGTTTGTCTTATATTAGTTGAATGTTATTTTACACTCAACCTCAAAATTATTATAAGTATGTACCTACCTGCAGAATACATCGCATACACTCGTGTTCTTATTGCATGTTGATGTATGATATAAATCGATGATCCTCGAGCAGAAACATGTCCGACATGAACTTTGATTTTGTAGTCTTTATCTGTTTTCATTCCACTGGTAGCTAGTTTTTGATTAGTTCTAATAGATATTTCTGGAGCATCAGCAACACGCTGAAGAATTCAATAAAATCAAATCGATAAAAACTTACATTTTGCATAACATAGGTAGATACATACGGTGTAGACTACATTTACCGGTAAAAGCGGCACTCCAGCATATATTTCTCTTAAGTAGTCAATTAACTTCAAAATTAAGCTTTGCTCTTTCTCATTATACCGGAAAGGCAATGAAAAATTAACTGAAAAAGGCGAAAATGACCTAAAATACTGAACAAATCAAACAATGACAACTGAACTGTCAAAAATAACAAATAAAAATCACATCGACATTAGACATACGTTAATGACGTCATAATTCCGTCTCATCCATTTCATGAATGAGAGATAAAGTTGGACAACGTATGACGTAACGGCAAAGGATGGTTGAACAAAGTATAACTGGTGGAAATTTGTCGTATTATTATAGCACTAAATTTTTAATAATAATAATTTATACATATTTTCGAATCACAATAGTGATATGAGATAAGTCAAAAAGAATACATATATACAGTGCATTTCTTTAATGTCCCCCCTTTTATTTTTTAAACGGGTCAACGGGCGCCATCTGGAAAAAAAATTAAATGGAAAGTGGGTTTGAAGCTCCTGACGAATACTTCACAACCCTAGAATATTAAGTCAATATCTTTTCCTACTACAAAATGGCGCAACATTTGATAATCACCTGAATACAAACATAATTTCCCCGACTTCGAGCAATATATATTAATTTTGTTTTATATTTTGATGGTTTCGTTGTTTATTTGTATTTATATCATTTTATACTCAAAAAAAAATCAAAACTAAAAAACACATCAATATCGATATTTCTAGGAATATTCGTTTTTCTCTGTCATACGGCAATCCCAACAACCGATAAGGTTTGATGGGTTATTGACAGTTTTGTTGGCATTAACAATCAAATAATTATTAGAACACCAATCAGTAAATGCAGATGACACTTAATTGAGCTTCTCCTGCAATCCATCAACATTTTCAGCGTTTACTGCAAATGAAAAATCGTCGGCAAATATAACAGTGCATTCTGTATTGATATAAGAAGGAATATCATTGATAAACTACAGAAAAATCAAAGGACCCAGTATCGAGCCTTGAGGTACACCCAAGTCAATATTAGAAAAGTCTGAGCGTTCATTTTCAATCGTCACATAAATTTTCCGGTCTTCCAGATATGATATTAGTCATGTCGAAATATTATTCCTGAATCCCAAGTTGTATAACTTTGATTCGATTATTTAGTGCTAGAGTGTCGAACGCTTTCGATAGATCAAAAAAGAGTGCACCCACAAACCCCCTCTCCTCGAGAAACTCATAAACATACTCAAAAAAATTGTAAGTTGCACTCTCCGTTGATCTATCTGGTCGAAATCCGTTTTGATGACTGGTAATTATTTTATTCTCTGATAGAAAAGACATAAGTTTGTTGTAGATGACCCTCTCCACTATTTTACTGATTACCGGTCAATACTGTAATCGGTCGATAATCATCGATTTCTTTGGAAATCTTATATTTAAAGATGGGAGTAACTGTACCGATTTTCAAATGTTGAGGAAATTCACCAAATTCAATTGACAACTTTATAATATTAGCTAATTGTGCAGTAATAAATGGACTAATCGTCAATAATATCAGTTGACAAACAATCTATTCCTACTGAATTTGTATTTTTCAAATCATTTATAACTTCAAAATATCATTATGATCAAGTGAAGTCCAGAAAAATTTATTACAAGATATTATTGAGTGGGTAATATTTTCAAATGAAATATGCCCGAAATGAGATTTTATGGCCTTCCTGGGACCTGTTGGGAAATAATGGCAAAAGTATTTGCGATTATTGTTTTATTTTCAACTATTTCATCTCCCTATGTCAACTCAATATTATTACTTCTTTTTGCATTACCAGTTGGTATTCCAACCAGTCTCCACACCTCTTCTGTCATCTCTACCGAAGATTTAGTTACAAGCGAACACTGAAATATTGTTTCTTTGATTCAGACACTACTTGAGAGTACTTTTTCTTGAATTGTTTGTATTGTTTCAAGTATTCCTTACTATCGAAATTTTTTGAGACCCAAAACATCCTTTAATTGTTTGCTCATTTCAACAACCTGGAAGTAATCCATGGGGCTCTGGAATTTTTACGAACAATTCTTGTCACACATGGTCAGAATAAGTCAACTCTATACTGTATAATATTCAGGAAATAATTATAAACAGCAGTGATATTTACAGAATTATCATACATATTATTGAAACGTTCATTAGAGAAATAGGTTTGTAGTTTGTAATTGGTAAACAACAGACTCATTCATTTTTCTGTTGATTTTGTTTTCATTTTGATTGTTTGAGGTAATCAATATTGATGTCACCGCAAAAGACTATTCTATCAGAAGAACCGGAGCAAAACTCGATAATTCTAGGCAATCTGTTTAGAAACACTTCAAAATCATTACAGATACGGAACAGCATTCACATTTTACAAAGTCATATTTTTTTAAAGTTATATCTTTCTGTACAAGAATGGGGACACCACCATGTGTATGATTTTTTCTGACATAGCAGTCAGCACTGTTTTAATTTTCAATGTTTATACAAAGAATCATTATCATTATCATCCAACCAACCAATATCTCTAAGTGACCTATTTGATTAATGATCGACTGGCAGTTCAAATGAATAATTTTGTAACAATCATACGATACACTTTGATCCATTGCATGACAATTTTGTGAAGTTGATTGCATAGCACATCACTAGAATTCTTCGTTGTTGTCATATTTGCAGATTGTTGTTGATTGTTGAAAATTCGATAGAAGTTTCACCATATCCAAATTGTATTCTTTCATGAACCTTATTTCTTCCTTCAATTTTGAGATTTCTACTAACACTCTGGTTTGATTATGTAGTTCCACAGTGAACATCTTTTTCGATTCCTGTATCACATTTGCGATACTTTCGTCGCAAGTATTCACTTTACTATCTCTACGAGTATTAACCATTTTCAAATTTGAGTATTGGAACTGATTCACAAACTGATTCTAAACGCAATAAAATTATTTTGTTCTTTTGAACGCGCTATTTTGAAAATTTGAAAAAATGGTGGAGTCCTTAGGGGTGGGAGTTCGTAATTTGACTTATATTGAACCGATTTTCAGGTTTTTCCAATCGTATATCCAATATTATTATTTGGCGAGTGGTGACAGAAAGTTTATAATCGAATTGTGAATCAACGGTAAGAGGGAAAGCTTGAATAACGTAAGAAATGTCGTTATCATTTGTAAAACGGTGACAGAATTTGTAACAGAATGTGAGGTTGTGTTGCACGTGGTAACAACCGGTTATGAACGGGAGGTAAAATAGGTGGAAGGGAATATAAGCCAATTTCATTGCTTCCTATAATTTCTAGAGAGACGGAAAAAGCAATCAATATGAAGATTATCAAATACGGATTTCGCCAGTGACTTATTGGCGTATGTTCCACATATTTGGCAGCATTCCATCGAAAAATTCGGAAAAACGTTAGCTGTTGCACTCGACATTTCAAAAGCATTTGATAGAGTTTGACATTGATTTCACTTTTCGAAACTGCCGTATTATGGTTTACCTCCTCAATTGTGCGCTTCACTGAATAGTTTCTTGTCTGATAGGTCTCTATATAACCTTGGTTCAGTGAAAAATAGAAGAAATATTTCATCTGTAATTTTTTTACAAAAAATTATCAACAATCACTCGAAAAGTACCTACTGTACAAATAACGTAAAAGTTATAAAATCAATAGTTACTCAGTGAGGAATACAAAAGTTCGACCTAGTCGATGGGCATACTTGAATACTGGCGTTAAATCAAATCATCTCTTGAACAATCTGTTCAGGGCAATCTCAAACTTTCTACACAGTAGGTTTTGGCTGGCACCTGTCAGAAAACAACTACTCCCATGGCAATATCAGGGCATTGCATTATATCCGACCGGTGTCAGTGCAGGTTTCTTCAGAGAAAAAAAAATTCTGCATTCGCTTTTGGGGACACAAATGAAGGAATTGATGTTCATTTATTGGGACGGGCACACTCGCAGACCGGTTATGGGCTATTTGTCCACTCGTCAGTACAAGGCAGAGCCATCATCAACATAGGGTCGATGACTTCCCATAACCAAAAATCTAAAACCTACGTACTATCAAGCCCCTATCAAAGTTGGGACAAACAACTTGGGATAATCATAATATTCAATTTAATAAAACCTCAGTCCTCTCAACAACAGCACCTTATTCCACTCGCTTATACCGTGAAGCAATTGGGATATATAAGCACAAGGATAACTTCAACAGGAAGGAAGTGGGACTGATCTTTAACAAAATTTGGCATCCCGTTCTAAAGACATTGACGACAAAGCCAGACAGAAGTACAGAATCCGACTTACGACAGAACAGGGTCCGACCACAAGATATTCACAAAGAACCTCCAGATTTGCTATTTGTCATAGTAGACTCACAGGAAGGAGTTTGAGACCACATGCTGCTGAAGATGGCCTCCGCAGATGTAGCCGAAAGCCCCGGAACTCAAAATTCCAGGACATGGCCCTCAAGCCCGAAAAACTTGCGATGTACTTCCGTAAGTATCGTCATGAGTTTCTGAAATTACCATTTCATACGAAAAAACTCACATCTAAAATTTTGTGCATTTCAACAATGAACGAGTATCTAGGCGCTTGAAGCATTCGACTTCGTTATAATCACTTGACAAATGTTTCATCTAGTTTTTTTCTGTGAATTCAATTTCAAACAGATATATTCTCACATATTCATTTTTTCCGTAGTTTTCTGGATATTGTAACCTACCACAATCTGAAAAAATAAGAATTAATAGAACAAGTCCAATTAGTCAGCAACTTCTCGTATAACTCAAATTTTGCCTATCAACAAAATGAGTTATACGAGAAGTTGCTGACTAATTGGACTTGTTCCATCCAGAAAGAACTGTTTTCAATAGACGCAGCAACTTTTCGGGGTAGATTGAAAATCTGCCCTTCTACACTTGTATAGATTCGAATATTAATTCTTATTTTTTCAGATTGTAGTAGGTAACAATACCCAGAAAACTACGGAACAAATATCAATTTACCACAAAAAATGTCGTTCAAACAGTACACATATTTATGTTCTGATATTTATTGCATTTCGTGTAAACGTTTCTCCTGTCTAATTTCAGCTTTGCTTTGGCCTTTTGCTTTCATGATTATTTTGGAGAATGTGCTTCTGTTTGTTGGCGAAAAAAATAGTTTATATATTTGAGTGATGCATAAAATTTCAGTTTTTTGTTTTTGAAGGAACCGTGTTCCCCGGCGACTCCGCCAATATTTCAAAATTCAATTAGTCTGAAACTTGTCAAAGATGCTGACGAAAAACGCGTTCAGTGCAAGAGTTTTCAATTGGGTGTTTAGGAAATTCAGTTATTTTCAAGAAGCACTGTTTCAGCAGAGAATGAAGTTTGATGAATTATTTTTTGGCTTTCTCCTTCTCCGAATGAAAAAATAATAATTACAACTTTTGAGAGAAGTGAAATCAAAAGGGAGTGTTGGTATTTTTTTTACTTCTGAATTTACTTTTTTCATAAACGTTGTAATTTTAATTTTTTGAATCTAGGAACTCCAAATCCAATCTCTATTGGGGCTCGAGTATTTATTGAGATATATTACATCAAAGTATGGATGGTGTCATATCCTTTTTCTTGAAAAAATCGACCGGAATACTGTATTGTATTTTTTGGGACTGCACCAGTTTCTCAAAACGAGGCAATAAGTACAGCACAGCCCTGTGCGTTTCTGGCAAATTGTTCTCCAAGGTGATGCTGTTTTCAAGAACAGCATGAATCGAAAGTGTTCAACGCTCATTTACTAAGTCTGTATAATGATTAATTCATTCCATAACATACAATCAACCATTTCATTGGGAAAGGAAATGAAGTGTTTGCATTTTAATTGTTCGAACAATAACTATAAAATTATCAATCAAGTATATCTGAATACGATCTTGCATTCGTCTTTTATGCAGTACGTTGCGCAACATGTTTCGCAATTAACGTTTTTAATTGAAATCATAGGAGGTTTTCATTAAACCTACACAAATCACACAATAGACTGGAACACAAAGCATCTATTGCTCGAATTAATGAAGTATTGATTAAGGAGTGCTTGACCTATTTCAATGGCGCACTCTTCTTGAATACCTGAGTTCGTATAGGTGAATGTACACAATATGTCCGAGAGGAAATTTATCATCAACTCCGGAAAAACTAAAATCATGTTTTACGAGAGGTTCGCGTTACACTTAAGCTATAAGAGACACCTTTTGTATATAGGAAACAAAGTTATGTATAAGTCTGAAGCATGAAGTATTTGAAGGAGGAGGAAAGTGATTCAGAAATAAGAAGTAGAATAAATACTTGGGTGTCTCACCATTTTCCCCTCAAATTCATCAATAAAATTATTATGAATCATTACTAAATGTAGTTGTTTTTCCCAAACAAAAACTTGTTTACCATAAACTTCTCAGCTGAAATTCAATACGACAACATTCAACAGACATCAATCACCCTAATACTAAATTGATAATACACTCATTCGAAGTGCGTATCGATCAAAGTATGGCAGCGAAATACTGAACATGAATTTATTCTTCTGAAGATGTTAACACAGTTACCGATTCGCACGCCGAGTTGTTTCAATCTGGTGTTGAAGAAAGTAAAAATAGTGTGATGTGTCAATATGTAGGCAATATTTTTTTCATTAGAAATTTTTTCAAATTGAATATTATGATTATCCCTAGCATAGGCGCCGGAATTTCAAAATTGCTAAGGAGGCTTGGTCTCCAAAAATTCATATATATATATATATATATATATATATATATATATATATATATATATATATATATATATATATATATATATATATATATATATATGTTGTTGTTGAGTTCGGGTTGAACCGCGTCTTGGTGGGGACTGGGCATCTGGAAATTAGGGGTTTCCATGCAGTTGGAAGTCTCTGGCCGTCGTCACGTTTATTTAAGCAGAAAGGTCGCTTCTCGATTTCGATGGCCTCGCGAATTATACGAGCTTGTAGTGTTTTTGCTGTGGCGATGGTCTTAGTGTTCGCAATATATGTTGTGTCCTGTCTCTTGATGATGTTTGGACAGAGCTGAAGATGGGTCTGATTTTCGGACAGCAAGTTGATGTTCGTATACTCTACTTGTCACGCGTCTGTTGGTCTGGCCTATATATGTTCTATGGCAATCAGAACATGGTATTTCATATATACCCTGTGATTCGTTGACAATTTTGTCCTTGGGGGAGCGGAGGAATGTGGAGATTTTATTGCTGGCTGTAAATATCGTTTTTATGTCCTGTTTTTTGAGGATTCGGCTGATTTATATATATATTATATAGATTATATATATATATATATATATATATATATATATATATATATATATATATATATATATATATATATATATATATATATATATATAATTGAATGAAATTATTACGGCATTCAAATCATAAGAATTTGAGAAAAATGAACTCCTTCGAGCGGGATTCGAACCCACGACCTTCCGTTCTCTAGGCGGATGCTCTACCATTGAGCTATCGCAGACCCTGACTTCTCCATCGCAAATTTCGGAAGTCATTCATCTCAATTTCTATTGTTAGTTGTTATTATTATTCAACCTTCGGCGGTTTTCGACTGACGAAGGTGTTAGATCGGAAGGATACACATTCATTATCATATGGTCTTAGTACCAAATTGTACCTTTCAACCGAAGCGTCGTCGATGTTTATCGCCTTCAGCGGGTATCAAGTGTAGATACCAGCCAGATGATTTCAATAATTATAATATATTATAATAATAATCACAATAAAAAAATAGGTAAAATAAAGCCAGTGTATTAAATCATATTTATTCAGGTGATGTTCACATACATACAAAAAACACATAGTGAATACTAATCCAAAACGACCCAATTATAACATATTTAAAATAATAAAAATAATTTCCAAACTCTTCGGTGAAGTGTAGAAGAAACAAAAGAACTGATAATCACAGCTAGTTTCAAACCTCAAATTCCAAATGGCGAGTCTGAGTACTACAAAATTGTTGTTGTTATTTAAAATTGTTAAAGAAACAAATCCAATTTCTGCATGAACTATATAATATATATATGTTACAAATAGGATTAAAATTATAATTTTGCTCATGTTAGAAGGTCGTCTTTGGTTATTTTTTCAAATGAAATTATTTGCCATCTCGTGATAACCAACTTCTTTAAAAAAGAGCTCTGTAGAAGTTCAGAATAGCACAATCGTTTAGTCTTTGCTGTGTCATCGTGGACTGTGAATACGTTTTTGATTCGATATATCAGATATCACCTTTTCATTTTTTATTACAATATATACGGTCAAGGGCGTCGCCAGAGAGGGACAGGGGGGGGGCAGTTGCCCCCCCCCTAGAGATCAAATGTGTGAGTAGTGTTCATAAGAAACACCTACAGCCTAGTTAATAAATCGACTACAATCCTTGTAAAACCTAGTATTGCTACTCGACGCTAGATGGCGCTTGTTCAATGAACTCTCTGGAAGTTGGTAGCAGTTACTAGACCAGGTAGAATTTTACCGCACATTCTAAATTCTAGTATTCTAGTATGATTTTCGTTTGGGTATATGAAGACGTGGTTTGCCTAGTCAATATTGATTTATATTCATTAAATAATAAGATCTCATCATCTCTGTGTTGAATTGTGAAGTTTCTGAGTGTGTCTCCATTCATCATCTTATCAAAATGGACATCAGAAAGTTTTTTGGTGAGTTATGTACTGCTTTAATCTTGAACTTAGGGCCGGTTTTTCAATACAAGAATAAATGAGTTATCTGTCAGTTAGATGAAAGAAATGAGAGGGTGCGCGTGAGTGATGTTTGGCAGTGATAAGGATGAAAATTTTTGGTCATTTTTATCTGATAGATATCTCGCATTGAAAAACCGGTCCTTAGAGCTAGTATTTTCATTTTATTTCTCTTAGCTAATAGCTTTGGTAACGGATATACTAGCTAGAGACGTGTATGATGATCGTTTAGGTATTTTATTAAAAACAAAATTATTGATTCAATCTCTATGAATTTAACGTTAACTGAATGGTGGTTTCGTTTTCAGTAATCATTTAATTTTATGAAAACAAATCATAAATTATATTTGTGGTTCAATTAAATACAAATTAAAACGGATCCTCAATATAAATAAGGCTAAAAAAGCTTTCTGAGATAATGTTTATAGGTAATTGAGTTGAGTTTAGTAAGTAATCGAGGACTTGTGAAGTTTTATACATTGATATCAGAACTGTTTTAATTACAATCGTCATCGAGGCAAACACTTCCAAAGTGCAACGCTTCATGCTTTTGACTGTACCAGGCGTTCATATTTTTTATCCTCCATAATATTACCCTATTGCCCCCCCCTTAGTCATAAGCTGGCGACGCCCTTGTATACGGTATACGTACGCACCTTTGTTAATAGTGACTACGGCTTTGAGTAACTGCGGCGGTTTTGTCACTGACACTGTTGCCAGCGTATAATAAAAAATCTTTATAACCCGACACCAATGAGACCGATACATAATTTGTTCTAAACGAAAAATTTTTGCTATGAGAGCATGATAACAGTTTAGCAAACCAGAACTTCACTATGGGGGCTCGAGCCCCCATTGCCCCCATGGTTCCGGCGCCCCTGATCCCTAGTTTTTCCCAACCGAAAGTTTCAACTGTGCTCACTAATCTGTGTCTTGAAAGTATGTTTGGTGGTTCCTACATATATTCTTCCACATGAGCACGGAATCTTATATACCCCAGCATTGGATAGAGGGTCTCTTGAATCTTCAGCAGATCTTAGGTGTTCCTGTATTCTCCTCGTGGGCTTGTAAATTGTTTTGATGTTGTGCTTTTTCAAGATTTATCAAATGCAATCTGTGGTTCCCCTCAGGTAGGGCAGAAAAGCGGAGTATTGCTCGTTCTATCTCCCTGTCTTGGTAATCATCAGCTCGTAGAGCGTTTCTAAGATGGGTTAGCTCATCATTCAGAGAATCCAATTCGAAAATCTGTTTCGCTCTATGGACCAGTGTTTTTATGACGCCCTGTTTTTGTCTCGGGTTGGAGCCCCTTTATAGATATCTGTCGGTGTGAGTTGCTTTCCGATATACTTTGTGACCAGGTTTACCGTCATTTCGTCTCGTAAAAAAATTCAAATGCATACATTTTTTCTCAGGCAATATTTCAACCCGAGACCCGAGCTATTTTCACGCGTAATTCAATTGCTCTGATTTTTTATGATTTTCAAATTTTTTTCATTAGAAAATTTTTTGTATTTTGAAAATGACTATCAAAAAGTATTACCTTCAATGCTAACTTGAACACTCTTCGGATTTCAATAGGAAAAAAACTGTTTCAAAATCGGTGAATTTTCAGGAAAAAATCAAGATAGAAATATCCTAAACTAATTCAGCTCTCGAGTTCTGAAACACCACCTTTGTTAGGTCAAACGATGGGAATCTTCTCAGTTGAATACGTAATGTCCTGATTTTGACAAGTCTACATGGACATCAGATGAAGAACGAGGTTAAAAGTCTAAAATTGTTTGATCAAGTATATTTGAGAGTATCAAAAATTCTGAAATAATTAATATTGACAAATGAATGAGGGCCACTTGGACGGGTTCCATCTAAACTCAAGGTTCGGCTTAAACTAAAGCTAGACATGGTTACACCCTACATTCAACTAGCTCAACTCAATGAAATTCTGTCATAGTATCCGTTTTTTGCCGAAGGCGCCGGTCAACTAGCTAGTAAAGGAATTTTGCAATTGATTCAATATCATGATTAGTTTTTATATAATTTTAACAAACGCACTTTTGGAATGAATATTCAATCACTATACTTATTCGCTTGTTTCGCTACGTTATTTGGAAAGGTCAGAAAGAAGAAGAACTGAAATCAAAACAATAAACATCAAAGTTCTTTCGTATTCTCGAAATGGAAAGAAAATCTGAAAAATTGGAGTTGTAGACGTAAATACTGCTTTTTATTTAAAGTCTAGCTAACCCGGGTCCGACAACATTATAAAAAATTCGGGGACTAGGAAGATGCTTCGAGTAAACTTCTGTGGAATCCGTTCAATACACACTTTTTGCCGACACGTTGTGATACCGAACAAACCTAGAAAGCGATCTGCAGATTAATGCTCTTATTATGAAATAATATAAGGAATCAGTCGACTCGGTTTGTTCATAGTCTTGATAGGTATCTACAACGCACCGTCAATGTGTGATGTTGCATTAGGCTCTCGTAAGGGGTTACTTTTTTATAATGATTCGATTCAGGTATAGAGAACGTCATCTACACAACATAACAGAGTCTAAAACTTGGTTTGTATAGCTAAAACATACAGTGTAATTGAAATTTCTATCAAAAAAGAAAATAGTCCCCGTTTCTTTGCGCTGAATCAATCTGTCCACCTTCATATGCAAACCAAATATCGTGAAACGTTTTTTAACAAGCATTATCTGTTTGTCTTAGAACTTGAAATAGTCGTCAAAGTTATTAAATGGAAGTATAGCATCAATATATCTCTTGAATTCATGCATGGGAAGAATAATTACATACGAAGGCAGTATATTGAAGAGATTATTTTCGATATCCCCAGATTTCTTTAAACGAGGACGAGACAATATTAAATTTTGTTTGTTTATGTTATATGAAAATGAATAGCAGAAAATACACATTTTTCTATATTACGTTCAACATTTATTATTCAAAAAAAGATTATTAAAGGAAATGATGTTTTCATTCACACTTTACGAAATAGTGGATTACAAGTTTCAATAAAATGTACCTATACCTATAATACTCACTGCTTTCTTGTCAGTCAGATATGACTTCGGTATTTGAAGGATCATAAGATCTCTTTCTACCACGATACCTTTGTTCAGTTCCTCTCCGAAACTCGAGTAGAAGGCTTTAGGGATCCTTTCACCACACTTTCCATTTATGTCCGTATCTATTTCGGTTCTGGATTCATCTCAAGACCTATCTGCTTGAACTGTAGGCTTATATCATCACTTGTATTCGATATGGCTTTGCTGTGATCTCAATAACGATAAGAGCAAAGTTGAAACAGACTAATCAATCAACCGTTGTCGTTTTCGATGGTCTGTCTTTTATATTGGAGTCAGACTTGATTTTGGTGATTGAAAGATAAAAAGATCGCTTCTAACCACAATATCTTTGTTGAGTTCCTATCCGAATCTCGAGGAGGCTCAAGGGACCCTTTCACCACACTTTCCATTTATGTCCTTCTCTATTTCGGCTCTGGCTTCATCTGAAGACCTATCTGACTGAACTATCTGCTTATATCATAACTTGCGCTCGATATGGCTTTGCTGTGATCTCAATTACGATAAGCAGTATAAATACTTTCACAAATGAGATGGAGCTGCATTTCCTCACTCAAATGGTATTGAATAACTTATTGGAATCATGCATAGTATGCAGGAAAAGCCTCCTACTGATTTACTAATTGCTAAGATATCTCAAAAGCAAAAATAGCAGAACTCATTCTTGATGAGATCTAGCAAATGTGTATACATATTCCAAGTGAATGCTTCATCAATATCCATTCCCATCATTCATATTTATATGAACAGGCTTTGCCTCAAAATTTAGTTTTGGCTCCGTTCAGCACAAGTTGATTTACTGTTAACCAATCCTTGGCAATGATGATGAGGTTGTCAAGGGTTAACATTTGCTTCTCACTCCGCTTGGGTTTCTCAAAAGCATTTGGGAGATCGCTGATGTATGTAATAAAGGAGAAAGAGCCAAGAGACCGATCATTGAGGTGATGTCTCGACTGCAACACATATGCCCCTTTAGGCACACTTCACTCCTGCCGGTGAGGTAGGACTATATCAAATGGAGAACGACACCGTGAATCCCGCGATATTCAAGTTTCTCTCGTGGAATAACATGTGAGACAAAGTCAAAGGCGAAGCTAAAATCAGCGAAAGTTCCCAAGAATGATTCGTTCTTCTATTGGTCTAAGTGGTCTGTTGACATGTCCATATATCACAATGATTTCACTTTATTATCAAAATATGATACTTCTTTTGAAATGTCCAATGGACATCCTGTATTGAATATTTGAAGAACTCAATTAGGTAAAAATTTGAAATGGACTTTTCATAAAACTTCTGGACGTTGATTGAAGCTTGATCGCAGAATGAACCTATAACGGACATGAACTACACCAATCCAAGGCATGGCTATGTATCTGTTGATCTACTATGAAACACTAGTGAGAAATAATTTTCCCCTCAGGATCATTCCTGATAAACCAAAATCACTAAGTTCGTGGAGTAATCAATCAATGAAAGAAATGAAAAACAAAATACAGGCAACTAGAATTATATATGAAGCAACGGAAAATCCGGTATACAAACATGCTTACACGACACTGAATAAAGAATATCAAAAAATGTTAATTTCGGAAAAAAAGAAGCACTATGATGACTTCATCCTAAATTCAAATAATAAAATGAGAGATACCTGGAGACTGATCAATTTTGAAATGAACAAAAAGCTACCCCGTGAGAAGTTTGGTAATTTTTCAGCTCAAGAATTCAATTCTTTTTTCACCAGAATTGGAGAAAATATCACCAGAAATGTATCAACGTTATATTCTGAACCCATTCAATCTTCTAATCCTACAATCAAAAACTCTGGTTCTTTCTTCATGGAACCTATCATAGAGCTGGAAGTCATAAATTCAATATCTGAATTAAAAAACTCAAATTCTTTTGACATTTACAATTTAAATAGTAGAATAATAAAGGAAACAGCAATGTACTTGATAAAACCTCTTACAACTCTTTTCAACAAATGCATTGAGCAGGGGATCTTCCCAGACGAATTTAAATTAGCCAGAGTTTTACCTATATATAAAAAAGGAGTTCCACAAGGTTCCTATTTATAATATATATCAACGATATCTTTCCATATATGGCTCCACATGGCTGTATAGCCTTTGCTGATGATACAACTATCGCTACATCTAGTTCAAGTGAGCATGATCTATTCGATGAAATAAGGTCAGCCCAGAAAAAGGCTGAGAATTGGTTCATGAATAACAATCTGATGTTGAATAGTGCGAAAACGCAGTATATATAAATAGAAAATACAAAGTATAATTACTATAAATCTCTGACTCAAAAAAACTTAAATGACCCAAAAAAACTATGGAAAGTGATTAGAGAGGCCACCAATGACCAGATCTGTAAGTCAGAAATAAAATGCATTACCAACAAAGAAAATATAGAAATAATAGACAAGAATATGATAGCAAATGAGTTCAACTCCTACTTTTGTAACATTGGAAAACAATTAGCAAATAAGATTTCTAGAGGTGCACATAATCGAAATATGAAAGAAAAAAAGAGTAATAACTCGTTCTTTCTGAGCCCTGTTACAATCGGAGACGTAATTGGTGAAGTAAACAACCTAAAGAATGGGGTAAAGGGAGGAGAGGATGCTATTTCATCAAATATAATAAAAAAATACATTGATAATCTCAGTATTCCACTAAAACATATAACAAATTTGATTTTTAGCTCAGGGATTTTTCCCAACATATTAAAAACAACTACAATTATACCCTTACACAAACAGGGTGATACAAAATCAATGACCAATTATAGGCCAATTGCACTTACAAGTACCATAAGTAAAATTATTGAAAAATGCTTCAAGAATAAATTAATCTCATTTTTGGAAAAAAATCACCTACTTAATGCAAACCAATTTGCTTTTAGGAAAAACTCAAATACAGCTAAGGCACTTGTTAAGGTAACAGAAGGGATACTAAAAAATATAGACAGGGGAAATAAAGTAATGGGCATCTTTTTGGATCTAAAGAAAGCCTTTGACACTGTGGAACACCAAATTTTACTAAAACGCTTAGATAATGCCGGAATCAGGGGTATCCCAAATAATCTTATCAGGTCATACCTTACAAATCGTAATCAATCCACATTGGTATCAGGGCATGAAAGTGATTCATTAGAGGTGAACTTTGGTGTTCCACAGGGGACAGTTCTTTCGACTTTGCTGTTTAATATCTACATCAATGACATAATGGATTTACTTGATGATGAAAATATCAATATCTACTGCTTTGCAGATGACACCTGTATCTTAATAAGTGATAAAGACTGGGAAGCTACCAAATTAAAAGCTGAAAAAACATTACAGAAAATAAAAAACTGGCTAGACGAAAGCTTACTGTCCTTAAATGTGGAAAAAACTAACTTTGTGGCATTTTCACTATCCAGCCGTACTTTGCCAAACTATGAAACCATCAAAATCCATGAACCAAAATGCAACTTGGGACAATGTAAATGTGGTACGACCATAAAACGAAAAACCAGTCTAAAATATCTAGGAGTCATTTTGGATGAAAAGCTTGCTTGGAAGGAACATGTGGAGTATGTAACTACAAAGCTTAGAAAATTAATACATAAATTCTATGAGCTACGAAATATGGTACCTTTTAAGAGTTTAAAAACAGTTTATTTTGCTCTAGCTGAATCAATACTAAACTATGGCTTGGTGGTATGGGGTAATGCAGGCACAACAACCTTAGCAAAATTACAGGTAACACAAAAATGGATTCTGAAAATTATGCTTTTCAAAAAGAAAAGATATCCTAGTGATAGGGTGTTTAAAGAAAGTAAGATACTAAACATAGAACAGCTATATTTGAAATCAGTCATAAGATTCATGATAAAAAACGACGATTATAAAGTAAATTTAAAACATTGCCAAAATACGAGAAATGCTACTAGAGGCAAGGTTGAGTTGCAAAACCCCAAACACAGAGCTTGTCAAAACCACATTTACTGCGTAGGCCCAAAAATTTACAATGACTTACCTGAAGAGTTCAAACTAAAAAATTATCAGAGAATAAAAAAGAAAATAACAGAATGGATTGTCGAGAGTAAATATAAAATACACTATGTAATATAAGGTAATATATCCAACCACAAATTGATGTAATATAAATTATAATGTGTGATATATCCAACCACGAATTAATGTAATACTGAAAATAGCTGTGTTGAAAATAGTTTATTGATTGACAAAGTGTGACACAATTACCTATAAATTACTTTAAGTACCTCAAAATTAAATAAATAACTGAAAAACGGATGCACACACAGTATCCCAGATACCATTGTGCATCTATTACGTTTAGAAATAGAATGATGATAATCTCTCTATACTTATGTAATATGACAGTGATATATACATAAGGAAAATGTGAATGAATTGTTGATTGTAACTCCTGGATTATCTGGCAAAACAATTATTGAATAAAGACATTTCCAAAATAAAAAATATATCTTTCTCCAAAGACCTCTCTGGCGAGTGGTAAATCTGCCAAATTGTTAGGGGTCGTTCTCGACGATGTGCTTAATTGGTCAAATCACATCGAGCAGCTGTGCACTAAAATATCAAAATACATTTTTCTACTCCGAAAACTAAGAACTACGGTTAACCTCCATACCCTATTATCATTATATTATGTTTTTTTTCACTCGCAAATCTCCTATGGCACAATACTCTGGAGAAATGCTTCGACCGCGAATAGTGTATTTATTCTTCAGAAGCGAGCAATAAGAACTATTGTGAGCGCTGGTTATAGAGATTCATGTAAACCACTTTTCACAAAACTGAAAATTATTACCTATTACCTATTACCTTCTATTTATATATATATATCAAGTTCTGCTTGAGATTCATAAAAATAAAAACAACCTTGACCACAATGCCCACCATCATGAATACAACACAAGAGGAAAAAACTTACTCAGACCACCAAAGTTTCGATTAGAAAAATCGAAGAAAAATTCTATAAATGTCCATCTGTACAATCTACTTCCAACTACTCTGAAAGAGATGAATGCTTTCGCATTCAAGAAACGAGTGAAAGCATATCTAACTTCTAAAGCTTTTTATTCTGTGGATGAGTACATGACTGAGGTCCCGTTGGACTATCAGGCCTTGATTGAAGGATCTTGAATTTGTGTCCTTTTTATATACATTTTTTCAGATGTTATTTTCCCATAACATAGTATGTGTGACATAATTAATTTATTGTTCAATGTATTTTACATATTTTACTTAAAATTCATGTGCCTTTGTGTTGTGACGTATCTCATTTTGTATAATGTCTTTCGTATGAAAACGTATACACCCTAATGTGAATAATAAATGACTTGACTTGACTTGAATAGGCTACTAAAAAATAGCGATAAGTACCTTCACCTCCCAGAAAATATTTTACTCCTAAGTAAAAAACACTTAGAGTATATCACAACCAATGAAGGGAAAAAGCAACATTCTCAGTTCTTGGACGTTTTCTTTTCCTTGAGAGTTCATCAAATTTAAAAACCTATGAATCTTGAGACGACTGGTATTCAATTGATTATTTTCATCGAAAGCTGGAATACAGAAAATGATACCTTAACCACCGAATGAAAAATGTCCACCAACCCTCTCCTAAGGGGAGATTATATACTTGATAATCACACAACTAAAGTACCTCTAAAGAGGGGGTGGATTTCGGTTATAAATATGGTGGCAAGAGGAGAACCCTTTATAGATATCAGTTCTGCATTAAGATCTCATTAATCGCATTACAAGTTTTGAATCATCGAACTATTCGATTTTGAATCGAAAATTACTTTTTCCCAATTATATCTATACTGATGTGCATAATCATTATCAAAATATACCGATTTCTAATCGTTATAGAATGAAAAATTTGTATTCGACCAGAAAGTTTTCGAGTATTTGCTTATAAACAAGTATACTTTGACAAGGTGTTTGAAACAGTATTCTAATCAATTCTTTTCTAAATTTGAGTTAGCACTGAAACCATCTTTGGAAAAATTATTCAGTTAGTAACACCTCGATCCAATTAATTAATATCATTTTTCATATGCGATGCATTGTGACACAGTCCTATGTTGGGCAGGTGGCTTGAGTGGTAGTTAAAACCTATTATATAACTTAAAAGACGTGATGATTGATATGTTGACTATTGAGTAAATACAAAAATAGCCTTAATGAATGAAAATATTTTATTGACAATCATTCGAAAATGTGCTCATTTCTAACCCAACTTTCAGGTTGGAAAGCAACCAATTGTTCTCTCGGAAGAAGACGAAGTCGGCAGAACACATTGCCGACCTCTTGGCACTTTTCCTACTTCATGAAGTTCTTAGATCTCCGCTTACGCCGAAAATGCCGTTGAATTTTCAGTAAGTTATCCAAAAATTGCTATTTGCAACAATCCTCGCGAAGGCAAAGGATATGTATTGGATATGCGACTGCATGCCGTCCGCATTTTTTGAAACTGGCTCGGTAAGCAAGCAAAAGAATTAGATAACTGTCGATTAATATCAGTCATTTTTATAACAAAAGTCATTGCTGTCATTGAATGAAGCAATGATATCAACAAAAAACTGTGAAAATTGTTATGTGAATAAAATACCCAAAGGCTAATGAATAGACAGCAACCAGTTTTCAGAAACTTTTTTGACCAAAGTCCCTATGTGTTTTGACCTTAATCAATCTTATGTTTGACGGAAAAAAGTCAATTTGCAATTTGAATACGGTATGAAACATTAGTGTCCCGTCCCTGGCAGATAGTCCTAAATCGTTTTTCGTTATCGAATTGCTAATCAGCTCTCATGAAAATTGATAATAATTGCGGAAGATAGTATCGAGGAAGGTGAAATGAGGTGTAAAGGTATCTAGCGGCTATAAAATATGTTATTTATTGGTTTTATTATGCAAAAAACGTGTAATCGACGGGTCATAACTTCAGAACAAAGAAAGACCGCCAAGACCGCCAAGTTTTTAATCCGAATTCCTCCTCAGCAGCTCATGATGGTCCAAAAATATCTTGAAAACTACGTGCTGTCCGATGATCCAACCCTTCATAGTTCAATAAACAATTTTATGGTATTTCATTGATTCACCTTTTCATACTTGTCATTGGATTCACTTCACCTTCAACTATTTCACACTTCACAAACAACCGCTATTATTAATCGTTTTTCAAAGTTGGTAATAATATTATCTTTGTCTCTTAATCACGTGAAATTGCACTGTTATTAAATATTTTGTAATTTCGATTCAATTACACGACAAAGTTTCCGTACACACTACTCGTCGTATACTCTAGGAATGAGTAGAATGTCATTTTCACATCAAAAACGAGAAGTGCCAGATCACAAAAGAAATTGAGTCATGAGCTGCTAGATATTTATCGCTGAATATATCATAATGCGTTCTTTTAAAAAAACCACTTGTGAAAGGATAGTAAGTCATAGGGATTCAATGAAATCCATGGTTTTATGTTTTTTTCCTATTTTGTTTGATATTTGGATTATTTCTTTAATTTTACAACTTCTCACTTAATATTTCATCTCAATATTATTTTTTCATAATTTACCTACCCTTCGCTGAACTTTCAAAAAAAAAATCAACCAAGATCCTTTTCAATTCTTTTGTTTGTATTTGAGTGCCTGATTAGAATTAGTTGTCTGACCTGATTATTTAAATTTTTTTTTATATTTTATTGGTTTTCGATTAACTTCTGCTCATTAATTTCGAAAATTGAATAATTATATATGTACACAAAATATCAGTTTTCTGTACGATTGTTATAACAACAATGGGATTAAAAAACCGCGAGACATGTTTCACTATGCAATAGATTCCTCAAGCAGGATAGCAACCCTGCTATTGTATAGCGAAATACGTGTCGCGTTTTTGTGAACCCATTGTTAGTGACAATCGTACAGGCAACTGTGATATTTTTTATTCAACAAGGATTTTCATCAATGATCGGCCAGTTAAAATCAAGTTATACAGTGCATTTCTTTAATGTCCCCCATCCTTTTTATTTTTTGAACTGAAAAAATTGAAACTTGGGATATGAAGTTGAAAGTTGATGCATGAATACTCTATTTTGGAGTAGAATTGACACATAAAAATTTCAAGATTGCGACGGGGCGCCACCTGGAAAAAATGTAAATGGAAAGGGGGGTCTTGTGATACATCATTTTGAAGCTCCTGACGAATACTTTAAAACCCTAGGATATGAAGTCAATATCTTTACCTACTACAAAATGGCGGAACATTCAATCATTGCCTGCACACATTGACATTTGACTTCATAATTTGAATAAGCCGAGTTCAGTTCAGAAGATGCTCAAAATGGTTGACTTGATGATCTTAAGATAAGAACAGCCTATCCGATATTTCACGTCGAACATTTTCGAACACAGCAACGTCTATATTTCTATAAAAATTTATTATTCTCTGCCGTACATTCAATATTGAAGCAGGTTCAGTTTCATATACCTTCTGCTTCAAATAGCCCCATAAAAAAGTCTAAAGGTGTCAAATCTGGCAAGCGAGCTGGCCATTCTGTAGAACCTCGATGGCCAATCCAACGACCATGGAAAGTATTATCCAAATAGTTTCCTACTTGTCTGGAGTTTTTTTCGACCCACCCTGGTTGTCTTCAGTGGCACTTGGCTGGGGTTAAGATTACAATGCTTCTTAAACTGACTGCTTGTTAATTGAGATCTTCATATACTGTCAAATCCAACAGATTTGATTCATCTTTCTCTTCCAATAAAAATACAGACACAACTTTGACAGCTGATTATCGTATGCATCTATTAAGTAGGTACTTGAAAAAAGGTTCAACGCTCACACTACTATTACTATGATTCTATATAGGCAACTTTTTTTCATCATTATATGCTACCAACTGGTGTAAAAAATTAGAATGGAACTAATTGTAAGGGAAAAGATATCCTCTTATTGCTATACATTGAAAAATGTTCACCCTCAAGCATTAGACAATCATCTAAATGAGACACTTATGTAATATAGTACAATTCATAGATTTCTAGAGAATTCCATATTTATTTATTTATTCGATTCACGTTAATCTCTTTTTCAGGCTATTTGTTCAATGAACAACTACCAACATTGCTGATGACCAGATGCAGGATATTCAGATGTGCTCACACTCAATTTTTCAAAATATCAAACACATTCTATACTAAAAATTTTATTTCATAAATAATCGGTAACAAAATCAAAATAAAGGATTTAAAAAAAACAAAAAAATTTATATTGGAGGTGCTGCGTGTATGGATCGCCGCCTTAAAAATATTCTTCCACCAGTAGGAAATTGTCTAGCGAGTAGTATCAGCGAAGAAGCTAATGCTAGTTTGACTGATGTGCTTTGGCCTCCTGGTAAGCTAACAAAAACAGTAGCTACTGCTGCTACTCCATCACCTGAAAAATAAAAGGCATATTGTATGGTTTCGACTTCACAAAATGATTCAGAAACGACACTTATTCAATATTATGACTACAACTATTATTTTTCCATTCAGAGCGAGAAAAAATATACTTAATTGTCTGAAGAACAAATATACTTATCGACAAAGTGTAGCCTATGTTGAATAGAATAAAAATTTAAATATATAACATCATGTATATGTAAAGTCAAGATATGATTCATCAACCGACATGTAATCAAGCTAATAGAAACACCTTAAAAAATTGATCTGATTAATTAAATCAAAAAATGCATCCAATTGTCGAAATAAGAATCAATCAATATCAATAGCAATCATTTTAATGCATTTTAGCTACTATAAAACTCCTATAAAACTGTTAAGAAATACTGAGTTCTGGAAGTGATGGTATTGCGTCAGAGTTTTAAGCTATAGATTCCTACAAAAGTGATTATATGAAGATATTGCATGGGATTTCTCACATACTTTGGATATAAGTATTATCTATCAGGATGTTTTGGCTAGAAAGCTTCTTCCATTGGTTATGAAGGCTAAATTTCGAAGGAGCTTTTAGCTATTAGTTTGAGGGTATACACATGGTGTTACACTCAAATCGACGGATTTTATAATCATTATATTAACCTTTTCATGTTTTTAGCAAGAAAAAATGTAAAAACTATGTATTACGTGGGAGATTTTGAAGTGTTTTGTTAGTATTTTCAATAAACAGAGTGACTCAAAAAGTTTCCAAATATTTTTTAATGGAACACCCACGCTTTGAATTGAGTCTAAAGCTATTACTGTATGATATTGTTTGTTGATTCTTTTGATTCTCCTAAGTGAACCTGTTTTTGAAAATTAACGACAGAGATGCCCCTATCACTGCACATCATATTATCGTAACATATTTTCAGTCTTCGTCTAAACGAACCACTTTCCTTAATTTTTTTCCAATGACCAATATTACACGACATCATGCGTAAGGTAAGTTATTGGAACACACTTGTCAAATAAAACTCACAAATTATACTTCATTGACCTCTAAAATCAATGACAGCTGGTTCTTCTCAAAAGCTGCATTTCATTCTTGGCGACAGCAAATAAACATTCGCGGAAGCAATTTGATTGTATAACAGTTTTTTTGTTGTGTTAGAATTGTAGTAAATATACCATACTATGAAATAGTTGAGAAATTATCATTAATGTGACAATATGGAAATAAAAACAAAATTGTGTTTGAAAGCATTCCAATGAAATGATTTCATTGAAGCTACAGGAAGCAGTTATAAAATAAGCTTCAAATAGTTTTATAAAGAACATAACAAACTAGCAGAAAAGTGCTATAAAACTGCTTCTAAACGATTTACTTTTATAGCAAAATATGTTTTATAAGTTAGTTGTTAAAACGTTTCTGTGATAATTTCGTGACAATTTTATAACGGTTTTTTAATTTTATTTTATAAACATTTCTATGACAAATTTATAAAACACTATTATTGCCTACAACTATATTGTTAGTAGCATTTTGGAAGTAATTATAAAATAACAACAAAATAAAACTGTTGCAGCACCATGAAATTATAAAACAATTTTGCTGGTTGGGCTCACACAACAAATGAGTTGTAATTCAAAATTGTAGAATGTTTTTCGGAGCATATAACAAAACTGATACAAGTTATCCATTTCGAATGTATTTGAGAAGTTCAGCGTGTAGATAATAACTAAGAGTTGGTGAATCAAAACTTTCAGAAGATGATGATAGTTATACATAAACTCTTTCATGATACATTACTGAAAGTTAGAAAATACGTTTATCAGGTCTTGATGAAGAAACAGAAGGTTCGGTTGCTAAAGAGAGAACTGAAGTTGTCGATTAAACTTGATTTACAGGGACAAAGTGGATTATTAATACCATGAGTTTATTCAACATTAATATAAAATACGTAAATAAACATCTCATACAATTTGCTAATATCAAAGACAGTTTAAGTGGGCACAATTGAACACGAGAATAAACCAATTCCACTAAAGCAGAGCCAGGGCGTGGATATTCTTATTATTCATTGATAACATTGACAAAGTAATGCTGTCAATTAACACTCAAAGTATTCTACATTGCTTATTCCTGATGGTGCAAGAGTTCTAGCTCAAAATCGCGTGATATTTCTTCATTTCTAATGAAGATTCATTCTGGCCATTTTTGCTATTTATGGAGTGGGGGGCAATCTAACGCTTTGTGAAAAACGTCTAACGTGTTGTTAAAAACGTCTCAAACTTTTTCTAGATCGTCAAAAGTTTCGTTAAAAATGTCTAACGCTCTGCAAAAGCGTCTAACACGTTTCAACGCATTACGCTGAATTCAGACAGATACGAAATCCGATGGAACGACGATCCGACAGCTTTTTGATTGGTCCATATTTGAATTTAGACCAATCAGATAGCTGTCAGGTCGTCGTACCATCGGATTTCGGATCTGTCTGAATCCAGCTTTAGAAGAAACATTAGACGTTGTTAACGAAACTTTAAACGTTTGATTAGCCCCCCACTCCAGAGAGCAGAAATTGACAGAATGAACCTTCGTAACGAATAAAAGGGCATTTTGAGCTAGAACTCTTGCAGTTCCCTTACTGATACAAATGAAAATACCTGTGGGTTCGACCGCGACGGGCCGCAGATCGTAGTGCGCCGATTTTTTCGGCTTCGGACGGTAACTGAGATTCAAAGTGACGCCGGCGAAGGGCCGCTTCGCCATGTGCAGCATCTCGACGACGTGGCGCCGGCGCGCGCGACGCACGTCCGCCGCCTGCTTCGCCTTCCACGCGACCACGCACGCCGCCAGGAAGAGGAAGAAGCACGAGAAGAACACCGAGAAGAAGACGAACAGGTCGATGTGCAGCTGGTCTTGCCGCGAAAAGACGATGCCGTACGATACTTTCTTGTCGGTGTCGGTCGGCTCGAGCGCTTGCAGCACGAGGAAGAAGCGCGTCGTCTCCAAGCTGTGGTACTCCTGGAAACGAAACACTTTTGACATGATGCATAAAAAATCCATAGACGGTACAACTAATCGACCGGCCTTTATGACAGTTTTCCATATAACACGATGCAGAATAGAATAGAATATAAATGTATTCCTCATGAAATTCATACAATTTTTATTATATAAATTTATCAGACTAAAATTATATTACACTCACAACAGAGGTCAATATATATACATACATATACACATAACAATTAAATACATCGACATTACATTTATAACTGAAAAATTCATTAGTATCATAGAAGGCGTGATTGTCTGAGAATGCTTTCAATTTTTCTTTGAAACATGTGTTTTTCAGTGGTACATAATCAAGTTCAAAATATATAAGCTTGGTAAATTTAAGATATTTTTTTTTTCGGAAAACTTGTTTATAAGAAGCAGATGTTGGCATCTTGATCATCGCTCGCAATATTTTTTTTAAACTGTGAAGACTCTTTGGGTACGTGGCGACGAGCCCCAAAATATTAGTCAGTATTCGAGTGTTGATTGCACCAAGTCATGATAGAGAAGCTTTAGAACATGAGATATTACTGTATCTCTGATGTTTTTAACTACATAACCAAAAAAACTTAACTTTGTTATTACTTTATTTGTGTGTGATTCCAAAGTCAGCTTTGGATCCATTATCAACCCCAAAAACTTAATATTTCCTGTTTCTTCGATAGGTGTATTATCAAAATGATATATTTTAGAATTCAATTATATTGATCATTGATCAATTCAACAGTCTTTTTTCCATATATTTCTGCTACATAATCATATTTTGTTCTATTTCACTTTTTATATGTTCAATATCCCTATTTATAAACTGTAAATGTTTCTTGGGATGAATAAATGTTCTTATTATTATTGTTATTATTATATTCAAAAATATATTTGAACTAGTTGATATATTTTTTGGTATAAACTGCATGTACTTAGTTTTTTATGCATTTAATGATAGATCGTTTTCTTCATAGTATTTGCTAAATGCAGTTGATGCCTTGTTGCAATTTTCAATCAGTTGTTTTTCTTGATAATCTGTTAGAATGAAGTTTGTATCATCTGCATATTCAATGACTCGATCAGATGTTGTACAAATTTTGCTGATATTGCTAATGAAAATTATAAAGAACAAGGGCTCAAGTAACGAACCTTGGGGCACTCATACAGATGTCATTGAAATTGATCGTGTGATGTCGATAATAATAATACATTAGAGAGAGAGAGGATATGTACATTGAAGTGATATTGTGAAGGACAGAAGGATAATTCTTTACTTGAATTACTCTATCCTTCTTAACCTCTCTTTATCTGCTACATTGAAGAAGGAAGTCGCTTAGAGGGTATGAAGTATTCTATCTTGCCCACTCTGCAGTCCTGTCTCTCTTAGGGTCAGTCCATCAGTTATAATGTCTATGAAAAAACCTGGTGCGTTGGCTGATATGCTTTTGTTTAGTCAACCCCTCTCGATCTGATAAATCGAGGTGAGAGCTTACGTTTTTTGACGGTAGGTGATGATGCAAATGCGATTTTTCAAAACTGCAATTCCAATAAAGCGACAGGCAGCTCATGAGTGTATTTCGATCTCGATAGTCTTATTGGCTAAACTCTGGAGTGATCTTTCTTTCACTAATAGTTTCATGAGTACACAACAATTGTGTAGGCAGACCAACTTATAGACAGTTTGTTCTGTTATATGATATTTCTAATTGTTTTCGAACTTTATCTCCCTGACTATTACTGAACGGCTTGAAACTGTAATCTGTAACGAGGATTCGTCATTGGTTCTCCGAATTTATTCTAGCATGTAGAAATATATAGTTTTTGTCAAGTTGCTTAGTTACGAGACAACACGCATCTTTTGAGATCGAATTTCTTTGTATGTCAAAGTGACAACATTAAAAAACTTTGTTGGTAAAATACGAATTATTTTATCATTTCGAACTACAATAACAAGATTGTGATATTATCACAAATTAACATGGTCCTTCGAGCTTAGGATATTGAATTAATCAGTCCAATTCAATTATTATCATACGCAAAGTTCGCGGTGTTTGGAGAGACTCCAATCAACGAATACCAAGTACTAACTGTTGCCAGCCATTGTTTGCCGCTACATTGGATGAAGAGTAATCGACCAGGTGTGTCCGTTCCTTTTTTACCCATCCTTATTCCTTATTAGCATTCTTCAATGAGTATTGCTTATTGAATTATATACCAACAATTCTTTTTCGTGGAATCTCAATAAATCGCCAGATTCTCCACAGATTCCGCAATTTCTATCAATATTTATTTGGGAACAAAATATTCTTGAAACTTTGCATAATATTAGCAAATGTTTTTCATTGCATGAGATCTTACCATAAAATCAATTGGATATTGGTTTCATACAAACAATTTACTGTTCTGTCAGATAAATAACTTGATAATAATTCAATCGCTTGAATAATTATTCAATACAATGGCTTCTTCACTCAAGAAAAAACGTGGTTTAATAAAATCACAATTAACACGATTCGAAACATACTACAAAAAAGTGTTTCTTGATCAAAATGATGATATTGTCCAATTAGAACAGAGGTTGAATAAAGCAGAACCTTTATTAGATGAATTCAACAATATACAATATGAATTGGAAATTGAGTTGGAGGATGACGATCAAGAGGGACTTGATGTGCTGCGACGGGAATCAGTTTCATTCGAAGATACTTATCATAACATTTTGAGTGATGCAAGAAAATACATAATGTCAAAATCGACATATGTCAAAAGCGTATCAACAGCTACTGGATCCTCATCTAATCAATCAATTTCTTCATCAGTCAACATAAAACTACCAACCTTGAATTTACCCACGTTCGACGGTTCATACAATGAATGGCTATTTTTCAAAGATACATTCAGATCTGTTATTCATGAAAATACGACTTTGTCAAAGGTACAGAAATTTCACTATTTACGGTTATCGCTGAAAGGGGATGCCGCAAATATAATAAAATCTCTAGAAATTTCTGATAACAATTATGATACTGCTTGGACTTGCTTAACAGAGAGGTATGAAAACAAACAGCTTTTAGTTTCAAATCACATGAAGGCACTTTTCAACTTACCCTCAGTAGCAAAGGAGTCGTGCACTATTCTACGTCAATTACTAGATGGTACAACTCGACATATTCGAGCATTAGCCAATCTAGGGTTGCCAACAGACCATTGGGACATTCTGATCATTCATTTAGTTTCTACAAAACTCGATTCCACAACAAGAAGGGAATGGGAAACGAAAAACACTAAAAAGTCAGAGTTACCGACTCTGAAGTCATTCCTAGATTTTTTAAACGATAGATGTTGTCTTTTAGAAACATTGAGTAATGAAAAAACACAATCAGTGCCCAACCATACAAAAACTGTGAAATCATTTGTTGGAACTAATGAAAAAAAATGTGTCATCTGTGATGAGAATCATACATTTTACAACTGTCCAAAATTTCTCAAGTTGGATCCGAATGGCAGGTTTGAGGAAGTGAAACGTTTACGGCTTTGTGTGAATTGCTTGAGGAAAAATCACTCAACCAAACAATGTACTTCTAGCAAATGCCGTAAATGTGGAAATTTGCATAACACTCTGCTACATTTCACAAATAAAAATAATAAAGTTCCAAATACAGTGGAAAATCTTGTGAATCAACCAATCTCCAATTCTCAATCTTCATCTACAAGTGAAGACAACAATTCTTGTCATTCCACTTCATTGTGTTCCACTCAAAGTAAAAAATATACTCTTCTTTCAACAGCTATTGTTGACGTTATTGATAACAACGGTCAGGCACATTCTTGCAGAGCATTACTTGATAGCGGTTCTGAGAGTAACTACATAACGAAACAATTATGTAAAAAATTAAATTTGAAAACAAACAAATGTCATGTTCTTGTTACCGGTATAAATCAGATTTCATCTTGCCTGAACAGTAGAACATGCGTGAATTTTCAGTCCAGATTGAATTCATTTAAAGCCAATTTATCTTGTTTTGTGATTGAAAAAATTGCAGGCAATATCCCAGCAATTTCTTTCGATTCAAAATCAATAGACATACCACCGAATCTTATATTGGGGGATCCTACTTTCAGTGTTAGTGATTCTATAGACCTTCTTATTGGAAACGATATATTTTATGATTTGTTATGTACAGGGCAAATTAAATTAGGTCCAAAATTGCCTATTTTACAAAAAACCTTATTTGGGTGGATAATTTCTGGTCCTTTATTCTTGCAAGATTCACCATCATACAAAACTCATTGTAATTTGAGCAGAACTACCAAATATGACTTCAACAAACAAATTGAACGTTTTTGGAAAATCGAAGAGTTGCCCCCCAAACAATTATTATCAGCAGAAGAACATTTCTGTGAAGAGCACTTCAAAATGAATACCATTAGAGATTCCACTGGTCGATTTGTGGTTAGTCTTCCTTTTAAGGAAAGTCCTTCCAAATTAGGTGAATCCTTGAATACAGCTAAAAAACGTTTTTATCAGTTAGAACAAAAATTGAAAAAAGATTCAAATTTGAGAAATCAATATGTTGATTTCATGAACCAGTATATTGTCCTGGGTCATATGTCTCGGTTAGATTTGATTTCGGATGATGGTTTTTATCTTCCACACCATTGTGTTGTCAAAGACAGTAGTACAACAACTAAATTGCGAGTTGTATTCGATGGCTCCGCAAAATCAACCTCCGGATTTTCACTTAACAACATTTTGGCAGTTGGTCCAACTATACAGGATGATTTAATTTCCATTGTACTACGTTTTCGTTTACATAATGTCATACTTGCCGGTGATGTCGAAAAAATGTACAGGCAAGTCCTAATTAAAACTGAGGAAAGAAAATTTCAAAAGATTTTATGGCGATCTTCTCCCTATGAACCTCTAGCTGCTTATGAACTCAATACAGCTACTTATGGGACAGCATCTGCAAGTTTTTTATGTATTCGTGCTTTACATGAAATTGCTCACAATATAAAACATGAACAACCTGATATAAGCTCTATCATAACCCATGATTTTTATGTGGATGATCTTCTCACAGGTGGCAGCACCTTAGAAGATGTATTGCGCATTAAACAAAAAATTTCAAAATTTTTTACTGAATATGGATTCTCTCTCAGAAAATGGGTATCAAATGATTCACGCGTTTTATGTCAATCTGATAATCAGATGCCCATAAATATTGGAAAAAATGATCATACGAAGACTTTGGGGCTTGTCTGGAACCCAATATCTGACATCTTAACATATTCAATAATAAGTGAAATTGACACTTCGGCAATCATCACTAAACGAAAAATACTTAGTTACACGGCTCAACTATTTGATCCTCTAGGGTTATTATCACCCATAACTATAGTATCAAAAATTCTTATGCAAAAGCTCTGGAGCTTGCAAATATCTTGGGATGAATCCGTGCCTCTCAACATAAACACTTCCTGGTATTCTTTCAGAAGTGAGTTGAAAAAACTCAATGATCTTCAAATACCCAGGCTTGCAATTTCACAAAAACCCGAATACGTCGAACTTCATGGGTTTGCGGATGCATCTCAAACAGCCTATGGAGCATGCATTTACATGAAATCATTTGATGTAATAAACGGTCTTCAGTGTCGGTTGTTATGTGCAAAAACACGAGTAGCACCGCTGAAGTCGATCACTATCCCGCGACTGGAATTATGTGCAGCCTTACTCTTGGCTGAGTTGATGGAGAAGGTGAGGGTGTCATTGAGCCCCCTCAACATAAAATTCCAGAGCACGACTTATTGGAGTAATTCAGTTATAGTATTGTCATGGTTGACGGGCTCTCCACAGTCATGGAAGGTTTTTGTTTCCAATCGGGTGGCTCAAATACAAGAATTATCTAAACCCCACGAATGGAGCTATGTGAATACCCGCGATAATCCCGCTGACCTTCTATCCAGGGGTACTTCCGTAATTAATCTCATGAATTCTAAACTTTGGTGGTATGGTCCTGATTGGCTTTCGCGCTCGAGGGATCATTGGCCTGATAATTCACATATTTCGATCCCTTCACACGAAATGCCTGAGGTTCGCATTATCACATTAACATCAACTAAAATTGACTCGACTGAATTCAAAGAGTTTGCCAAACTAAACAAATTTTCTACCATAAATAAACTCAAACGTGTTTTTGCATATGTGTTGAGATTCATTATTAATATAAAGAATAAAAATTCCAGTCGAACAGGTATTTTATCCCCAGATGAACTAAATTATTCATTATTGAAATTAGTTCACCTAACACAATCACAATGCTTCCCGGTTGAAATGAAAGAATTGAGAATAACCGGTCATGTAAGCAGCAAAAGTCCACTAACAAATCTCAATCCATTTTTAGATGAGCATAATGTCATAAGGGTTGGCGGAAGATTGAAGCATTCGATTTTTGATTTCGATAAGAAATTTCCTGCAGTTTTACCTAAATCACATAGACTTTCAAACATGATAGCGCGTGATGAACATTTGAGAATGTTGCATTCAGGTCCACAAGCTCTGTTGGCATCTCTACGAGATCGTTTTTGGCCCATTTCTGGCTTGCACGTAAGGTGGTGCACGAATGTATCCAATGCTACAGATTCAAAGTAAGCAATATAAAAAATATCATAGGAAATCTTCCCAAGGAGAGAATTACTCCTTCTCGTCCATTTACAGTTACCGGTGTGGATTATTGCGGACCTTTTCTTTTGAAAGAAAAAAAGTATCGAAACACTAAATTATTGAAATCATATATTTGCATATTCATATGTTTTGCAACCAAAGCTATGCACTTGGAAGTAGTAAGTGATTTAAGTACTGAATCTTTCATTGCAGCTTCAAGGCGATTTGTCGGGAGACGAGGCATATGTAAAAAAATTGTGTCCGATAACGGTAGTAATTTTGTGGGAGCCAAGGCTCATTTAAAAAAATTTCTGGAAGATTCTGGTGAGATTATTCAAACCAAATTAGCCCAAGACGAAATTTCTTGGAGTTTTATCCCTCCCCGTGCACCTAATTTTGGAGGGCTTTGGGAGGCTGGAGTAAAATCCGTCAAATACCACTTAAAAAGAATTGTTGGCGAAACACACGTAACTTTTGAAGAACTAACCACGTTGGCAATACAAATTGAAGCGTGTCTAAACAGCAGACCACTTTATCCCCTCTCTTCCGATCCCAATGATCCTTCACCAATGACTCCGGCACATTTCCTGATCGGCACCAAGCTAACAACTGTTCCTGAGAATGATTGGATAGCAACCCCCAGCAACCGTTTGAGTCGTTTCCAGTTCATTCGAAAGATGACCCAGCATTTTTGGTCAAGGTGGTCAAAAGAATACATATCCAATCTACAAGTTTACTCCAGTCTATGACGGTGAAAAAAGTGTAAACTGTGTATTTATCCCATACAGCACCGATTCGTATGAAAATTTGGATATAGGTTTTACTTACCCTCTATGCCGAAATCTACCCCGTGCCGAGAGTTGCTTTCTCCTTGGGGGTGGATGCCACCCCTTCTTGGGGGTGAAAATTTTATATTGGAAATAAGTGCGGAAATCAATAGATTGACTAATTCTAAGCACTTTTCGTTCAATGGAGTTTTTCCTGAAAAGCAATACTTTTCGACTTATTCGCGAGTTAAATTGTCGGTTTTCAGGAAAAAAAACACGTTTTCAGGTCCTTTTTTGCGAATAACTGGAAAATAATGCATCTAATCGAAAAACCTGCAGAAAGTAAAATTATAGCTTTTGAAAAAGCAAAGGCGACTGTTCATTTGTGATGTATGCAAACCCACTACAAACTGAATAATTGCTTGTTGAAAGTTGATTGGTATTTTCAAACGCCAAAATGGAAAGTTTCTACGTACAATAACGAAAAACCAATGCATTTTTCGGGAAAAACTTATTGAACCTTTTCTGAAGTCCTTCAAAAAATCTTTCGTTTTTGTTATTTATAAAAGTTTCTAGCATCAAAACTGACCGAGGTATGAAGGAAATAATGTTGAATCCTATTTTTTCGTTGAAAAAAAAATTGTGAATAACTCATCCTCTCTTCTCCCCCTTTGAAAAAAATTTTTGTTACTTCATAATTCACTTCATTCATGTACTTTCAATGAGTTCTGAGTTTTTCATCAATCGAAAGTACGTAGTTTTGGAAAAAATTGAGATTGAAGAGAAAAAATCATTTACGTAATTCAGCGAAAAATCACAATTTCTTCGAAATAACTCGGAAACTATTGATCACATGCACAATTTTCTAGAGTACAAAATTGGAGGCTATTCTTCTCTGAAAATTTCGGTGTTGAATTTTATTCTGCAGGATGAAAATAGAGTAAGATATGGCCAGTTAAATATTCTGAGGGTTCGTGCAAAGTACCTTTTTTGAGCCCTTTCAGCATGAACCTTTCAAAAATATAATCTGAAACATGAAATAATGTGAATGAGCTTATAGCTTATGAAAAAAGCTACAAAATACTCCTTTGGTGGATTTGATTTTTTGAAGACTAAGCGAGTTATGGGAAAAAACCAAAAACAATTTTTGTAGAAATTAGAGTGTGTACATTAGTATATTGAAGAAAGCTCATAGTAACCATATTTTAGGCTAAGTGGAACTATATGTATATTACATGAGTATATATACATATAGTTCCACTAGGCAACGATTTTTTCCAAAGGGGGAGGAAAGAGAGTATGAGTGATTCACATTTTTTTTTTCAAGGAAAAATAGGATTCAACATTATTTCCTTCATACCTTGGTCAGTTTTGATGCCAGAAACTTTTATAGATAACAGAAATGAAGGATTTTTGAAGGACTTCAAAAAAGGCTCAATAAGTTTTTCCCGAAAAATGCAGTGGTTTTTGGTTATTGTACGTAGAAACTTTCCATTTTGGCGTTTGAAAATACCAATCAACTTTCAACAAGCAATTATTCAGTTTGTAGTGGGTTTGCATACATCACAAATGAACAATCGCCTTTGTTTTTTCAAAAGCTATAATTTTGCCCTCTGCAGGTTTTTCGATTAGATGCCTTATTTGCAAGTTATTCGCGAAAAAGGATCTTAAAACGTGTTTTTTTTCCCTGAAAACCGACAATTTCACTCGCGAATAAGTCGAAAAGTATTGCTTTTCAGAAAAAACTCAATTGAACAAAAAGTGCTTAGAATTAGTCAATCTATTGATTTCCGCACTTATTTCCAATATAAAATTTTCACCCCCAAGAAGGGGTGGCATCCACCCCCAAGGAGAAAGCAACTCTCGGCACGGGGTAGATTTCGGCATAGAGGGTAAGTAAAACCTGCTGTATGGGATGAATACACGGAAAAATGGTCATAGACTGGACTAGTTAGGACGAAGTGGAAAGAGAATCACCCGCAATTGATAAAAGTGGGTACCATTGTACTCGTGAAAGAAGACGGACTTCCACCATTGAAATGGCTTATGGGTAGAGTCATCAAACTTTTCCCCGGTTCGGATGGAGTAGTGCGAACTGTGACCATAAAAACAGTTAACGGATCGTATCAACGCCCAACTTGTAAACTGTGTGTTCTCCCACTCCCCGAAAATGACTATTGAGTGTTGTTATTAAGATGCCTAGAAGTCCTGGTGACTCAACTGATTAGATTTTGTTTAGATTTTTGTGGCGAAAAAAACAATCGACGCTTTTGAAGGTTTCCCCTATTTTTTCGGTAGAGGGCGTTATGTTCCCATTTTTCATATTTGATGACAAGTGTCAAGTTACTTGTCATATTGTCATGTCAGTTTGAAATTTTGATGTTTACGATGTTTTTATCGTGTTTATTTGTTGATTTCATTGCTTTTAAATATCGAAACGTTGTTACTGGTATCTCATTGTCCACCCATTATCCTTTAGGTTGCGATCTCTTCTTGCTAGCCAATCAAATAAAAGTGGAAAACCCCGACTGCACATTATTTTCACTTAGTGCAAATTTAGCTTCAGACAAGACTGACAAGAGCGTGTTGGCGACATCTGTACATATTGTACGGAAACCTCCAAAAGCTCAATTATCCACCAAAAATCAAGCAATCCAGATTTCGCCACTTTTATCCCAAACTTCTACAGGTATAAGTAAATACACCAGGGTTTCCAGGCATCTTAGTTGTTATTTACTTATAATTTTATTTTTTTTTTGAAACCCTTATGGCTTTCAAGAGGGGGACTATATGTTATATGATATTTCTAATTGTTTTCGAACTTTATCTCCCTGACTATTATGAACGGCTTGAAACTGTAATCTGTAACGAGGATTCGTCATTGGTTCTCCGAATTTATTCTAGCATGTAGAAATATATAGTTTTTGTCAAGTTGCTTAGTTACGAGACAACACGCATCTTTTGAGATCGAATTTCTTTGATGATAGAACGCGAGATTATTCTGACGATGATGAAAACTAACTTCACCTTGAATGAACTCTCTCAACATACTTGAGTAGAAATATTTGTGTGATCACAGAATTTTCCAGTTCAACATAATTTTCCAGCTTTAGTGACACTGATTGTTACGTGCCTATCAAAAAACGATGCAAAAATAATAATTTCAAATCATGGAATTGAAGTTCTTTCAGGCGAGTGTTTTTAAATGCCTATAACCTACAAAACAGCCATCGGGGTGCAGATTCATAAAGTGTGTCTCTGATAGCAATCTCTGGAAGGGATTTCTTTAGTAAAAATTGTTTAAGATCAAGAATGCGAGAAATCGAGAATTTGAACTCACGATTTTTCATGTCTAAGTCAATACACCAAGGTTTTTATGCATCTTGATTATTTATTTATTTTTATTTATTCAATATACAGCTTCCAGACAGAACAGGGTTCCGGTATGAGGAAGTCAAAAAAAAAACATCATAAAATTATGAACTATAAATAATAAATTGGAGTATATCAATAACAGTTTTGTATAGTTCATGGAGACAACATCTTAATCATGTCGAAATCCAAACACATAAAATACGTATCAATAACGCAAATTTTGCCAATTCTGAGTATTTTATATAGGTTCAGGAATCAAACTCCAATAGAAAAAAATAATATTTCTTTCATTAATCCACACAAAAATCCAATAACTCTACTCGATTTGGGAAACAGCTAATTAATCCAATTTCAAGACAATTCAAATTCTTTGGATCAAAATTATAGGATGTATACTCAATCGAGATCAGCAAGAACAGATACTGAATCTTCATAAGCCTAGAGAATATTTAGATATTAGGTTTTTTCTAGCAACACATTTGACCGTTTGGAAATTGGTCTGAAGCAGTCAGAGGCGAAATTCATTTTGTGCATGCCTCTGACTGTTTCAGACCAATTTCCAAACGGTCAAATGTGTTGCCAGAACAAACCTATTGTTGTAATGAAATGGACTGTCATTTTCGACAACGCTTCAGGAATGAAAGATAGAATGAATACGGCCGTATCATTGTATATAGACTACCTAGTAGGCTAACGCTAATGTATTTACCGTTGGATAGAAATATCATCGCTACAGCGATCTTTTTGACCGGCACGTGGAGTCGAGACAGGCCCGTATTGAAAAAATTGTAAGCAAATTAATTAAAAAAAGTTGACTAATAAACTATGAGTACTCTTCGCTTGAAATAGTGTAATCATATTCGTAACATTGAAGTGTAGTGTTAATTCATGAATATTTCTGCAAATACGTATGAAAAAAATCTGACCTGAATAATTCAGTGATTTAGACAAAACTAATAATATAATTGACGTTATCAAAAAAACACTTTATTGTGTGATTTCCACTAGACAGTTTGCCAAACCGCAACACGTGCTTTACTACACAATAGCTTTTTCAGGCCTACAGAAGCTATTCTATAGTGAAACACGTGTAGCGGTTTGGCAAACTGTCTAGTGGATATCACACAATTGATTTTCAATGAAATTTTTATGTATTTTCACCAAGTCGGCCATTTAAGTAATATAATTTAGAGTAAATGGATCCATATTATATGTAGTTGAATATTGGAATGTAAGTAATGGATAAAAACAGTTTCATTTTTTATTGAGGTGGCGGTTACTTGAAGGAAACCATAGTTGTGAGACTATAAGGTGAAACACGATTAAATTTCCACATAATGTAATGTCTTCGCGACATGTTTCGATACACTGTATCTTTTTCAAGCGAATGTACTATGAACACTGTGTTTATTCAAATTAAATTTAATCGTGTTTTACCTTAAAGTGTCATAAACAACAGTTGTCAAACACGTTATGGTGTAAGCGAACAGAAGTCCTGACAGATCAGTACATACCGAACACAAATGTAGTTCAGTTTTTCAATCACATCTCGGATCAGGATTTTTGATCACGTGACCTGAGGTGTATCGAACAATTCTACCTGAGGTCATTTATTGTGAGCTCTGAGCGCTAACTTGGCCCCAAGCTGTCGTTTATAATAAATCGTAGAGATAGAGTGCTTGGAGCGAAAGCATAAGTGACCGAAGCGTGCATATAGAGGAGGGTTTAAAGACATTTATAATAAAAAAATTTAATAGAAATTCAACTATGCTGTAAGATTGATAATTTTTTATTGTTAGTACCTATTCGAGTTTTCATTGATTTCGAAACAGTCTTACAATAAATAATATAAATTAATGTTCTTAATAATAATTTCAGTATATACTCAGTATATACTGACTTATAAGCCATTATCTAATTAAACTGACACCATCAATAATGATTTTCATTTTTCCAAGGCTTTCCGTCCGATCTGAAAATTCCGTCCTTTTTTTTTTCGGAATAAGCATGTCCTTTTACGTATTCTGTGAAAATTCCCAAGTGGCACCCTCTCTAGTTTTCGACTTATGAGCCAATATCTAATCAAAGTGTGTCACCATCCATATTGATTTTTAATTTTTCCAGGGTTTTCGTCCAATCTGAAAATTCCGTGCTATTTTTTTTCGGAATCATCATGTCATTTCACGTATTCTCTGAAAATTTCTAAGTGGCACCCTCTCTAGTTTTCGACTTATGAGCAATTATCTAATCAAACTGACACCATCAATAAAGATTTTCAAATTTTCCAGGCTTTCCCTCCGATTTGAGAACTCTTCAGTCATCATTTTCATGCTTCAAGTGTTAGCCGTTCGTGTTTCCGACTAATGGTTAATTATATAATTCAAATATTTTCCGAACATCAAAAATGACATTTTCAATTTTAACGTTTTCCGTACTATTCAAAAGTCTACTAATGATGTTTTCTATTTTCTCAAGTTTTTTCAGTCATCCTCCATGCTTATGATTACGATTCATGCTAAGTAAAACTTGGATTTTGGTCAATACGTTTCAATTTAAATGCATGAAATCCGCCCTATGGAATCGTGGCTGGCAACGAATTTTACAGAAACGTTGCTAACTTTTCGTTGCTAACTTCACACACATTACTCTTTGGTAGATTACCATTCCAGGGGGTTGGGGTGTCAAAGAAGTTTATGTTCAGTTTTTGATTGTTTGAAGTATAGGCATTTATTGGTGATATTACCATGGACGGAAGCTTTCAATGAAGAATTAACGTTGTTCTCTCGGAATTCAAACAACAAACTTGCAGTCGGCAAAAATTCTTACAGAAACTAGACCTTATGTATTAATTTTTTGTTACAAAAATCAAACCAATCACCCTCGTTCTCTCGGATATTTGAAACAAAAATAGATTTTGTGGAGTTTCACCTCTGTATAATACAACCTACAACCTACATTTTCGAAAGAAGGGGGTGAAGGGCTGATTTTTTTTCTCCACTGAAGCAGGTTTTTGGTCGAGTTTCACCTCTGTTTAATTTAAAAATAACTCGGGGATCATTTGCTGACCTGCAATTTAGCTACACCCGAAAATTGGTGTCAATCAATACTGTAGCTCTCTGATAAATAAAACCAAGTGAATAAACTTCATATAAATATCAACTATTCGTAAATTGTGAACAATTATGATATTAAACACAACAAATATATGAATATAATCCAAGTGAAAGGTACGGTAAAGCTACGAAATAGCCGATGCCGGTCCTGTTACAATCCAGTCTGTCGGGTGTAACGAAAACAAGCGATTTTCAACCTTAATAAACGTCTGCATCCATTCGACGGTGCTGCCAACTACATTTCGCCTCCATCGTCCTCCAATGATAAGTCCATTAGGTGAGCCTACTATGTAATCTAAATACAATGGCCGTATGTACCGTTAACGGTAACGTTTTGAATTTGCTGACGTTTGTGTGACATTTTTCTACGGGTACTACTCCATTGACGAAAATTACAAGTGAAATCACGTTTAGTTTCGTCATTGTAAAAGTACCATTTCGCGGCCATCTGTGTAATTTGCGCACAATAATAAAATCTCGTTCATATAACGTAGAAAGATAAACGTTCTTACCTGTGACTTGATAATTGGCTATATGAACAGTGTTATTGAAAAATAAGAACAACTTATACTTGATATTTGTTACGTGATAATTGATATTTGTTATTTTGGGCTGCATAAATCCACACTAAAACCATAGGACAAGAAAAGAGACATGTTTGAAAGATCAAAGGTGTTTTCATGTATTCATCTGTCTCCTTTTCTCTCACTTACGGCTAGCCATATAGTGAGAGAGAGATAGAGAGAAGGATACGTTTTGAATACAAGAGCGCCAGAAAACGCCTCAAGACTGCATGTATTGACGTTTCATAGAAAAATATCCTACTCTATTCTTACTCTTGCCAATTGTCAACCGAGTTAACCTAACTTTGTCTAATGCAGTAAGTATATTTTTTTCATTAATTCAGAGCAATTTGTGGGTGGTTACAACATTTCTGAACAATATTACCATATTCGTTGAATGAATCGAAGTTTTTTCGAGGATATAGGCGAGTATTTGCCAGTTTTTCATAGAATGAGGCACAACACACAAAAGTACCAAAACAGCTTGGCGTCGTCGTCGCGCACGGTCTTGACTTTGATCCTGAGTTGAACTGTGGATAATTGAGTAAGAAAAAGGGCCTTTCATCATGAATATTCAAAAGCCAATTCTAACAAAATAAAAACGAAAAACGGAACACTTACCTCAGGTAGTGTGATAACTAGCCTATCTTGCAAATGTTTCACAAGCAGTATTGTTTGGGGCTGCTTAATCGTAATGTAAGTCCTCAGTCCTATTGCGTGAGATTCGAAATAAGAATCCTTCGCTTTGAGACTACCATTTTCCCAGTGCCCGTATTGACCATCAACGTCGATGTCAATAAGACCTGTCGTGGAGTTGGGATAGGCGACATAAGTGTCGTCGTGAGTGCTCATGAACACATTCAGCTTGCCTTGCGTCACGTCTATTATTATTCTGATGTCGACATTCATAAATCGTGGCTGTATCACAAAGAATACAACATCACCTGGGTGTAAAGGTTTGGGTTTCATTTTACATTCATCTGAAATCAAAATAAAATGATTGGGATTAAATTTCAAGCTCATAGTTCAGAATAAAAATCACCAACAGTATATTTTAAATCGTTGTTAAGTGTAAAAATCCCATTTTAATCTTGCGGAACATTCTGAATGGTGATTCAAAATCTTGAATTAAGAATTTCAGAAATTGCAAGTAATTGAATTTTTTTTACTTTTGTCGAATTTGGAAACGCGTTATGATTATCAGTCCATAGAATTTATGTAGTTATTCTATATTTGAAGTATCTGAAATTTACGAGATAAAATCTCTGGTTGTATCAAAAAATATGTCATGATAAAAATGATTCTAAATTGTTCTAAAATTGTTCGTTTCCGTCAACCAGCTGACGAACGTCAACCCTCAGAAGTCGAAACTTGTGCGAGCAATGGATCAACGAGGCCTTACCTTTTAACGTGCGATTAGTTATTCTAATAGAATAAAATTTGTTATTGAAGTATAATAATAAATCTCATGATAAAAAAAATTATACCAGATAACTTCATTAATTATTTTAGTAGTGTAGTGGATGCAGTAAATATATTTTATAGTGAAGAAACTTTGAAATCTGCTACCCAAATTTCGACGATTAAAAGGATTGTTAACAACACCACATCTTGAAATTATATATTTTGCCCTAATACAATCGCTTTACTAAGCAGAGTAACAAAATATTATTTAAAAAAGCTAGAAATGATTGAATTGATTTCTGAAAATATTATTCAAAAAAAGAGAAAAAATGGATATAAATCAATTATATATTTATAAAAAATCACATCAAAAAAATACAAAAAATATAATTAATAGTGAACATAAACATGAAACTCGAAATAAAACTGTAATCACATCTAAAAAAAAATTAATATGAAAATTCCACAAAAAAACTACAAGTTTGTTATACCATATCTTCATGATGAAATACATGAAATCAAAAAAAATAAATCACTATCGTCATTTAAACAAAAAAGGTAAAATATGGATTACCAAGACCTCTCGGATTTATTTTGACGCATTTTTGAATGGTTTGTGAAACTGGTTTCTTCGAATTGATGATCATTTTCTATGTAACTTCAGATATAGTATTGATTGTAAATTAATATCACCTTTAGTAAACCTCACAACAAGTTCTCTCTGTAAAGATTGTGTTTTAGTTTATTCATGAAAATGTGTTTGAACATTTTCGAATTGTAGAATTTTATATATTCATGGATAGACTTATATTATTATTATAATTCTATCCTAAATAATTTCTATATTAAATTTGAAGATTCTAAAATTACTTTGTCAATAGTTTTCTCATTATTGAAATCATCATTGACCTGACAGTGTTCTCTTTACCCCCTGAAAAAAACAGTATCTAAGCTAAACCAGGAAAAAAGGAATAAATAGTATATTTCTATGGCTTGCAATCTGCGTGCTTGCCACACAAAGCAACCCCTTTTCTCCGATTAACAAATGCTGTCTTTTCTTCAAACATATAAAATGTAAAAATTAGGAAAATTCCAATTTGAATACTATCAGTTTTCCGCCTAGTCAGTAAATGACGAATTCCAACTCACCTATCGGTTTAGCGTCGAAGCACATCTTGTTGTCGACGTGCATCTGCTTGTAGCACTGATGACCGGAAGTGGGCGTGCCCAAATATCCGTCTCTGCATTTGGAGCACTGAACCATCCAGCAAGGATGCGCCGAGTTTTTGTCGGCCACTCCTCGGCACACGTCGCTTTCGGTATTATTTTGACAGTTGCACTTGTCCCCGTGGATGGGATCGCAAGTGTCGCCGTGCCCGTGACAATCGCAAGCGCGACACGGATCTCTGTGATCCTCTGAACCTCGAAAGTTACCTACAATCGAGCGAAATGGTGTAAGCATCCACGGCCAATAAATAATAATACTTATTACTAGTAGGATTTTTTACCTGGGTACCCGGATCAGGGTATATAAAATTTTTAGTACTCGGGTACTATTTCATTTTCAGAGCCGGGTACCCGGTTATAGTCTATACGAAGTCACTTTAGGCAACATAAAAACTGAAATTCCATTTAGAGTCGGCGTATCTTTGATGAAACACTGGCGGAAGATTATCACTAATCCTATAAGCTGGCATAGGGTTCTGTGCTGTCTCAGCTGAGTTCGTGAAGACTATACCAACTTCCATCAAATACATCAACATTCTCGGAAAATCATCACCAAGTAGCGCCTTCAAAATAATATTAGAAAAATTTGAACTACAAGGCCATTCACAAAAATACAAAAATGTTATGATTTTTCATTACATAAAATAACAAAAAGTTTTTATAATGTAATGTTGTGTAAGTGTTTTTGGTTCCTAACCAGTTTATGAGAAAAATACTGTTCAACTGTGTGTGATTCTTCATTTTCAACTGTTCCTGAGAATAAAGTTCATTTAGTTATATTTTTGTTATATTTCATAACAGAATAATTGATTGTATTGAAAAATCAGTTCTTGAAACTGGACTATTCAACTGTGTGCGATTTTTAGTTTTCATTTGTTGATTGTCTTTTTTTCATCGAAAATTGCAAATACCGGGAACGCGAAAACCCTAATCACTAGCAAATATGCTGAATTACTAACATTAGGCAAATACAGAATTCACTTAAAAAATATATATAATATATACATTATTTTAATATAATCTGTTTGATGGGAGTATATCTATAACAATTGAGAGTTAGTGTCTCATTAAGTAAAAATAAAATAGAGGAACAATAATTCAAATGGCAATGAATCATAGTGTTATATATCAGTAATTTTGTCCAGTACGAGATATTCGTCCAAATTAAATTGATTTTCATTTCTAGTTTTTTTGCTCAATATTCAGCATGTTTTGAAGAATTCAAATGTTCATCAATAAATATAGCCAAATACTTCATTTCCTTCACTTTTTGTGTATGTAATCTATTAATATAATTGGTATTTTTTGAATCGCTGTCAAATGTTTTTTTTTTGTTTTTCAATAACATTAATTTTGTTTTATCAATATTTAGTTTCAAACCATTATCCTGAACCCATCTACAAATAATTTCAAGCTCGACATTCAATACAGATGAAATATTTTTAATGTCATTTCCAATGAAATAGAGGCCTTACATTTGGTTACATATTCTACTATATCATTGATAAAAATAATAAATAAATTTGGACCTAAAACGGTTCCCTGAGGAACTCTAAATATAGTATTTTTCATAGATGAAATAATATGACTGAATCTAGTAACTTGGGTTCTATCAGTGAAATACTCCCTAAAACAAGTTATAATATTCCACATAAACAAATTTTTAATAATTTGTACTAACAAATTTCTTCAATAGTTTCGAAAGCTCTTGTGAAATATAAAAACACAACAGCAATGATTTTTTGTTGTCTAATTGATTCTTCGAATCCAATAAAATTGTTTCGAATTGCGCTTTCACAGGAATTCTTTTTGAAGAATCCTGAATGAGAACTAGATAAAAGGTTTTTTTTTTCAAAATAATCAACTGTTCATTAGTTCCAGTAATTTTCCATAGGATGGCACTGAATTGATAGGACGCAATTCTTTACAATTCTTAGTTTTGACTTTATTCTCAATAGGAACCACGATTGATACCTTCCATAGAAACAAGAACTTCAAACTTGCATTGTATTTTATGAAATACCTTATTTCTGTAAATATGTCTATCTTTAGGGATCGTTTGGTATGTACCATAAATATTATTTATTAATTTAATTCTATGCTTAAGAAAGGTTCAGAATTGTCAAGGTGTGTGTGGTTTTCTGATTTTATATTAATATTCGTGAATGTGGGGAAATTTAATAGATTGAGAAATGATTAGAATGAAGACAAGGTCGTGAATGCGCGTTTGCAATTTCAAAATATCCTTCCTCATCCTATCCTCATTTTCAATGTAAAATTTGCGTATCTCCATCTTCCATTATTCAAATGCCGAATAAAAGATAGAAAAATAGTGATGGCACACCAGTTTTACCATTGAAGTCTTTTGAAAAGATAAACGAAATTTGATAAGTGTCTGGAATTGGAATGCCTGATAAGCGAAAGTTAGGTTATATTTTATCTTAATTATCATGACAATTGTTTCAATTTTTCAAGTTGTATAAATTAGTGATACATAAATGTTCAAGAAAACACTGGGACTAATATAACGATAATAATTCGGATAAGGCTAAGGATGTATAAATTGGCTCTAAAAGTAATAAATGTGACTTACCGATGATGCAATCATCACAACGTGCGCCCGACGTCAAATTGGCGCACCTCAAACAGCGGGCGTTCGCTTTAGGACCTTCCTTCAAATTTTCGTTGAGATAGTCGTAGTCGACGTAATCGCCGGAGTCCAGATCGGTGCTGTTGTCCACGCATATCGAACTGTGGCCGTGGCAATACTCCAAACAAGGAACGCACGAGCCTCCGTCCGCGGGGTCTCCCACGAACAGCGGCTTGCACTTTTCGCACTGCGCCCCCTGAAAGGTGACAGAGCGTATTGAGCGATTCGCACAGAGGAGGTGAGCGACTCACCATGGTGTTATTATTGCACGACAAGCACTTATCCAATTTGTCGGGGCCTTCGCAGTTAGCGTGACCGTTGCACTGACATTGGATACTGCAATTAGCGCCGACATAGCCGAAGTCGCAATGACACGTATTAGGTTGGACACACTGACCGCGGACACAGCCTAGCGAAGCAAGCGATCAACGAAAGACAAACATTAATGAGATGAAATCAAATAACGGATTGAATGAAGTCGGTTACTGCAGCTGATAATCACAGATCCGAGTTTATTCCCAATAATTTGATTTAATCACCTAAATTTTACTCGAGAGCATACTCGCTAAAGATTTAGCTAAAACCTGAACATCAATTCATAATTATTCAATTATATTTGAAATAAATCAATTCAGATATCCCCTTCGCATTCAAACAAAGCTATAAATTAAAAATTTGGGCAATACCGAAAAACGTATGTTCAACTAGAATACAAACCTGTGATTAAACATGTTACCGACTTCATTCAAAACTTCACTTTTTGATGATACAATACAATATTTCCAATTCAATCAACAACCCTGTTTAATGAAAAAATCAAATCCTTATGAGTTTTTCCCAATATATCAACATACCTAATTACCAAGATGAATAAAAACCCTGGTGTGTTGACTCATACCTAATTGATTGTAAGCAAATTTTTTCGACTTTTCGCTATCTTGATTTTGATCAATTTTAACTGAAGAGATGCCTTCTAGAGTTTGCCAGCAGAGGCTCACCTTACGTGATTTTAATTTAATCTGTGATGCCATGATATCCATCTGCTCGACGGCCATTCGATTATTTATATATTTATCGGTAATGTTTATTTCATGGTCTCATGTTTTGCATGCAATTTCTAGCTTTCCCGCGAAATGCTAGAAACTATGTAGCATTCACATTTTGACTGATTATTAGGTATTCCGTTTGCTTTCAATTTGATTAAAAATAAATCAAAAGCTCAGTGATTGTGATGTGATTTTAAATCTTCCGAAACAATAGTTGTGAGTGAAACTGGAACGTATTGATATCTTATCTTTCTACTTTCTGAGGAACCGAAGATAGGTCTTCATAGTGTTAAAAAATGCAATTTTAATGTGATTACGAGCCGATGATGAGGGATAAGTAATACCTACACGTTACACGAATCGAACTGTCAAACATTTCAAAAAAATTAATAGCTTTTTATTAGACGAACTTGACCTTACGTATTTTGTATACTGATAATTCTATTGGTGAACGAAAGATCCCGCAAGAGTTTATCGAATGAGACCGCCGGTATCGAAAATCACTCGTAAGCTGCCGCCTCAATGAAAATGTACCCTTAGAAAATAGCATTTGTATCACCACCTCAACACTACCTACCGTCAAAAAATGTAAGTTTACTCTTCGATTTCTCAGGTCGAGAGGAATTGGCTGAACAAAAGTATATCGGTCAACGCACCAGGGTTTTTATTCATCTTGATAATTACTAATCATTGAGACTGAGAATGAAGTAAATAATAAAGATTTTCAACGGGAACATTTTTTACCCAATCAAAAATATTCCTTCGTAATTTCCCACGAGTTGAGTCGTTAGTGCATGGTGATTATATGAAAAAAACTGATTATGGAAAAGTGAACCCCATGAATGAATTATAATGCATAAACTCACCCAGAGAACAAATGGGTTCGCAACCATTGAGTCCGGCTTTATATCCGGAACCACATTGGCATTCGAAACCTTCTTCCAGGTCCACACATATCTCGGACTCTGCAGCGCAACTGTGGTGGCCATTGGTGCACTCGTTCTCAGGTGGACATTTCACGTAATGCCAATCATACGACAGGGTGAAATTGAGGAACATTTCTTCATTTTCCTAAGAAAAAAAATGTCTCTAGTTGAGATTTTCAAAAACAATAAACTCAATTCGTATCACCGTTCTCAGGACTGGAAACGCCGCAAGTGGCGCCCAACGTGGGACCCGATCATGTTGAATTTTTTTCATGGAAATGAAAGGAATCATTTCTTTTTTCGATATTCAAATATTTCAAATATCAGAGCAACTAAATGGAGCGGAAAGGTAAATATTTGATTCATCGAACACCTATCTCTAGAAATCGACAATTTGTAGTCCTACGATAATAAGTCCCTACTAATCAATATACAAGGGTAATTCGAAATTTGAAATTTTCTGAAGCAGATTCCTCGAATTCAAAAAACAAGGTTAGTTTTTTTGTTGATACTCAAAGCTAATTTCGAAAATTCAGTGTGCAACATTATGCTACTGACGCATACAGGGATAGGATGAGATTGGAACCTTTGGTGTAAAAGTTGAAACTTTTTGTAGAGATCATTTTTCTTTCAACCTGAGTTGTCTACTAGTGGTATTGTATTTGTAACTCTCATATGAGAGTTGATTGAATATTTAAAATTAACTGAAACGTTCTATATATTTTTTACGTATATAAAACGACACTGCATGTGAATTATACAACACTTCTTTCATAGTTATCATTTCCATTCGTTAATGTATACTCTCAGATGATAATCATTGTATCATATAAAACTCATCGAAATAGTTGTATTCCATAACGATATTGAACGCAGATTACAAAAATGAATTCATAAGTAGAACAGCAGCCTTCCAGTGCAAAATTTGGAATCCTAGGGTCAACAACCACCGAAGCCGCAGTTGGGGGTTTGATTACTGTGAAGCATAAACCTTGATTTTATTTTGATAAAATAGTGTTTGAGAGTTACGGACTTCATGTTTCCGCAAAAAATGGGCAGAAAAATCACCTTTTTTCCAAGAACAACCCACAGATATTATTAATTATTATTATATTCATCGAATATAAAACAGATCATTACTCACAGAAAACTATTTCGACGAAATGAATTCAAAAGTTATACTTCAGAGTATTAAGAATTTCAAAAACACATTATATGTCAGATAGACGTCAAAGTTAATTGAGATTATCATAGAAGTCTCCGTTTCAGTATCTTCACTCCTTGTTGAAAAAAAATACCCGCCATCAGCGCCTTCGGTGGTCGTTGACCCTGAGCTTCCAAATTTTGCACGGGAAGGCGGCTGTCTGAATTTATTTCTGTGTTCTGTGATTCAAGCGCTTCCGTACTCACCAACAACTTCCGGTTCGTCTCGAAGTAGACGTCGTCGCACGTCCCCAACATCGGCCGTTCGCTCGATCCCTCCGCGCACATCCCCTCTCCGCCGAGACCGGGCACGGCGCACCAGCCGCAGTGGGCGTGTTTCAAGCAGGACGAGCACTGCGCGAATGTGTTGCACGGCTCCGGGCAGTGCTGCCTGTCGTCCGACTGGAGAACTAGGCCGCACACTCCGCCCGCGCAATACACGTCCTGGTAGAAGGCGGATACGCACTCGTCCAGCTGCGTGGACCAGCGGCAATCGGGCGTTTCCAGGCAAGAGCTGCACGTGGAGTAGTTTATGCACGGCTGCGGGCACGACGACACGCGGTTGATTTCCTGTTCTTCGCCGACTGAAAAAATCGTATCGAAGGGTGAAACAATCATTGAACTATTCGTAATCGCTTGCACGAACAAATTCATGACGTGAAGAGAATGTAGGCTTTGACGGCCCGAGTCGATATTTTCGGTGATATCCGGACTTGATGGCGGCTGTGGTCTCGGATTTTGATGTCCGTAGCTTTCGACTGCAATTGCAGCGGTGTCACAGTTGAGCAAGGAATTCTGGACGGAGGGTCTCTTCGATATATTAGAGGGTCTCTTGAACCTACTATAAATATAGATACAGGAGCACCTTAGATCGTCAAAAGATTCAAGAGACAATCTATCCAAGGTTCGGGTGTGCGGAATTACTTGCTAATGTCGGAGAGTGTATGTGAGAACCATCGAACGTAGATTCAACACTCGCTCAAATGAGCCGAACAAGCCATACAACATTATCATGGCATCCGGTTTGAAGAGACTTCATTTTTCTAAACAACCAATTCTGTACCAAGGAAGAACAAGGGTCGATGTCCAATTTTGCTGTTTCGAGAAAAAGTATTGCCAAAATTTTCAATACAGAACCATGCTCGTCTTGAAAAACTGTACAACGTTACATGAGTCTCCTCTTTCGTATGGTTTCACAAATAATTCAACATAATATATCAGCTGTTTTTTTAATTTGTGAAAAATGTTGGACATAGGCCGTGCGGAATTCAATTACAGAAACAAGTTTATTTAGTATAGAAAAAAAACAGTCACAAAATGAGAATAATGAAATTTTAAGTTGAGGGAATGAATAGGGAAAGAAAATTAATTTATGTTGACTAGGATCGAGATCACCAATTAGATCTGGGATGTCGTCAGCCTCCAGATTTGTGGATCGACGGAGATTCCAATAGTTTGTTATGTAGTATCCAGTAAAGAAGAAGCTCCAATTAGTTTATAACCTTGAGATAAGCTAAAGGCAGTGGTTCTGTGTTAATTGGTTTCAAATCTTCAGTTGTTGAGGTTAGACCTACATCTCGACTTCTTACACTTTCTCCCCTCGAGTCTATCTTCTTTTGGCATTTTCAATACTAACTGAATTTTGATGAAACATTCGAAATTGATCTTTCTGGCAGTATTTCATCCGTTAGATACTGATCCACATTATTATATTTCCATCTTCATTTTTCTTTCGATAAGTGGTCTACTTGGCAAACTACTAAAATTCAAAAAATCCGTTTGTGTCATCTATACGACTCTCAAGAAAGGGGTACTTCCTATATTTACTGATCATCTTCTGTAGCCTGCTTGCACATTTTTGAAATATTCAAAGTTCTTGTACTCAGTTCAAATGTTTTATTTCTGTAAAGCATTGTCACTTCTTTCTATTGCAATTAACTGGAAAGAATAAGGTTGGATAGATATCCCGTAGCTTGTAAGTCTTAGAATAACGAATGGCTATAGTCGGGCCGTTCAAAAGATAGAATTCAAGGACGCGTGAACAGTGAATGCCTGCATCTATATAATATAGCCTGCGCGGCGTAGCCACGCCTTCTAAACTGAAATAAATGAAGAACCGTTTACACTGTACTGTACTCCTTTGTGCTTTATATTTACGTGTGTTACGTTGATTAAATAATATGGATGGAAACTCTCTTTCACCTCCAAGAAAAAGATTAAAAAAAAAAGACATTTAACTGTAGAGGAAAAAGGTGTAATAATGAACACTCATAAAAAAGCATCCCAAGAGTTTATGGGAGAACAGGGAAATGCGACGTTTTTGTTAAGTGGTGTAAATCGGACTTGTATCATTGGGGAGAGGAATATTCAAAGAGTGCGTGCTGTTCACGTGATCATTCTATCTTTTCAGCAGCTACACTATAGTGGGGCATATGCCCATACAGGAATTTCATTTCACAACTAATGTAACAACATTGACCTTTATTTTATTACGCAAGAGTGGACACTAGCCTTCAGTATCAAGCTATTTTTGCTCATTGGAGATACCTAGGACTGAAGACATTATTAATAAAATCAGATAGTGCAGAAAACTCTCGCTCTGCCAAGATCAATCGGATGTTTGATGAAACTTCCAGCATAAAAATACCCTACGATAACAATTCATCGCAGTTGTTTCATTTCAACTGCGACACCGCTAAAGATGGCTGGCGCAATTGCAGTCGAAAGCTAGGGACATCAAAATTCGAGCCCACGGCCATTGATCCCTGATATCACCGAAAATAAATATAAGAAGAGTTACAAGATTTGGAGATCATTTGACAAAAATCTTTATAGAAGAATGATATCCATCAAGTGTTGGTTAGTTTGAGTGTGATTTGTACCATTCAAATCATTATTGATTGTAAAATTTAATTTTTTTCTCAACTAGCTTGTATCTGAAGGTTTCTTCTATTAGAACTTGTTTTGTTTGGGAGTATGTTTGTTAATAAAAATGATGAATAATAAAAGTTGTTAGTATTAGTTAAATCTAATGTTGAAACTCTCTTACAATATCAACCGCAAAAAAGAGTCTGAGCATCAACAGAATATGGATGCCGGCACCTCAAAACGCACAAACTCTACTATCAATTCAAGAATATATTGCCCTAAGGAACTAAGTAGACACATAAAAGAGAGTCAATGCTTTCACTCTAGTTTCAACTTTTTCTCTTAGCTCTATGAAAAATTTATGAAAAGTATGTGTTTCAAAAAAATAAAGGTATTGGTTCATGTTTATGCATGCAATTCAATAGCACATGTTGGTCTGACATGTAGTTTACAGTTAAATATGACCACTCTTTCGGGGGTGCGCAAAGTAAAAATGAAAATCACTTCTACCTTTGCCGCATCGCGTTTGACAATGTCTACCGCAGTTCTAGATTAAACATCAGTACCGAAAACCTGCAGATCATGAGCAACAAACCCGAAAGGAGCTAATAAAATTGAAATAAAAAAAAAATTTTGCAGAAACTAATCAAAAATAATAACACGATAAATTAAAAAAAAACAATCAAATATTGATATCAAGTTTGGACTTTAGTGTACTCACTCTGTTTTTTGACTTTGTGATTTTTGCAATTCAATTTCTATATGGTATACTTTCGTTTAGCCTGCTCACCTCAGATCAATCTGCTCACTAAAATGTATTGACCGAGGTTCATTTCAATTTTCTTATTGAAATTTTCGCGCCTTTCATTTCAGCTTGGCTCAATAAGTTTTCTAACAAGCTTTGTCTCATTATTGCTCTTCGTTTAAATTTCTGCTCATTGAAATTCATTAATATATTTTGATTTTTTTATCAACTTTGCATTTTAATTCTCTTGTTTGGAGTTTGTTCGTGAATTTCCCGTTCGATTGTTCCCACCAATATAATCGAACGAACGTTCCAAATTTACGAATCGATGGAATAATCAAATCTGTCGCCGCAAGTTGTAAGATCAAAAGAGAGCATTTTTTATTCCATGCATCTCGAAAAAATCGTACAAATCGCATGCAATTTTCTTTGGTAGCTTTTTTGTTGTAGTTTTCAGGTGTAACATAACTTAGAGTTTGTCAGTGTTGAAAGAGAAGTACAGATCGATTTATGAAATAGTTATTTTCACTTCAACTTCCACTTCTATAACAACTTTATAATTTTCACCAAGAATATATTGGTATTTATGCAGCATTTTTTTGGAAACTACTCTTAGAGTGTAATAAATGAAAATTACTGTTGCATAAATCTATCTTACCTTGTTAAGTAAGCTATTGCAGTAAATACAAACAGTTCAATATATCAAACTGATCATTCATTTTTTAAGAATTCGCTCATAAGTTAGACAACAACTTTCAAACAATGATCAGCTCACCTGCAAAACATCGATGTTTAGAAAGATCCCAGTCACATCCTTGAATCTGGTTACATTGGATGCAATCCGTGGCTACACATTTGTTGAACGGGCATTTCTCCACAGTCAAGCAGGTACTATTATTGCTCATACATTTCCCCTGGCACCAATAACAGTTGTTTTGCGCACAAGAAGTGCAGTCTTGAGATACAGAACAATTGTTGGCAGAAGTTTGGTAGTTGTACATCGTACATATCTCTCCTTGGTTTGTAATGAGAGAAGCTACAAGAACCTGTTGAACTGAAAAATTTCGAAAAAACTAAGATAACTCACCATTCGTTAAGGTTTCCAAATAACATTCCCTGGTATTAGTATGGCACAGTTCGCTAACAATATCTCCATGTAGTCCATTAGCACAATAGCCACAACCTGCCATATAGAGGCAGTCACGTCTTTTAGGTAACAAATTGCACAAATCGGCGGGAAGCTCTAACCTCAAGACGGTACTCTGAGTATCAATACCCCAACCTCCGATGGTATAAATAGCATCACCGTCTGGTTCAACTGTCATGGCTTGGGCGAAAGTTTGTGATGGGGGAGGTCCTACTTTTTCCACCGCTGAAATTTAATTCAATTCAGTTTTTATTATATCAAGAAACATTACATGTTTATGAATAGGGACTAAAACACAAGTACATAATCAATAAATGAAATTTTCAAAAGTATAAAAGGAAAAAAAAATCCATACATTCAGCGAACATAAATATTTGTGAGCAGTCAGAATATAATGGCTTTCAAAACTGATGAATACCAATGAGGGTGAAAAAAAATATAACTGTAGACTTCAGGCAAAATATATTCTACACTAGCTGATTAAAAATTGTTTGAATTCTTGCTTAAATTTCATTGTTGAGCGAAATGCTTTGATTGTTTCTGGAATTGAGTTATATATAATGATGCCATCATGGTAAATTGACTTTATTCTGAAATCTAATTGTGTTTTATCTGTTGCTAGTAATTTTGTTTGTCTTGTGGAGTAATTATGGATATCAGCAATTCGAGTGAATATATCTGACTTCTAACTATTATTTTTAATAGAATGGATGAAACAGCTAATTTTGAGTTTATGGAGAGAATCCAAGTCCAATAAATTGTGTGGTTTGTATAAATTCATTGTTGATTCTAGATAAGGTAATTTATAAATGAATTTTGTTTTGTTTTGTAAAGTTTTCAAAGGTTTGATAATAGATTTACTTGCTGTCCCCTAAACGGAGATGAGATATTGCAATTGTGAATAGATTAGGCTGAAGTATATATTTTTCAATAATTTGAGAGATATGTAGTTTCTGATTTTGTAGAAAATTCCAATCTCTCATCAATATATGAACCTGAAAGTTTAGTTGTGGAATGTTGATTGATCGTTTGGAAATATACATATATGAAGATTCATCAAAATTTGGAGTTAATTTATGTTGATGAAGCCAAATAAGATTTTTATCCAGATCACTTTTCATATCATCTTTCATTTTATCGTAACTATCTGAGAAGTATATGAGGGTGGTATCATCAGCAAATAATTTGATCATTCCATTCAATGTTAAATTTGGTAGGGAGTTGATATAGATAAGAAAAAGTATTGGACCAAGAATAGACCCTTGAGGTACCCCACAAGTTATAATTTGAAGAGAACTTTTTTCATTGTCAATTTGAATAAATTGTTTTCTATTGGGCAAGTAATTTTCAAACCATTTTAGGAGTTTACCTCTGATTCCAACATTAAATAATTTTTTAGCAATATCTTATGGTCAACCGTATCGAAGGCGTTACACTAATCCAAAGACAGGACACAACATTTTCTGCTCCTATCAATTTCTAATTGAATGTTTGAAACAACATCCATAGCTGCTGCTTCTGTGTCCCTGGACCTTCAAAAACCATATTGACTTTTGTATAAAAGATCATTGTTTTCAAGATAATTCATAAGCCTGATATGTACCAATTTCTCCAGAATTTCTGCAAAAACTGGGAGCACTGAAATTGGACGGTAATTATTTGAATCTTTTTTTTTTGCCACTTTTGAATATAGGTGCAATTTTCATTTTATCAGGTATTATACCAGTTTCAAAAGATTTCGAGATAATGAGAAACAAAATGGGAGAAACTTCAATTTTGACTGCTTTCACTGTTCATACACTAATTTCATCAAAACCAGAGGCTTTTTTCGAATTCAAATGATCAATAATTCCTTCTATCTCAGATACACAAGTACACAAGTAATCATTCTATTAATGTACCATTGTTAAAAAAAACAGTGAAAATAATATAATTTGAAAGAATATTTTTTTCAGTAACAGGTAAAGAACATCTAGTTTATTTCAGAATCTAGTTCAAATGTTCAATAATTATAAAAACATAAAATACAAAGCACAGTCGAGTTCCAAAAGTGACTTTATTCTATATTGTAAATACATACCATCTGACATCAAGTTCATCCACTTATTGCAGTTGTATGAATAAACATACAAAGTGTCAGTTATATTCCATGGGTGCATTCTTCCTCCCAATAGCATCATGTAGTCATCTGTTGTAACAGCTGAATGGAAAAATCTTGGACGAGGCTAGAAAGATAGGCTGCTGATTTTTGTTTGTCATTTTCTTTTAAAAACCAAGTTCCAGATTAAATACGAAACAACTACAGCCTTCCCACTTGACTAATAATATAATATATCTGTTTCTTTAGATAAAACAAACATAGTAATAAAAAATCAAATCATATGTTAGACAGCTCCTTATAAAAACTAAGTACCAGATTAAATACGAAACAACTACAGCCTTCCCACTTGACTAATAATATATCTGTTTCTTTAGATAAAACAAACATAGTAATAAAAAATCAAATCATATGTTAGACAGCTCCATTCCATATTCATTAATTTGTCTAAATGTTCTGACTATCATGGTATCCCAATAACTCTCTCTAAACGTTATTTGTTCTCGAAAAAAAAAAGAATTCAAATTTATACATTCTCACAGCACATTCAAAACACCAGCAAGTATAAGATCACATTGGCCGTTCCAATTTATAAATATAAATGACAGCTTTCAAATTAGGGCAATTATTAGCGAATTCAATGTGTTCAGTGCTGGAAAAATACAGAAATAGGCTGAAAAGAATTTGATATATGTCATTATTTGTACATACTATTTACATTTGATAGATTGTTTTATTCTACAATGAATTGATATTGATTGTATTGACAATGTAATACCTAGTAAAGCCAGGTATCTAGCCAGTTTTTTTGAAGATAAAATCAATGCATGAAGCCATATTTTACCGGCAAAGCTCGTAAAAAGTTATAGCTTCGAAACGATGAATTTTAGTCACGAAGAATGTAACAGATTAAAATTATTAGTTAAGCTGGCGACAGAAAAATGTTTATGAGAGACCACTTGTCTCGAGTGGGTACTACATTGTTGCTTTGAACAAGAGGCCTCAGACAGAGTTATCGGATAAAATAAATGTATCAGGTTACTGAGCTTGTACTCAGGTCACTATAACCCAAACAAATTTGGGAAGGGTTTTTGCGAACGTCAGGACACGTGTGGGAGAGCTGGGCCGTGAGAACTGAAAACAGTTTTAGAGCCCATCTTGAAAAAGGCGGGGTTATGGGCTAATTAATCATGAATTCGACTAATTGAAGTGACCCCGAGGGAAAGTCGGTCGAGGGAGGTGACAAAAATTTCGGAAAAAGAAGCGCGTCTTAGGACAGGCAGTGTGGTCGGCGAGTGGTCGGGAGTCATCGGCGAGGTTTCTCGCGAAGAAAAGCGAGTTGACTTTTGGGGTAAAAGTCGCGACGCCGCGTACCGAGCGAATTAGAACGAAAACGACGCGCGGTCGAGTATTTTATTTGAGCGACAATAATAATTTTCTTGTTAAAGATTGGAGAAATAGCGCGATTTATTTGGGTTCATGAGGGAAATAAAGAAGTGATAGTTTGAGCGTATATCTAGCGGATTTATAGTGAAAAAAAATTCTGAATAATAATTTTGACTACCGTGGCCGTTAAAGCGAGTGAATTGTTCTCCGTGAAGTGAGTTTTTCCCCGACATTGAATAACGGATTTACTACGACTACCTGAGAACGCAAACCCTTGGATTAGCCGAATTTGGAATTTATTCGTTGGTGAGATTTATGTACTTGTCTGAATAACATTTGATTAAATTTTGGGAAGGAGTTTGCCAAAAAGTAGTATACAGAGTGGATCAATGTTTTCGTTGGTTTTGATTCTCTTAAATTTCACGACAGTAGCAAAATGGCATAAGCTGGTCGAGCTGAGTATTACTATTACTCTCCGTATACGCTAGTATAGTCGGCGAAGGTACGCAAAAAAATAGATGTTGTCGTTAGGTAGAAAAGTAAAAACTATTGGTAGGTACCTTCAGTACACTGTTTAGTTTTTTTTAAATCGTTTATTCTCTTGTAAACCATAGCTTTGTTTTTCTTTCGTTTTTGTTTATCATCCACTGTTGTACATTTTCGCTTTTGTTGTTGTTTTCATTTTTTTTTATTCAATATAATATTTCATTTACCAAATTCGGGTTTTCTTTCAAAACTCCAACTTCGTAACATCCTAGAAAAGAGCTGCGAAGTCTCAAGTTCTAATTTAAATCTACTTAAGACCTTTTCTTCGTGCAAAGGGCCGAATTCATGTCTCTTTCGGAAATAGCCTTACCATCCAAAATTTGACGTGGAATTACCCTCCTCGTCTGGTGACAGCGACTGCCATTTATGAATTCAAAAAGCCAACTGCCAAACGAGTAAAGGTACAGAGTTCAGAATGAAAAATATCGTGGTTCTCATCACACAGACCACAGATATTAGAACAATGAACAGATCAGAAAGGCATCAATAAATACATGGTCTGATACATTCTTGTTCCAATGTTATATTCATTAGGATTTCTTTCGTCATACAACATTATTATTATCTATCCATAATAAAATCGGAATGATGATCTCCTCAAATCATCTCTTCTTCGATTAATAAACATATAGCGACAACTGATGCTTTTAAGAGATAAAATATTGATTTTCGACATCACTTACCCAATTATCTGCACCGCCAAGACTATTCAACTTGGTCCAGGTTCTATTTTCATAATTCAACATGAAAAGGTTGTTGGAAACAGCTGCCTGCTGTCTTTCGAATAAGACACCACCGAACACATAAATATTGTTGCTTTGTGTGTGATAAACGGTCGTATGTCCAAATATACCGCTAGGTCCTTCTCCCTTCGTACTCAAAGGCTGCCACTGCTTCTTTTCCAGTCGGTATTCCCACACGAAATTCAAAAAACCACTTTGCGGAGACACCCCGCCGATCAGTAACAAGCAATCTTGATTCTTGTGGTAGGTCAGAGTTTGTCCGGCTACAGCGGGCGGCCAAAGGTCTCCCTTCTCCAATTCAGACCAACGCTGGTTCTGTATATCGAATTGCCAGAAGTCGTCCAACGTCCTGTTGTTGAAGTTTTTCACTTTCTTCGTCAAACCACCGTAAACGTAAATCGTTTGGGTGTGAACGATATCGGCACCGTGAAAATATCTGCCCATCGGCATTTTGGCGTCAGGAGTGGATTCGACGGTAACTTGCATCCAGGTCAGATTTTTCGTGTCAAACTGTCTTATATCGTTGAGAGGACCGTGCGAGAGAGAATAGCCCCCGAACATCCAAAGCGCTCCTCTACGATCTGAAACAAGTGAATGTCCGAAACGAGGAAGAGTTTTCCTAAGGTGTTCCAAACTATCAGCCAGCCTGACAGTGTTGAACAATTCAGTGAATATGAGTTGGGTTTTTGTTCGACTGAAACATAACAAAATACATAAAAGTTAATGCCTAGTCTTGTAAATAGTATTTAAGGAAATAACTACGGTACAATGAAAGGATTACAACATAATTATCTTTCAAAAGTACTACTATTGTAATTCGCTGATTTTTCACAAACACATTTCTCATTTGTCATTTACTGCAACCCAGTAAATAAAAATAAAAAAGAAATAAAAAGCAAATAGAAAAAGTTTACTAGATGTTACAATACAATTTACGTTTTATTGGTGTTCATGTAAAAAAATTTATTCAGAACAAACTTATTTGAAGAGAGTGGGATGAAATGTTTTTCCTAGATGAATAACATTTAACATTTTCTACATAGTCACCCGATGAGTAGATCCCTCTGGTCAAACTTCTTCAGAATAATGAGTAAAGGAATATAGAAACATCCGCTTATAAATAGAATCAATATTTTATGAGGAAAATCCCCAAAAAAAAGTTGTTAGTATGGCAAACTGCCTCAAAATCCCTGGTGTTACAACTGATGCCATATTTTTTTAGAATCAAATTAAATTCAATATCAGCACGTTTAAGGATAACATTACAAACAACGTCAAATGATTTGGTTAATAATTTTTTTTTCTTCACGGGTTTCACTTCCAGCTGGATTTGAGTCCTCTTCTTGTTCATCGTAGTTTTGAGTAATTTTGTAATTTATATACTTTATTTTTCATTCAGTGGTGCTTATGGTTGATGATTTAATTTATGTGAGCTAGTAACACTTGCGATATTCTCTCTTTTTCTATTGGGATTTGAAATTAAAATTGAAGCGCCTCTTTGGAAAAAAATGTACCTGTTTTACACCACTATTCCTAACTAAGGTTGAGGCTTTGATATTTATGACATCGTGAGAAATTTTAATGTGAATGTAACTAATCAATAGTGTTTGATAAATGTATTATTTATACTTTTGCATTATAAAACAAAAGGAGCACACGGTAATCGTCATTTTACATCATCTTAAACCTGCTCCAACTTTTTTTCCCCAAGAATATGTCCATCTCACATGAAACAAAAATCGATTTGAAAATCCTTGACGTTTAGTATAAAATTGGAGTCTACCGACCGATCGACATACTATACTTTTTGATTTGAGCAGGCAACAAAATAAGCAAAATCCAATGTCATATTTATGAACTAAGAAATCACATGAAAGGAACACAAGTGTGGGGAATTTGGCCGACGTTCAGAGCCCAAAAGTAAAGCTCACTGAGGAAATTTCAAACTCTTGTCATTGCAAGCGCAATCTGAACTGATTCAATGGAAGAGGCTATGAAGCCTATTAGCATAGTAGGCACCCCAAACTTTCAAATGTATGTCTCAACTCCAGTATTTTCAGGCATCTTACTACAGACAAACTAACTTCAAATCCATATTCTCATAATAACTTCAAAAATATCGACAAACCTTGTATCACACGAAGGACCTGTCCAGCCCTCTGCACAGAGACATCTGCCGTACGATTTATCGCAAGAACCTTGTTCATTATTGTGGCTACAATTGTTCGGACATATCGCCTCTTCGCAACTGAATCCTACCAAGCCATCTTGACAGACACACTGCCCGTTACGACATTCGCGTGGCGGTAGGCAATTGTCGCAGCTCAACACTTTGTACATGGCGCTGAAGCTTTCGCCTGACAGTCCCTGCTTATAATGAACAGTAAGTTGGCCTGAAATTATAGGTAACACACAATTTGCGCTCTGAAGACGAAATTAAATATAACGAATATAAAATAAGTGCATTATGAAGGACAACAAGACTGGGAAATTTTAGATGTTGAATGTGGTTCAATAGTGCAATAACTCGTGACGAAAAACTTCACTGAAAAGATTATTTCAAAGCGAGACGACACATATCACTATCAAACTGTTAATAGAAAAGTTCTCGATCAGTAAAATATTAGCTGACTTTAAACAATAATAGCAATAACAATTCATTCACAATAAATCTCAATATTACAATTTTAAAATAAATAATATGTGAATAAATATTTAAACCTTACGAAGTTATTGCATTTGTTGTAAGGATTAGATATTTTATTGAATAATTATTATGGATTAAAAATAAATGATTTAATAATATAATAACATTTGAACAATAAATGAAAATGACAGTATAATCAGCACACTGGCAGTCACATCGAAAATTTCAATTCTATAAGATTCTGGAAAAATAATCTGGGAGTTTCAAGAATCCATTTTTTCACCAGTTTTTTATAAGAATATTTTGACTCTGTTACTTTAATCGAATTTGGTGATTTATCGTAAATAAATGATGCTAAATATAAAAAGTTTTTTGTGATTTGGCTTTGGAAATTTTATTTTTAGTAGTAATTTTGTTTTTATTTCGTGTATTATATAAATGTTTATTATACTTACAGCAGTTTTTATGGGGAAATATGTAAGTTATTATAAACTCCCCCCCATGACAGTATACCATAATTTATTTGAGATTGAAATAAAGAAAAATAAATCATATCCATGTGTTTTTTACTAATAATATTATGAAGAAATTTGAATTTCGGCAATGGAGGGCGTAATTTTTTCATTAGATAATCAATTTGGAAATTCCATTTTAAATGCCTGTCTATCATGATGCCTAAATATTTGATATGGTCGACTTCTTTTATATATGAGTCATTTATTTTAATAGGTCCAAGATAAGGTAGATGATTTCTATAAGAAGTAAAGGGGAGATAATGTTTTTTTTGTTTTTTTTTAATTAATTTTATTTATTGTCTCATCAACCTTTACAGTTATTAAAGACATTCAGTTGACATTGCATGATACTGGATAACGACACTAAATTTTTCCTATAAGTTTGGTATGTTTAAAAAAGTTTATCACATTTTCGACTGTGCTGTGTTCTTCTAAGGTTTGGGCGATACTCTCTGGGATGTTATTGTCCTTTCTTGCTTGGTAGTATAATGGTCAGTCTTGGATAATGTGTTTCACAGTGATATTCGTTTGACAGATATCACAGTGTGGTTCTTCTGTTTTGCCTATGATATGGCCGTGGGTAAGTCGAGTGTGCCCTATACGGAGTCTTGCGAGGAGAACCTGGTGTCTCCTGGGCATTGGGGTGTCTTTCCATCGATTTACTGACATCTTTATTTCACTTAACTTTGATCTGCTGGTGTTCCATTGTTGTTGCCAGCTATTAATCAGAATTCTTCTCACTGCTGTTTTGAAATCGGATTGGACAATTTTGTTCGTGCATGGGGGTACTTCGCTATTTGCTGTAGTTTTTGCGAGTAGATCGGTTTTTTCATTTCCCTTGATGCCGATATGGGATGGGATCCAAAGGAAAGTGATATTCTGTTCGTTCGTTTGTAGGTGTTGAAGTTCTGATTTTATCATTTGGAGGATTGTATTACGAGGGTAGATTTGGGAGAGGCTCAGTACGGAGCTGAGAGAATCAGTGAGGATAAGGATGTTCGGTAATTTTTCATTTTTCGCATATTCCAAGGCTTTCCATAAAGCGTAGAGCTCTGCGTTGAAAACACTGAATGTCGGAGGAAGTTTATAAGTGGCCTTGTACTGGTTTGTCGAGAATGCTGCAGCTGTTCCTCCAGGAGTTTTGGATCCATCAGTATATATATGTGTATATGCTGGCATTGTGGTCTCGGTAGTGTAGCGGTTAGCATATCTGCCTGTCAAGCGGAAGGCCGGGGTTCGAATCCTCGCCGGGCCACCGTGCTGGGTAATCACACGTTAAAAGGTAAGGCCTCGTTGATCCATTGCTCGCACAAGTTTCGACTTAGGTGCTCTATTCTCGAAACTGGGGAACATCGTTCTCATGAGAAAAGTAGACACACTTCTCGTGAAACTGATCGAAGCGTATTCTTGAACAAATGTGATCATTCACTTCGCGTGAAAGCTGGGGAACGTGATTCTCCTGCAATTTTGTGGGAGATCGCTTGATTCTCTCGAGAATGACCGAATGACGTTATATTTTTAACGTCAATTTTTGACATTCAAATCAAAAATTGATTTCTCTTACCTTCTTATCATTTGAACAGTCCATTTAGACAGTATTAGCCCAGTATTAGGTTTTTTCATTCACAAATCGTTTGAACAAAACATATGTGACGTCTAATTATGAAATAACCACTGAAAATGTAAGATTTCTAATAAAAATCGTCTGACAACGTTGTGTCAATGGTTCTCTCGTGGGGATGTTATCACATGTGTTCAAGAATACCGATTTCTAACTCGAGAACATTCCAGGCGATGTGAACAGTCACATCCAGTGATGGGAGCGTTCCGTTCTCCTGAACTCGAGAATTGGGGTCCTGAGGGTTGACGTTCGTCAGCTGGTTAACGTAACGAACAATTTTAGAACAATTGTGTCAAGGATCTGATTTAGATGTTGCTTTATTATTGAAGGATTAGTTTCGTATTTGTTGAAATGCTGCAATGATATATTTGTTTTCGGTATATTTATTGTCCATGGTGGAGACGACAGGATGTGATCAGGATAGCTTTCTGGTATGGTGATATTATAGTCAGACTGATATCTGTTTATCCTTTCATAGAAGGGTGGATCAAGGTTTCTCATTCTCTTGTAAGTGGATGTGAAGCGATCAGAGAAGCAGTGGTTGTAGGTAGGATTGTTTTTATTTGCAGACATCGCTGTAGCGTAAGATAGGCTTAAATATATTCTTCTGGTATGTAGTGATGGTTCTCCAGATAGGCACAGTAGGCTTGAACTTGGGCTGGTACAAAAGGCTCCGGTTGATAGGCGGATGGCTGTGTTTTGTATACTGTCTAATAACTTCAAAACTGACATTTTGAGCAGAATTATATATAATAGATCCATAGTCCAGTTTAGATCTGATGAGGGATCTATATATATGCATTTGGCATGAGTAATCTGCACCCCAGTCTATATTGGCGAGAGTTCTCATCAGGTTGAGTCCATTCTGGCATTGTGCTTTTAGGTTTTGGATGTGATGTTTCCACGTTAATTTCTTATCGAAGGTCATCCCGAGAAATCTTATAGTTTCACAGTATTGAAGAGGCTGGTTATGAAGTCGTAGTAGTGGTTCTGTGGGGTGGTGTTTTTTTGTGAAGAGCATGCATTTTGTTTTGTTGAGTGAAAATCGCAATCCAGTTTTCTCTGACCAATTCTCAAGATGTTCTAGGGCGTTCTGTAAATTTTCCTGAAGAGTTTCAGTGGTTTTCCCTTTGGTGTAGATAACTAAATCATCTGCATAAAGTCTGCCTTTTACAGGATGTTTGATATGTTGTAGAATATTATTAACGGCTATGAGAAAGAGTGTTACGCTAATGGTGGATCCTTGAGGTATGCCATTCATTTGGATACGTTTGGTAGAAGTAGTATTATTTGTTCTTACTTGAAAATTGCGCTCCTTTAAGAAATTTGATACGAACTTCAGGATGTTTCCCTTGATGCCCCATATCTGTAATGTTTTGATGACGTCATACCTCCAAATAGTATCATATGCCTTTTCCAGATCGAAAAATATTGCTAAGCATTGCTGTTGGTTCGCAAGACTTTCATGTATTTCTGATTCAAGGCTTATCAGATTATCTGCTGTGGATCTGTTCTTACGGAAACCACTTTGTTCCGGGATCAGAAGATGGTGTTGCTCCAAGTACCAAATTAGTCTGTTGTTCAAAGAACGTAAACTTTCACGGCCGGAGGTGACTGATTCTTGGGTGTTTTCCGGGTTTGATGGCCGTGGTCCACAGGTTTTTATTCCTGACGTTTCGCCTACGACTATGGTAGGCATTATCAAAGTCTGTGAGGTAACGGTCGCAATGATCTCGTTCTCACAGTAGATACTACTTTATTGACGTTATGATCGGCTTTATACCTGTTCTCCTGTTCGACGTCCGATACTATCGTGTTGGAAGTGGGCGTGGCTTGTTTCCTCTTGACTGGTTTGGGTCGTGTGTGCTTTAGAGCTGGTAACCAGACTTTGTTGATGTGTATGCCTTCTTCTTTTCGGTTGAAATTGTCTTTATGTTTGTGAATCTCTATCGCTTCTCTGTGTAACCTGGGATAGTAGCTCTGCGTTCTGTCAATCACTTCCGTTTCGTCAAATGCAATCGCGTGATTGCCTTCTCCGAGTGCATGCTCGGCTACTGCCGACTTGTCTGACTGTCCCAGGCGACAATTTCTCTTGTGTTCGGAGAGCCGTGTCTTGATGCTTCATTTAGTGGTTCCAATGTAGACTGATCCACAGCTACACGGGATCCGGTACACACCTGGTGTTGCCCACGGCTCTCTTGGATCTTTGGCTGACCTTAGACTATTTCTAACGGTTCGTGTTGGCATCAGTATTGCTTTCACATCGTGTTTTTCCAGCGTTCGTCCTATGCGATCTGTCACACCTCTTATATATGGCATAAAGGCTTTCCCTACAACAGGTTTATTAACAGTTTCCTTCGTGTCCTCTCTCTTGGGTCGTATTGCCCGTTCGAATTCGGCTTCACTATACCCATTCCCTTTTAACGCTTGTTTAAGGTGGTCCAGTTCCTCAGGGAGGTTTTGTGGTTCACAAATGCGGCGGGCCCTCTCCACTAATGTTTTAATTACACCTCTCTTCTGGCGTGGTTGGTGGTTGGAGTTCTTGTTCAGGTATCTGTCTGTGTGAGTGGGTTTCCTGTATACTTTATGCCCCAGTGTCCCATTTTCCCGTCTGTTCACCAGCACATCCAGGAAAGAGATTCTCCCTTGGGTTTCCAGCTCCATTGTAAATTGAATTTTAGCGTTAATCGAGTTCAGATGAGACAGAAATACCTTCAATTGTTCTTCTCCATGCTGCCACACCACGAATGTGTCATCAACGTACCGCAGCCAGCAATATGGTTTCAATATTGCTTGCTCTAAGGCACGCTGTTCGAACTTCTCCATGAAAAAGTTTGCCACCACAGGGCTCAGCGGGCTGCCCATTGCAGTACCGTCGGTTTGTTCATAGAACACACCGTCCCATTGGAACACAAGAGAAATTGTCGCCTGGGACAGTCAGACAAGTCGGCAGTAGCCGAGCATGCACTCGGAGAAGGCAATCACGCGATTGCATTTGACGAAACGGAAGTGATTGACAGAACGCAGAGCTACTATCCCAGGTTACACAGAGAAGCGATAGAGATTCACAAACATAAAGACAATTTCAACCGAAAAGAAGAAGGCATACACATCAACAAAGTCTGGTTACCAGCTCTAAAGCACACACGACCCAAACCAGTCAAGAGGAAACAAGCCACGCCCACTTCCAACACGATAGTATCGGACGTCGAACAGGAGAACAGGTATAAAGCCGATCATAACGTCAATAAAGTAGTATCTACTGTGAGAACGAGATCATTGCGTCCGTTACCTCACAGACTTTGATAATGCCTACCATAGTCGTAGGCGAAACGTCAGGAATAAAAACCTGTGGACCACGGCCATCAAACCCGGAAAACACCCAAGAATTAGTCTGTTGTTAATAATTTTTTCTAGGACTTTGCATAATACGCATGTGAGAGAGATCGGCCTGTAGGAATCTAGGTCTGACTTGATTTTTTTGGGTTTGAGAATAGGAATAATTATAGCTTCTTGCCACGCTCTGGGGAAGACATTTTCAGTCAGTATTTTGTTGTACATTTTCAGTAGATATGCCTTAGCTCTAGTTGAAAGTTTGCGTAAGAATATAAGTGGTATGTTGTCAGGTCCTGGGCTGGTGTTTTTGCTTGTAAAGAGGGAGTTATTGAGTTCGTTTAGTGTAATTGGTAAGTTAATGCTACTATCGGATTCATCGTTATAATTTCTCTGTGTTCTTTCACTGTCTGCCTTGAACTCCTGGAAAGTATTTGTGTACGATGAGGTGCTAGAATTCTTTTTATAGTGATCGGCAAATTTTTCGGTAATTTCCTGATTCTCTGTTAGAGTTCTATCGTCGGCTATTAGTAATTTGATGTGACTGTTGTCGTGGGCTTTCGACAGTTTTTTAACTTTACGCCAGACTTGGCTCATGGGGGTTGTGCTGTTGATGCTTGAAACAAAATTTCTCCACGATGTTTTTCTACTTTGTTTTATTGTGTATCTTTCTCGAGCTCTTTTCTTCTTGAATTCTAGTAAGTTTTCTTCTGTCTTATGTCTCTTGTAGATATTGTATGCATGTTTGCTCTCTTTGATGGCTTTAGCGCAATGTTCGTTCCACCAAGGAACTGGTTTATGTTTAGCGGGTGGTTTGACTTTATCAACAAATTTATCCGCCGATTTCAAGATTGTAGCTGTGAAGATGTCGAGTATCTCATCTATGTCATTGATCGTATTAGGATCAGAAATGTCTTCAAAGTCCAGTTCGATTTGTTGCGTATAGCTTGTCCAGTCGGCTCTTTGAAAGTTCCATCTTCTGGAGGCATTGGGATCAGAGTTATCGCTTTTGTTATTGAAGGTAATTTCGATTGGATAGTGGTCACTGTTGTATAGATTCGGTAGAACATTCCATGATAAAAAAGGAGATAGGCATGGGTCACAAATTGTTAGATCTATTGCTGATGTATTACCAGTATGTGTGTCGAATCTAGTACTTCGTCCGTCGTTCATAATATTTATATCGAGTTTTGAAGTAATGTGTTCTATTATTTTTCCTTTTCTGTTTTGATTTTTGGATCCCCCATATAGGACTGTGGCTGTTGAAATCGCCGAGTATTATTCTGGGGCTTGGAATCTGTTGTATCAAGTTCATGAGTTCATTTTTGTTTAGGTCAATTCCAGGAGGTATATAAATGTTACATATATTTATTTTCTTCTCTGCCTGTATGGTTACTGCCACAGCTTCTAGATTTCTGTTGATTTGAAGTTGTTGGGATATGTATTTGTCATTTACGTATATGGCTACTCCACCACTAGCTTTGTTGGGGTTTGTTCTGTTTTTACAGTAGCTTGTAAAATGTTTAAGATTATGTGAATAGTCGTCTTTAAAATGAGTTTCTTGCAGACAGATAACTTCGGGGGATGTTTCCGATAATAGAATCTGGAGCATTTCATAACGGGTGTGGAACCCGTTAATATTCCATTGTATTAAAGAAGTGAAGACGAAGCTAGAAGGTTTCTTGGGAGGAATCTTGGGATATATCTGATTCGGCTTCATAGTCGAGCTCTATAGATTCAACCTCTATTTGTTTTCTAATTTTGCGTTGCATTTTAGTGCATTTTGTTTTCATTTTTTTATCTGTAAAGTATGGGTACATTTGTTTCATTACTTCCAATAATGCGGGGATGTCAGAGGTGTAGCTTTTGGCCAAGCTCAGCAGATCATTCGTACCGGTGGCGTTTTCGAAAAAATCAGAAATTTCCTCAAATGTAATGGGGAACTTTCCATCTTTGAAGAGTTCTTTTGTAGGGGCCATAAGTTGGTTGATTTTGGGTTCAGTTGGGTGATTTTGTCTGATCTTTTTTGGTGGCATTTGGTTTGGTTTTGGGAATTGTTCACCAATATCTAACGTCATCGGTGGGGGGGTTATCACATCGGAAATGGTGCGTTTGGATGTATTCGGAGGATTATGTGGAGGGATGATGTGAAGCTGGTTTGGTTCAGTAGTTTCAGGGATATTTATGGGCGGGACGGAGTGGCTTTCAGAGTTTTGTTCTTGAGAGTTTGTGTTTTCCATATGTAGACTGGAATCGGAAGTAGGTTGCATTGGCGGGGTAGATGTGGCTGGATTCAAGTTACATTTTGCAGCGATGTGCCCTTGTTTCTTGCATATGTGGCATGTTAGGCTATCTTGTGATAAAAAAATGCGATAAGATGTATTTTCGAATGATATTAGGGTTGATTCTGGTATAGGGTTTTTTGGGGGTTCAATGTATATTTGACGACGGAAACTCAGGATATGTTTGTATTCCGGGTTGGTAGGGTTGATTCTTAGGAATGATATGGTTGACTTAGTTGTTAAATTTAATTTCCGGAGTTCATTTTCTAGCACTGAGTGGGGTATTGATGGGCATACGTTGGATAAAATTAGTCTTTCATTAGGCGTAATGAGTCTCCATGTCTGCAGAACTTCGTCCTTGACTTCAATAAGACCGTTGTTGTCATTCATGAATTCATCAACGAGCTCTTTACTCGCAAGATAAACACAAATCCGATTGTTGGAAATACGAGATGCGAATAAGATATTTTTTGGTCCGATTTTGGCACCGATTGGAATTAAATAATCTTCTAATTTTATTCCATCTAGTGAGTCTATTAGGATCGCTTGTAGCCTACTTGGAAAATTTGAAGAGTATTGGCTGCTGACGATTGAAGAATAGGTAGTAGGAGGTTGGTTTGTTGTTGTTTGGTTGTTTGTGAGCCCGAAAGGGTCTTCTTCAAAATGGGACATCTTGATTTGGTTTTAGGAACTGCTGAGTGCGGCCCTGCACAGTGGCTGGCAGCGCACTGATAAGCCTAGGAATGTTAACCTCCTAGTCTTTCGGTATTTGTATTTATATTTGGTCTGTATTGAGATTATTTGGTAAGTTATCTTACCTTTTGAATGGTGTTTCATCAGGTAATCTGGATAACTGGTGAGATTTTGTCACGTAAATTTAACACACTGTTTAGTTTTATTTGATAGAATAATCGGAGCTGATGTGAAATAAGTTTACAGTATTTCGATCAGGGCCGAACTTCCCGTGGGATAATGTGATTTCTCGAAATTGAGAGTCAATAAGTTTTTGTCCAACTGTTAACAGAAAAGTTTTCGATTAGTAAAATATTAGCTGACTTTGAACAGTCAAACAATTTTTTTCTTTATTCTTTCTTTAAAAAATAACCAGAAAAATGCAGAGATTCCTGATCCAAAACAGTAATAATGAGTACATCCAAATATTTTAAAAATCGAAATGCAATTTCTGAATTGGATAAAACTTCCTGAAGCATTTTTTTCTTTTTTTTGCCACGTTCATAACACTAACTGAAAATTTGGAGAATCGCTATAAGCTCAAACTGGTTGCTATCCAAAATTAAAAATAATATAAACACACTGGAATTTGAAAAAAGTGGGGAAACTTAGGGTTATGTAGGGAGCAAGATATAAATGTCATTCAAGTGAAACAAATGTGTTCCTTTGCAAAATTTAAATTGCGAGTCTGTAAGTTTTTAAATTTTATTGAAATAAAAATTTTCTTCAGAATATTTTTCATATTTGAGTTATTGATATGGCACGTGGAATTCAAAAGTAAATTCGCTTTTGTCAGATGTTCTCTTATATATCGGCGGAACCAAAAAATGGAAATAAATTGTATTTCTATGTATACATGCAACAAAATGTATAATGGCAATAACATTGATTTTTTATATAATGTTAGCCGTATTCGGGTTCGCAATAAATACTATTCTAGGACAGTCAAAAATAGTCACCCACCCAATTAATGTAGATATATTCGCGACAAACCCTTCACGCCTCAACAGTCCAACTATTTCGAACCGTTCCTGAACTGTTTTTGTTGTGAACCCGAATACAACCATTAACTCTGGAATTTACTGATACTATAAAAAAAGTTCACCTACCTGTCCTGGACTCAACAACATTGATCGGAAGAGCTTCCTCTGTACAGAAGACAGCTGAAAGAGCACTCTGACTACCCATATCGACCAGCTCTGGCAAACCATCATAAACGTAAACAGCATTATCTCCACAGCTCACATTGAGTTGCGATGATTTGATCTTCAATAAAAACCATTATTTTTACTCGGTCGACAAAAACATTCAAGATAGTTATTTAGTCAGTATTCATTGAAATGAATTTTATTGTCAGTTCAATGTTGTAAGTTCTTTCATAATCATTAACAGCTAGCAAAAAAATAATTTGAATGAATACTTTCTCAAAAATATGTATTCGCTTGAGAAAAAGATCAAAGAAAATAGTTCACTAATTCATTAAAAACAGAACACCAATTTGTTGAACATTTTCGAAGTATCCACATTATTATGAAATAACTCGAAACCAATATATCTCAATCACAATGTGATTATTTCTGATTAACTTTCATATTTGAAAGTGATCACTTGTTCAGGAAGAGAGGAAGAAGTCAGAAAAGAAACTTGGAGACCTTTTGAAACTTTTCAGAATTTAGGAAGTGTTTTATGGATTATGCCAATACTTTTGAAATGTACTCTATGCAAATTGAAAAGCACTTTACAAAACCGCTACGAGTGTAACCCGCCTGAATAAGATATTGCATATTAAACACAATAAAGTATTGACAATTAGTTGAAGAAGAGTCTAAATGCTTGCTAACGTCCACACACCAACTTAATTATACAAAACAAGCTAATAAACGATGAGTTTTGGAACCTTTGGTGTAAAAGTTGAAACTTTTCCTAGAGATCAATTACCCTAACACCAAACTGATATTTTTGCACTCGACGCGCGTTTCGCTAACAAGGTTAGCATCTTCAGGAGAAGAAAATTGATTATCAATTGAGTATCAAGAAAATTGATTATCAATTGAGTATCAATTTTCTTCTCCTGAAGATGCTAACCTTGTTAGCGAAACGCGCGTCGAGTGCAAAAATATCAGTTTGGTGTTAGGGTAATTGATCTCTAGGAAAAGTTTCAAAACAAGCTAACCCAGACATGATATCACACAATATATCAGTAGCGAACGGACAAAACAGATATCAGTTTCTTTATAATCACTCCGACCTCTTTAATATTAACGACACCAGTTTCCGAAAATGAAACATTACCAATTTATCAGCCATTTTGTATCAGGGTCAGTACATTTTGTTGCCGCTATTATTTCATTGAGTTGTGCCCGCAGTGCTAACTTGTTAAAATCCTCGTGATACGAATGACATGTCAAACTTATTCATTGAAACCAAGCTAGATGTTGACATTTTTGAATTTCTATGTAGGCGAATAAAATTACAAAGAATATCCTATTTGCAATGCCTGCTCGAAAGAAAATTAATAGAATTCAATCATGCAAAGATTGATTTCTTGGAATAATTTTGAATAAAAAAGTATGCAAACCACAGCAAAAGTTAACATTTCTCTCCAGAGAAATTGCTTACCTCTTCCTACCGCCTGAATAAAAAATATTTTTCTTCTGATATGTTGTATTTTCCGCCTCAATATGTAATACACCATCACCTACCTCAAGTTGTATGATAGCAGATCCATCGTTGACGTATGGTTTAATTATCCACAAACATTCCCTAGCTGGAGTTCCTCCCCACGGCGGGATATACGATTGCATGGAAGTGATACCCTGTCCATGAGAATCTCTCAGCAACCCTCTAGCTTCGCACTGATAATAGCATTGGTTTCCGTTTTTGGGGTCGCCAAAATAATTCAGCTTACAGCGCTCACAATGATCGCCCTCTGTATTGCCTTCGCAGAAACAAATGCCAGTCTCCATGTCGCATTCTCCTTGGTCCTTATTCCCGTGTCCATTGCAGTCACAGGTTTTGCAACCTTCGGAGCAAAATTGGAGAGCGTTAAAAGATGTGACGTTTGAAAAACAAGTAATTTCAGATTGTTTGATAGAATGAAGAAAATTACAAAACTTATTGGAGATTGATGAATCCATTAAATTCATCAAATCAGTATTCAAAGATAATGGGCGCTCAGATCAATTTGAGACAAAATATTGAAGAAATTTGAAGTCAAAATAGACAACAGTGAAGACACACAACCTAAACATCCTATAACAAACATCATACCTTATAGTACCGATTGTATGAAAAGATCAAACGGATCGGCAACGGGTATAATCCTAGAACAGCATTCAAACAACAAATACTGTCACATACTAAATCAACTGATATATCAGAAATCACATAACTTGTATTAACCAAATTCCTCTGGAAGTGTTATTGAGTGAACACAAGGAACAAAGAGCTTGGTGGTTCCAAATTTTCAGAACACATTCCTACTCCCATTCCTTGGGAAGATATTCAGCAGTGTAATACTGCAAGATTCTATAAAAGATGTCTTCATGTTGAACTTATTAAAATTCAATGAATTTTGTGATGAAAAAAAAAGGGTTGAGTAGTGAAATAAATGCTTTTCTTGGTTGAATATTCTTCTTTAAATCCTATTGGCTGATCTGTATCAATTCAAGTTGAGCTCCATATTTATTTTATATCATCCAGCATTCATGGAGCAATTTCATGGGCAAATTCCTTGCTGCATAAGTAACAAAATGAAAGTGTGCACGTGCAGAGAGATTTTACTGATCCAGCGGTAAAAATTTTGCTGCACATGAAAATGGTCTTTCAGCTTCATTTTCTGTCACTTACAAATATCATATATATTTTTCAATTTTTCACCTTTGTTTAAGTTGCGGAAGTTGCAGATAATCTGTAGGATTTTGAGGTTTTTCAAACTCCTATAATATTTTTGAAGTTGTTCGTTGTTTGAGCGATCATTATTCTAGCAATGCAGTGTTCTTAATACAATTACTAAGCTTGCAAGTTTCCAAATATGTTTACTTTGGAGAAATTTATGCTTGGTTTCTAGAGACAGATGTTATTTCTACTCTTCTGCATTTTTTGTTAATGATGTATTTGTTCTGTTTGAGTTCTGTCCAGTTATATTCCATTATGAGACTGCCTTTAAGATTTGCTCAAGTTGTTATAATCATAACAACAGTAACTTTGTAGACAGAATAGCAGAAAACACAATAGCACTTATTTACATTGTCTTATTGAAACAGAGAGCTATGAACCATTTTCTTCAAAAAATGTTGTCCTTATTTGTATATCGATCAATAAATGGAAATGGCAAATTGAAAAAAAATCATAGAGCAAGCATAATTTGAAAACAGGGCTTTTAACAAACACATATTTACTTGTAATTTCATGATAAATTGACTAGAAAGTAGAAAATCATGGATTAGCAATACGCAAACCCATGCCATGAAATAAGGCTCAGGATAACAATTTACGAGTTTTTATGACAAGGAAATGGGTCTAAAATGGGGATTTCATGATTGAAACATATTATCAAGTCATTTGATCTGATGGGGTTGACCTCGTGTAACGAATATGACCATCATAGTTTGATATTGACTTAATTTTGACAGCACTCAAAAAAAAATTCATTTGATAGAGACAACCAGGAAATTGCAAACAATGTACGTGCGTAGCAGTAACCGTTAATAACATCCAAATGACAACTGACAAATCCAGCGTTCATGTCGTAAAGTTCATACGTTTGAACTTCATAAGTTTTGCTGCAGCGGCGAAAAATTTGCTGCTCAATCTATGTTTCGTGACTCACCCAATTCAGTTGTAGCGTTTCCATAACTGCCAGGCTTACAGTACTCGCAAAAATCTCCCATCGTATTGTCGACGCACTCCTCGCAAATTCCTTCTCCCTGAGGGCATGCGGAATGGTTATTACACCCACAATTTTTAGAGCAATCGTCCCCATACCACCCGATGTCGCATTTGCAAGAATAATCCGGTTCCCCTTGACACACCCCGTGAATACAGACGTTGAAACAGGTTCGGTGACAATTTTTTCTGCCGTCGCCGATGTAACCTTTTTTGCAATGGCAACTGAAAGATCCGTCGGTATTCGTGCAGATTGCTTGTTCGTGGCAATCGTGCAAGCCCAGGCCGCATTCGTCTACATCCGGGCATTGTGCGTAGGCCCATTTTGCTTCCGTAGAGCCGAGAGCGAATGAGCAGTTGACGTGCGGATTGTTGAAATCCCCTTGGACACAGACACCTGGAGAATAACAATCGGATTCATAATAAAGGAACAGTTTGACACAACGGAATGATGGTAATTCCATAGTGCAGACAAACAAAAATTGTGTTATAAAGTATACCTCTTTGGAAGCCCTACATAACAAAAAAAACATTTTTTGAATATAATTTCAAAAAAAAAGATTATTATCAACAGTATTTGAACCAATTTCTACCGGAAATCGAGATCAGCATATAGAGGAACTTATTTCAGATCATCTTGAGTCTCTTATTGAAATTTTTGATATTGAAATATCTGAAATCTTGTGATAGTCCATTATAAAGTTTAAACGAGTTGTTTGGAAAAGAGCGAGTAAATACTGCCGTTTTGTGTCTTGGTAGACCAGGGAGTTGTGTTTTGTGAATGTAAACATTGTTACTTTCCAGAAGTTTGAGTTTTTCCATCAGGTACAGTGGCGTTTTTGAGCATAACACTTTATTAGTGAGTTGGTATATATTTGAGCCAACCAACTTCCTTGAACTTTTCTGAGATATGGTCATACTTTTTCAATCCTATCGCAAATCTCAAACCAGAGTTCCGGAAACCTTGCAACCTCGTTGAATCAAGTCAAGTCAAGTCAAAAATAGCTTTATTGTTTAAAAATATAATTTTTGTAACAAAGCATGTCAAAGGAACCTAAGTAAAACCCTGATTAACACATTATTCCACATAGTTTTTGTTAAAAATAAAATAAAAATAAAATATACACACATACATATACATATACACACATATACACATACATTCTTCCAGCAGAGCAGTCAATTCGACTTGTGAGAGAGCTTCAAGTTTTTTAGTTAACAAATCATAGCAGAGTGTGTCAAAGGCCAGTAAAATGAGATAACTTATTTCATTTCCGTCTATATCCCCATGGATTTCATCAATTAAAAGAGCTGTGCTGAATTGTTTTCTATAGGTAGATAGGAAATCGGGTATCTTTTTATCGAACACATACAGGTATTTGTTTTTTCATTACGAATACTGATACCTTTGCTCTCTAGCTTGAGAAAAAAAACTTGTTCTTAAAGATATATCAATAATGTATGTTAAGTGTGGGAATAATATATATCAACTAATACAACAGAGTTATTTTTGATATGATTGAGTGCTTCCTCCACTTCAGAACTATTGACCTCACAAAATGAATATATCAGTATAGGACGAATCCTCGTATTCATCAAGAGTATGTATTTGTTGTGGTGTTCGATTTACCAAAGGAATATTTCTGAAAAATGTATTTATTTTATGCGCATCATCATTTTGCTAAGGCAGGGAATTGGATTGGATTATTACAAACTACATCTAAAGATCGTAACACATTACATGTCAACTTTGAATTTTTTTGTTGTACAACATGCAGCATATATGCACGTTCCTCTCTTTATTTTGCGCCTGAGATTTTTAACATTAAAATTATAAATTTCTTCCTATTTGGGTAGAATATTCAATATTCTCTATACCTTTATAGATTTGATAAAAAAATAATTTTTCTTCTAAAAGACGGTAATTGAGTATTGGTAATCTTATAGACTACAAGCCCATTACACAAAGACATTTAGGGGGTCAAAAAAAATATATAGCACTACTCTGCCATCAGTTTCTGACTTGGTGTTGAAAGTATTTACTGGAAAGAGATCAAAAATGCACCTGAATATGTGATTTTTACTTCTTCCTAAGATAACGAACAAAATGATGTTTTCAATAATATAAAGTTTAATGGAGATTTTAAAATATACTGTATAATAATAATAATATTTCAATTCCACCTGCAAAATAAATATAAGGCATTGAAACAAATCACATCTTGCAGAAAAAGTGAACACACTCCTACTCACCGGTCATAGGATTCGAATTATTGTAACACCATCCGCAACTGAGCGAGCTCAGGCACGTCGAGCAGTTGGCGTGCATGTCGCACGTCTTGCACTGTTCCTGCGGCTTCATCGCGGACAACATGCTGTTCTCCTGCCTGCCGACCAAAGGGAACGCCTGATCCAGCCATTCCCTGCACAACCCGAACTGATACTCGCTCGTGTACACGGAAAAACTGAAGCACTGCTTCGTCGCCTGGCACCAAACGCACCGCCCCTTCTGATCGAGGCACGAACCGCAATCGGTGCGCTTGTAGCACGGCACGGGACACTGATCCGACGTCACCGCCGCTTCGGCGCGTTGCCCTATCCTCTGGCAACGCGCCTCCTCTATCCACCATTCGCACAGGTTCGAGTCGATGCAAGTGTCGCAGGTTATGTAGTTGGAGCAGTTCGAGCAGCTGCTCGGCTGCAGCGTGAGGTACTGCCAGTCTTTGTCGAGAGAGCAGCTCGTGTTTTCGTCTTCGGTGCGCGACTGGCAAGAATTCGTGAGCTCGCACCAACCGCATTGAGAGTCGGTCAGGCAATGCAGGCAGTTTCTGTACTGATCGCAAGAACTATTGGCGAACGGTTCTAGATATTCGAATGTGAAAACCTGCGGGATACAAATGATAATGAAAAAATTAACTCTAAAAGAAGATTAGATACATCGAAGGGAAAAAAGCCAATGAAATCAGACTTTTTCATTATAGGAAATGAAAGAATAATGGTAATAACAAAAAATAAATGGAGAATTGCCAATTTTCTATTTCATTAAATGTTTTTTTAATTTAACTTTAACGACGTTTTCCATGTATCTTTGTTGCATTTGGTAATCCATTATACAATATGATTACTGTGTGATGAATTTACTCTCGTTCTATGTTGAATCTGGATTTCATTGTTGATGAATTTTTGGAATATCTTGTTGAATGATTGTGCTGATCACTATTGATTTTGAAGAAAAGATTCGAATGTTTTAGTTTGTTTTGAACCAAATGTATGAAGGTACAGAGTTTAAGTGTATGTAATAATGACATATCCAAAATTTTATTGGGTTTATATAAATTTTTTGTTGGTTTCCAACAATCAAGTTTATATATACATTTAATCAATTCATTTTGTAGAGTTTTCACAGGTTTTACTAGGGTTTTTGTTGCCGCTCCCCAAACTGAAATAAAATCACTAGAGTTTGGAATATACTAGAGAGAAATAATAGACTACAGGCCCATCCAAAAAATGGATGGGTCATATGAACCACCAGGTGACGTATATAGGACGATATAAGAGCATAAAATAATAAGATTCAGCACTATGCCGTCACTTGTAAGATGTCCAACTGAGTGCTGGTGAGAATTCAAAAGTGCAGGTAGAGTGAGTACATTTTGGTCATATATTTTTGTACGGCATTTTTACCCTCTATAGATCCATAAAAAATAATAAGAAAGCGCGTAGTGCCGTAAAAAAATGGTGCGCCACAAAGTCGGTAAATTTTTTGGATTTTTTCAAGGGTAATTTGGTCATTTTATTATGTACGGCATCAGTTTCATACTGTTTCAATACAGCTTCTAATCCATTATTCCGCAATATCATTCACCCAGTGGAAGTCATGCAGCTTTTCTCGATCAAATGGAGATAATATGCGAAGAAATATTCTGCAGGAATCCTCGAGTGATTTTAGCCGGTGATATTAATTTAGACTTCTTGACTAATGAATTCTATGTTAAAAAAATTAAAGATCTTCTCAATGCTTATGGTATACGTCAAAATGTGGAAACATACACTAGAATAACTAACACCAGTGAAAGTTTAATAGACTATGTATTGGTAAATCAGGATAATTTACAAGTTAAAGTATTGGATGAGCCCAAGCTCACTGATCATTCCATAATAACTATCAAATGTTTTCAAAGTGTAAGACCTACTACAGCAGGGAGGTGCACGAAAATGTTCAGAAGGTTAACCGACGAAAACCTGCATACCATAAATTTAAATTTAATTGATAGTCAATACCTACTGAATAGTATTGATGTTAATGACATTTACAACAATATTAAAGATATTTTGGAAAAAACTGTTAATAAGATCGCACCCGTGAAAACAATAACATATGGTGTAAACGACTTACCTTGGTATGATGATGATATAAAAAAATTAAGCAGAGAAAGAGATGGTGCATATAAAATCTTCAGAAGTATCTCAAATATAACCAACTGGGAAAAATATAAACAAAAACGTAACGCTGTTGTTAATTTAATAAAAGAGAAAAAAAATCGTTATTATTATAACCAAATTGACAGGAATATGCATAATCCACGTTTAATGTGGAAAACCTTAAAAAAAATAATAAACCCGAAACAAATTAATAATGATTTCTGCAATGGTGTGCAATTCGAAAAAAATGGTCAGATTTTTTGTGTAAGAGATAAAGGAGAGCTTTCTGAACATTTTAATGAGTTCTTTGTAAGTAGTATTGATGATATGGTATCTAGTATTGAAGATATTGAATTTTCTTGTAATATTCAGTGGTGTGAAACAAATTTCAGTAATTTTAAATTAATATCTATACATGAGTTAGGTATAATTATGAAAAATTTAGAAAATAAAGGAAGTCAAATTTATGAACTAAACAGTAAAATTGTTAAAAATAGCTTTGATGTTATTGGGCATGTGTGGTGCCACTTTGTGAATGTATCATTGGAAAGTGGCACATTTCCTGAGGAATTAAAAACCAGTACTGTTACACCTATCGAAAAGGTAGCTAATACTAGTAAAAGTGGTGAGTTTAGACCAATAAATTCTTTGCCATTTGCAGAAAAGTTATTAGAATCAGTAGTTTATCAACAGTTATTAGAATATATTGACTCAAATAAATTGTTATTTATTAATCAGTCTGGCTTTAGATCAAAGCACTCATGTGAATCAGCTATACAACTCACTGTCACTGAATGGAAGAAAAAAATGAGTAATCATCTGTATACTATAGCAGTATCATTGGATCTAAGACGAGCCTTTGAAACAGTTAATAGAGAGATATTATTAAAAAAATTAAATAAATATGGTATAGACGGTAAGGTGTTCAATTGGATAAGAGGATACCTCACAAATAGAAAACAGACAACAAAAATAGGTGATGTAATGTCGTCAGCTATTGCAGTAAATCATGGAGTTCCTCAGGGTAGTATTTTGGGCCCTCTATTGTTCTTAATGTATATTAATGATATGGAAAAATATGTTGAATGTGACTACATTCATATATTTGCAGATGATACTCTGATATCAGTAAGTGATGGAAATTTAGATAGAGCAGTGATCAAAATAAATGATGTGTTGAAAAATATGGATAAATATTTAAAAATGAATAAACTAAAGTTAAATGTAAGTAAAAGTAAGGCAATGATAATTACTACACCTTATAAATATAACCAAGTAAATAGCAGTAACATTAACGTACAAATAAACAATGAAAAAATTGAAATTGTAAAGGAATTCAAATATCTGGGATTTATGTTGGATAATCACCTATTATTTAGTAGCCACTTTGAATATATCAAAAAGAAAATCTTGAAAAAACTGTATTTTTTTTCTAGAGTGTCCCAAAACTTGAGTCTTAATTCCAGAATAATTGTGTACAAGACTATCATTCAACCTCATTTTGAATATTGCCCTACATTACTTTACTGCTTTGATTTAAATAAGATATCTCAATTACAAAAGTTACAAAACCGAGCAATGAGGGTAGTATTGCGATGTAGTAGGTCAACTCCTATATCATTGATGCTTGAAACTTTACAGTTATTTACTGTGGAGCGACGACTGACTTACTTAACTATGCTCTATATCTATAAGATGATACATGAACTGATTCCAACATACTTGGGTAAGTTTATTATAACTGTCAACCAGATTCATACATACAATACTAGAGGCCAGAATCATTTGTATGTAAACAGACAGAGTACCTCATATAATATAAAAAGTTTATTTTTTAAAGGATTTATTCAGTACAATAGCTTACCACAAAATATTAAAGAGTCAAAAAGTATTGCGGAATTCAAACATAATTTGATTTTGTATTATAAATAAGAAAATATTTTATCAAACAATTATTTTATACTGTATTATATTCTAGATATATTTATTCTCACATTTATTATATATGTTTATATATTCATGCTTACATTAATGATATTTTCTATGTATTGTAATGTAGGTATGTCAACTATAATATTTTTTTTTGTAAATTAGGATTGTCCTACTTAAATAAATAAATCAAAAAAAAATCAAAAAAAAAATCAAAAAACGCCGTGCAAAAATCATGCGACAAGGGGAAAAAATCGAGGGTTGCAACCCCCTCTCTTTCAGTGGTCCGGGGGGTGATTTGAAAAAGTACGGCTTCGGTTCCAAAGCATTACGTAGCACTCAAAAGTACTATCAAAAATAATGCCGTCAAAAAATTTTTGTTCATTTGAATGTATATAATTAATTATCTGGTATACTTGATTTATAAAGCTGTAAAATCATTTGACTCTGTACGGCAACTTCTTTTTTAATATGATATTGTAAAATACAATCGTTATATAGTATTGCCGTTCACAAGAAACTGTTCTAAAAAAAATATAGAGAAATACAAAATATGAAATTTTTTAGTTTTTGCAAAAGTTTAAATATTCATAGATTAATAAAGTATTGAAATTTTCTATATGTTTCGCTTGTTTCAAATAGTATTGAAATGAATAAATTAAGAAAAAATGATGCCGTACATTTTAATGCAGACCATATCTTTTAGGCTGATGAAAATGACGCTACCATGTTTCATCGTAATGATGTGAATAAATAAAACAACAATTTTTTAGAAAAATTATATATATTTGAAGATAATAATACAAAATAAGGTTTTTATTTAAATTATTCAGTATCGAAATCAGCGGCTGAGTTGTTATCGGAATCAATGTCTTTATCGACGTCCGAATTATCTTCTCTATCATTTTCTGAAACATGAATGAGTTTTTGTCAAAATCAAAGTCTTACGTACAGATTAAAGATGTAAAGATTTATTTATTTACCAATGACGTCATCAATTTCTTCGTCTGATTCCTCATCCGGTTCCGTTATGACACTGACTTTTTGGGGGACCTTTGGACCAACGATAATGTACGGCATGTAAAAAAATACTATCTATGCATAAAATACTTTCAAAATAAATAAATTTCATGTTGTTTCAAGTCACCCCCCGGACCACTGAAAGAGAGGGGGTTGCAACCCTCGATTTTTTCCTCTTGTCGCATGATTTTTGCACGGCGTTGCGGAATAATGGATTAGAAGCTGTATTGTAACAGTATGAAAGTGATGCCGTACATAATAAAATGACCAAATTACCCTTGAAAAAATCCAAAAAATTTACCGACTTTGTGGCGCACCATTTTTTTACGGCACTACGCGCTTTCTTATCATTTTTTATGGATCTATAGATGGTAAAAATGCCGTACAGAAATATATGACCAAAATGTACTCACTCTACCTGCACTTTTGAATTCTCACCAGCACTCAGTTGGACAGCTTATAAGTGACGGCATAGTGCTGAATCTTATTATTTTATGCTCTTATATCGTCCTATATACGTCACCTGGTGGTTCATATGATCCATCCATTTTTTGAATGGGCCTGTAGTCTAAAAATGAATTTCAGATATTTCAGAGGTATAAAATTCCGCAATTTGAAAAGGACACCAATCATTGAAGACATTTGTTTTCTCAGCATTCCTATATATTTGGTCTACGTTGAATTTTCATCCACATGTAGTCCTAAAAATTTCACAGCACAGGAATATTCAACAATTTCATTTTTCAATTGGATGGGATCTTCTGATAGGAGTGATGATGATTTTTCACAAATGTATATAAATGATGACTTTTTAAAGTTCAATGTTAGTTTGTAACTATTCAACCAGGATGATATTGTCTGAAGATCCATTGACATGTTAATTTTTATTTCTTGTTTATTATTTCCCCCACATATTTCAATTTCAAATAGAAGGAGGGGTAAGAGGTTCGTTTGTTTTCACCAGTTTTGGAAGCAATTACCTTTCTGACCACTTGCATTTATTTCATATCTTACCCTTTCTCATGTCTTTTTCACTTCCTATATTTATATTCAATACGAGTTTAGCCATTTGAAAAGCTCTTTATGTATGCATGTGATGTTTCTTGGGACAGTAAAATCAATTACAAATCAAATGTGTATTGTCCACAAGACAAAAAACCGCTAAATTTTGGTGGAATCGCCATTTTGCATGGGATAAAAATGTATGTACCTACATTTGAGTGTTGATGGTTGAAGAGTGTGATCATAAAAATAAGGAGGCATTTCAATCCCCAAAATGAGGTCTTGAAAATGTGCGTTTGGACCTTAGCATGATGTGAAAAATTGAATTGATAATTCAACTAAAGTGCACCTTAAAGGTCCAAAACTTGGTAGTGGGATTCAAAATTTTACTAGTATTGAAGAATTATTTTACTAGACATTTGAACTCCAATGATGCTAAAAATTAAAAGTGGTTGAAAGTTGAAATTGTTGGTATCTCCTATTGAGTTTTCAAGAAAAGCAATGTGTCCACTGATGTTGAAGTCGGTACTAACCGATCGTAATTTGAAATCTCAATGGCAATCATTTTCTCAATGATACCAGAACTGCAATTTTACTTGCGACTGAGTAATTATCAACATAGGCATTGTTAATTCTTCAAAAAATGATAACTCACTTTAGGCGTATCATCAGATTCTTTGAAATGCTGTAGCTCCATTTTGCTCTGCTGCATATAAGTGTTGTATCCCATATTGATCATTTTTTTGGACATGAAATCAACAGATATCCTGTCCAAAGTTATATTATCTGGCCATTTTACACCCATGCATTCTTTAGCTTCCGGTGTAACGTTAGCCACCAAATGATCTGAAACCGTTAAAGTTGCTGAGCAAAAACTGACACACACATTCAGCATCTCCTGCCAGCTAGGGGGAAGCCTAAGAAAACCTAAAAGTCTGGCGACCATCTCTCCTCCGCTAGAAAAGTCTCCACGTGGCAAGGAACTTGTAGGACTGATAAAGTCCACCTGTAAGAATTATATTCAGACAAATGTCCCAATCGTAATCTGGTTATCAGAAGATTATAGAGTGACACACATAAAGTCTGCATTATATGGTATTTTTCTTGGTTGCCAAAGAGTGAAAATGAAAAATGAAAATTTGTTATTTTTAGATGAATAATTTCTTTAGGAGAAAATGTGGTGCATTGTGTGGAGGAAGACTACTTGTAGGGAAGTCTGCCAACCATGCGATCTGTAAGAACTTTTTCTAGAAAATGCAAATCCTTCCTACACCAAATCTTAGAATAATATATTTAATATACACACGAATACAGATAACAGCAATAACATTATTGCAGAACTCATTGAACAAAAAATAAAAGCTTTATTTGAAATTCAAAAACTCCTGCTTGCTGTAATAGCACTTTTCAATGAGGAAATATTTTTCCCCTTTGTAGAAACATCATGTGATTTCGATTTTTTAATAGAAATTGGCAACTTATTATACAAGACATTAGCATTATATGAGAGTGATTCTTCGAGCTTGGTTGTGTTGTGGGAGGTTTCAACTGATCATCATGACCTGTGCAACAGTCATGTCTTTCTGACAAAAACTACACACATTTGAAAATGTCAAAAAATCAGAAACCTCTTTTCAGAAATATTAGTTTACAACTTCCATGTGAAAGATTATCCTCACAATGCGTTTTGTCCTATAAATACCCTATTACCCCATCGAAATAAGGAAATATGTAATAGATGTTTGACAAATTATCCTGAACGAAACAGCCTTTTGTCTGCTTCAGTGCAATAAATTATTGATCAAGCTGTTTTGCAATATGAGAACTCCAACTCGAAGATTCATCTAATTGTATGGCATCAGTTTAATTTTCCCTACAATAAGCATGTATATGTTTCTTGGGAAATAAATCGTTATTATTATTATTAAAATATTGTGCCCAAGGATACAGCTACTTGTGACATTTCCATATTAATGGTAGATAATAACACGTCACTTTTATAACTTTTTTTTTAAATCCCATTGAAACTGATTAGTGGTATCAGTATCGACTATATTTTTTGAGGATTATCTGGTCGACAGTTACCCAGTGAGCAACACGAGGCAAAATATCCCGTAAACTGTGGGTTATGATAAAATCAAACCATGGAAGATGTGCAGGAACACAATCAATCAAGTCTGGGAGTTCTCTCCAGTGTATGAGTGTGGAAAAGGCCACCAGACATTGACCATATTATTCAAAATTGCCACCAAAGAAAACTAGATGATTTCCTCAATACGATTGATTGTACAATTGATTTCAATTCTTTTCTAGGTGTTTGTTCGTTTGTGATCCCCTTCAATTTCGTACATTGTGATGTTCTATACCAAAATATGCTAAACAAATTGACACTCATTTAGAATTGTTCGGTATTAAATGATTTTTGCGTACACCAAGATGTGAACGGTCTTCGACGCTGTCGTATATTCAATTTGGCTTTCTCACTGCTGGTTCAATCCGCGGTCGGGACCGAATTTTTCTGACTGGCTCGGTGCGAAGAGCAATGGTTGTCTAGATACCAATCCTAGTAGATGGGACCAGTAGCACTCTGGGTTATTCTGGGTTTGAATTATATCACCTATTTTGAAAAATTTTTGAACTTATTTATGTAGTTAGAATCGCCGAACACGAAGTCAGAAGGTGGCGCTCTCTCCACTCTGGCTACGTCATCATACTCGCGCGTTTCAAATGCCTTGAATCTACACAATGAAGCAGACTCTATGTGTGTATAAGTAATAGTAAAACTGCAACAATGGCTTTGAGATATTTGATTTGAAACTATAAAACCAAGTACATATCTTGAAGAGATTGAATAGCTAGACCAATTTCTTACTGTTGTGGCATTGATTATGGCAACGTTATCGGGCTGAGAATAGTTGACTGGATAGTGATACTTTACGAACGTCAAACCAGGTCGCCTGTCAAGTTCTCGGCATTGTTCTGGCTTTACCACTTCGGTTCCTTTGGGACCCCACCACCCAGGTATCTGACTAGGACTGTCTTCCTGTAGACCACAAACGCCATAGTTGTCATCTTTATGGTGGCATCTGGCATTCTGAACACACCAAGTACACTCCTCCAAACCTGAAAGTAATGGTTAATATTCATTGGAGGTGCTAGAGAAAAGGTAAAGCTAAATTAAGGTCGGTATGTTTGTTTGTTTATTGATACACACAAAATAGAGAGATACAGAAAATACGAATAAAAATACTGATGAATAGACAGATCTAAAGACAGTAGTTCCTAGTACATAAAGTATAGATTGTATGCAAAAATAGCACCCAAGTGACTCAACACTCGTGTTGTGCTATAGACTAATATTAGTAATACAGAATTTCAATTATATTCAGAGAGTAAGGAAACAAATTAGCGGTAGTGTATCTATTGTTCTAATATTTTGATACATTCAAAGTAATTTTCGAAAATATTTTTTTTTGATTCTCTCGAGAAGGTTTTATAATTTTTAATACGTTTTGTCTTTAGGGGTAGAATATTACAAATTGTAGGGTTGTAAGTAATCCAAAAATCGATGAAAAACATTTTCATTGAATCTTGGAGTGGGTAGCAATTCGTTTGTTGTACTTCTAGTAATATAAACTATGGGAACATAATTATGAAATGTTTTATTTTTGAATGCATATATGCATAAACTATGAAAGTATAATGTTCGAATATTACTGAGATCTTCTGAATATATAAGATTGGTGTGGAATGATCTTTTTTCTTAAAGATTATTTTTAGAATTTAATTCTGCACTACGTTCAGTTTTTGCAAAGAAGTCTTATACATTGCTCCCCACACCAGAATACCATAACAAAAAAGTGATTCAGCTAGGGATTTGTAAATTAATATGAGTATATTTTTCGATAGAAACTTTCGTAGTTGGTAAAAGTTATATATTAGCCTCCTCACTTCCATTTTTGATTTTTGACAATAATTATGCCCAAGTACTTGACCTCGTTTACTTCTATAATTTCCTCCCTCATACCTGGAATTTTAACACTGGAGAAATAAGGTCTATTTGTTGATGTTGTAGAGAAAGCAAGATAGTGGGTTTTACTACCGTTTAATGAAAGACGATACATACTCAACCATTTATGAATTTTTTCCATGCTCAACTGGACAGAATTTCTCGTTTCAGACCATGTTTTTTTTTTGTTTTGTTTATTGAGTAACTGATCCCAAGAAGCTAATGCTTATACAGGGATATACATATAGAAAAACATTAACAAGATACAAACACAGAATAAACAGTTAGATCATAACATAAAAATAACGAAAAAGGAATTTTTATATACTTGGAAATTCTATTTTATTGTCTCAAGAAATATTTTTTTTATTTTGATTTGAATTTATTTATATTTTTTATTTCTTTCAAGTTTTTTGGCAAGATATTGTAAGTAAGAACTCCTGAGTAAAGCAGATATTTTCTACCAAAATTGCTTCTGATTTTAATCAAATCGAAATCATTTAACTGTCTTGTATTATAGTTATGAATACTCGAATTTGGAACAAATTTTAGGGTCGAATGTTTATTGTTGTACGATGTCAAATGAATAAATAAACAGGTCTTTAATTTATACAGCTTTTCTAAATTCAGTAAATTTTTTGGTGTATACAAATTCACAGTAGGTTCACGATAATGCAATTTGTAAATACACTTAATTGCTTTATTCTGTAGTGTTTTTAAAGGTTGCAATAAAGAACTAGATGCTGTTCCCCAAACTGTGATCAAGTACTGTAATTTTGAATATATTAAACTGAAATAGATCATTTTCAAGAATTTTCGTGGAATATAATTTCTTATTTTATATAGAATACCGATTACTGGAGATATACTTTTTCTCAGTATTTGGGTATGAATCGACCACGAAAGAGTAGGAAATAACAACCGTATCATCCGCGTATGACATAATTCTTGCTTTCACTTTCAAACAGAGTAGATAATTTATGTAGACTGGAAAAAGTATTGGTCCAAGGACGGTGCCTTGGGGAACCCCTGTTCTTATGGTCATTGATTCATTTACTGTGTCTTTAATTTTGATACATTGTTCCCGATCAGTCAAATAGTTGCGAAAGACATCTAACACTACTCCATGTATACCAGAACGTTTCAGTATGTTGAGAAGTATCTCATGATCAACGGTGTCAAATGCCTTTGCCAAGTCTAGAAACACTGCAATGCATTTTTTGTTTTCATCATGTCCCTCTGTAATACTTCTGATAACATTGTACATGGCATCAGTAGTAGCTATACCAGCACGAAAACCATACTGGTAATCATGTATAATTTTGTTTTCATCAAAAAATTGTACTAGCCGAGTTTTAAGACATTTCTCAAAGATCTTACCAAAACTGTTTATTACGCTGATAGGTCTGTAATTACTAATGTTGGTTTTGTCACCAATTTAATGAATTGGTGTGATTATAGAAGATTTGAACTGAGTAGGTACATGTCCTTTTTGGATGATCAGTATCTGTAAGTTTTGTATTCTTGATCCAATTCGTACGAGAAGTGTTTGTTTAGTTGATTCTTTAGTTTGTCCCTATTTCTAATTGACACAATTAGGCATTCAGTTATCCATGGTTTTATTTTTGAGTGTTTTTTGTGCCATGATTTTATACTTTTATAGTTTTCAATAGCATTATTGAATTTATTCAAGAAGAGATCAGTTCCGAGTTGAGAGTCCCTCTCACTTAATACTACATCCCAGTTCTCATTCTGTAATAGGTTCTCTAATTTTTTGAAATCGATTTTTATTATAAAGTTTTCTGTTTTCTGAAATTTTTGTTTTTTCGAAATTGTACTCTACATTTAATGATACTGGATAATGATCTGTAATGTTGTACTTAAGAATATATGAATTAAAAATAAATTTTTTGTTATTGTTATTTTTAATGAAAATGTGATCTATGCATGATTCAGTTTCAGGAGTAATTCTTGTATTATTTTGTTAATCTCAAAAGTGCTATTTTTCCATGCTTGACAAAGCTTATTCTGGCCAGCAAATAACCGTTTATCTCGACAGCCAGGCAGCAATTAGAACAGTCAGCAGGAGTGACCTTAACAGTTTGTTGCAGGAATACATTGATAACCACCAGAGGCCTAAACATAACAAACAGAGTCACTTTCCTTCTGGTCCCGGATAAAAGGGAAATTTGGAGAAGATGGATGTGCGAAGCTAAGCAAAGGTGAAGAACCAATCCTGGAACTGGAGTCTCCATATTGGAAGATATTGTTAGGATTTATGTGGCTTTGGTACCAGCTGTGGAAGGCTCTTGAATTGAACATATGAAAAATCATAGCCATCCATAGTTTCAATAGCAGATCAATCAACTCAGGAAAAAAAAATTGATATCTAAGCAAAAACTTAGGCCATAGCTTTTATAGTATTTGTACTATAAAAAAACTTACCAAGTTTGTGTGCAGCTGAAACCATTGGAGTATACTGAGGCAATATATGGCCATGTATTAGGCAAGAATGGCAATCGCCTAGAGCTGGGCACACTCCAGGACATCTGGTGGTTTGCAAATTTGTAGTGCAATTGGCTCCTATTGTTCTTCCATAACATTGTTCGTCTGCTGAACACCAACCACATTCCGGATCAGAAGAGCATTCTCCATAGTTTCTATGTCTGACACAAGCAGCTTCTGGGTCATATATCTCTCCACTTCTGGTAGCGATCATTGGAGGAACCGTGTAAGCCAGTAGGTCTCCGTTAACATTTCCATGATATCCACCAACTAGGACTAGCGTGTTATCATTTCTGACAACAGAAGCATGTGCAAACACACCTGGAGTTGAATGAATAAATGTAAGAAAATTTTTCATTAGATACCACTATGAGTTTTCACAATATTACAAAGAGATTTTTTTTAACAGTGCTGCAGGAAAAGGTGATTTGATATTTGTTTGAATCTGAAAGTGGATTTCTGGATAGTTCCAATCCAAAAAAGATGTCTGAGGAACACACTGAGTATGAAACAAACTGATAGCTGCAAAGAGCTATGTCCAAAAGAAAATAATGAACTCTGACAGATTACAAAAAATATTCTTATATTTGAAGAAATGTGGGATTGTCAATCATCTGTCCAATGATTTAAAAAAATGCCAATAAATAAAATGAAGCATCATCTTCAGCAGTTATAATTACAAGTGGCTTACTATGAACTGGAGGAATATTTTGGAGACAGCCCTATGACTATGAATATTCTGACATTTTGAGCATCTTAAATTTATAGTTTGGAACATCGAAGAGCTGAAATAGATTCTAGATTTCTCCATAAAATTATAAATGGAGCTATAAGTTGTCCTAATTTAATTGAACTCTTTAATCTGAATGCAAATCCCAGAAGAACAAGAATTTCAGAATTGTTCATGGTTCCTCATCACAGTACAAACTATGGCCAATCACAAGAATAGTTAGATTAGCAAATAAAAATAGTGAAATCATTGAACTATTCAATACATCTACACATTCATTCAAGAATAAAATGAGGCACATTGATTTGTTGTAACTTAGTTTTAGTTGATCATGATTATATACATACAGATAAGCAAAAAACTTGTCTCTCAAACATGTATGTTTTTTGTAAAATGGCATGCATGTTTATAAATAAATCAATTATTTTGATATTTTCAATATATCATATGTGATAATTTTGTAAATGTAAAAAACCTTTAATGTGTAAATTTAGTTCATGAGGTATTATATTTCCCGTTTCAGATTATTTCTTCTTTCATCTTTTATCTATCTACTATTGACATGTTCCACAACCATTTGGGTATTAAGTATCGTACACATAAAGGAATAAGGAATATCTATCTATCTATACATATACCTTGCTGCTTAGGGTATCGAGACTCGTTAGTCTTTCCCAGTATATCAGGATTCACCCAAGTATGGCACCCAAGATGATACAAATACATCTGATTGTCATAACAGATTTCCTCCTTATTGTGACGGTGTGAATATCCTCCAAAGATAACTAAATAATTTCCAAAAACATTTGCAGTATGAAATGCTCTTTCTCTAGGAACAAATTTTTCTCTTAAATGCTCTCTGGTATAATGTATTTCAGTCCAATAACGATGGTCCAATTGGAAAACAAACATCCTATCGGACAACTTAGAGAACCTGGCGACACCAGGTACAATGCCTCCATATACTATCAATGAGTTGGTCGATGGATGATAGACTGTACTATGAGCAACAACTCTAACATCCAGTTGCTTTCCGCCTCTTGGTTTGATTTCCTGCCAATTCTCATCAAGATCTGGGGACAGCTGGATACTGTATAAAGTGGATGAGAATTCACCATTCTCAGTACTACCTCCAAATAAATATATGACATTATTAGCACAAGTCAAAGTATGTCTAGTTAGCTGGGGAGGCTGTAGTGTTGAAAGTCTTCCTCTCAATTGCCAAATTCTTGTTTGAACATTGTAATACCACAGGTCATTTGCGAGACTACCATTTTGTAACTTTCCACCAAAAAGCACAAATCCCTTTGATAATGCACAAGCTGCATGTCCATATCTCGGGTGAGGCTTGTGCTCCTCTGTTACTCTAGAATGGCGCTGCCTTCTTCTAGTGTGAGTTGTATTTTCACTGATAGAATAAAGAAGATTTCTCATGAAAGAAGTCCTACTGTTAATGCCCCATTTTTGCTCCCAATCTGGTCCAGCATGTTCTATTAATTTTGCAATTGAACTTGGTTCAATGGAACTTATAAGTCCCTTGTCTGGTAACAAATCTCCGTGCTCATCTCTCCATGTACTTGTCTGAAAATTGTAAACTTCTAAATTTCCTAGGACGGTATTGAGATTGTATCCTCCAAATACATATAAAGAATCAGTCAAGTTTATATACACTGCAGAGTGTGCAGCTCTAGGTTTCAAGCCTCCTTCAGAATGTGACAGCCAGTGCCATTTGTTCCCTACAGAATCATGTTCATATAAGTTGCAGGATTGTCCAGAATATCCTGATCTACAAACACACTGTCCCTGTTCACAGTGTCCTCGACCTTGGTATCTTCCACAATTATCGGGGCACAATTTTCTAGAGCAGTCATAACCACCCCAATCAGTTTCACATGCACATCTATGATCATAGCACACACCATGGTTTGAACAATTATTCGGGCAATCTGTGATAGAGAACTCTGCTCTAAAACCATCTAATACATAATTTGTATCGCTATACAATAATACTAGCATAAAACCAGAAGTTGCAATTACTTGCTGGGGTTCAGTCTTGCCGCTGAAACTGCCAAGAAGAGGGGCATTGAAAGAGTCTCCGTCATAAACAAATACATAATCGAATGAACATTCAGTGCCCATACTTCTGAAGCTCAGAGTGATAAATTTTTTACTGTTATTGGCCTTGATTAGCCATTCACAATGGCTATCTTGGGTGTAATTTGACCCAACTGGTCCATCACTTATGACACCCCATGATGACTGGAATATCCTTCTAGTTTTATCACAAGGTACCAAGTCTACGGCCGCATATCCAACCACAATAAAACATATCACTATTTCCGTCAAGGAGTAATTTATTATTTGGGGTCGCATATTGTCAATCTGAGCAAACTTCTATGATATAACCTTGGGCGGTGATCTTTTCATTATTGCGTGCATTTTCAATTATAACAAAAGTATTTCATGTTTGAAGGATATTTTCTTGGAATAAACATTTTTTTTGTTATGAATTCTGACAAATATGACATTCATAACAAATGTTTTCACTTTTCAATTTGACGTTTTGATTTATTTTCTTCTTCTCTATACCCGATATCGATGGTACCCAAGCAAGAACATCACAGAGGATAGCTGAATCGCGATGGGTCAAATGACGCCACCACGATACCTTCCATAGTCCATTTTTATTTCGTGATGAAGTTGAACCTATATGATGAAGTTTAAACAAATCTAACGAATCTCAGTTCAATTCTTCCTTTTTTCACTTGTCATTTCGTTAATGCGTTTTGCTTTGTAAAATTTAATTTATGGTTTGTACTTGTGCATTTACAGGAAACTCAATGTAATCCCACTACATGATAATAATTTTTATACTTCGTACTAATAATGATAATAAATTAACAACGATTAAAATGAATATCAATTATAAAATATTTCTGAACTCGAAAAATATGTTTTTTGGTTGTGTATAAGACATCGCGCTGACGTCACTGACAGGATAATAAAATTGGTGACTCGGGCCATCCTCTGTAGTGACAATGTTTAACGTCCTTCGTACCCTTGGACTAAACATTACCATTACACACACACTTCACACTAGCTTCAGCCAGCGTTGCCAAAGTGCTATTATAGTACAACATGAGTGGTTCTTAAATTAGCCTAGTACTTGAAATAGTTCCAGTGTTCAGATAACCCACAAAAACACCAATTTTTTTTGGTTATTTGAACTCTGCAAGTATTTCAAGTATTGGATCGCGCTGAACCTTTGAGAAGAATCTCATACCCGCTTCTAGCGGTTGATTTCGAAACTGATTGAACTGAAAGTTCTTTATTCTTTGTCTCTCTCTCTCACGCAGCTTCTGCCAAACTAGCCACTAGCCCTCACAGCAAATATATATATATATACACTATCAATATGTGTTTTTTTTATATGGCATGAAATATTGAAAAGTGGTATACTGACGTGAAATTTAGTACATTTCATCGAGTTTGAGGTACGGAGAATTTTTCCCATCTGGCAACGCTGTCCACAGCCCACAGCTGTTTACGTACGTGAAAAACTAGCGACTAGCGCCCTCTTCATCATTCCATCCATAATCCATATTTCTATTTTCTAACCTATCCATTGTCATACTCAGATTTAATTTGAAGTGATAAAAACGATAGTGAGAAAGATGTATGTTATGTAGATGATTCACCAGATTTTTTATAATTATCTGTTTTCAGTTGTTTGAACGAGATAAAATTGAAGACATTCGAATTACAATTAGGGTATTTATGAATATTCTAGAACATTTGAATTTGAAGAACAGAAAGGTTCTGACATGTCCCATCAGTCCCAAAGTGACGCAATTTCTATTGATGGTGAAAATTCCTCGGTTATACCTCGTGGAGAAGAACTACCTCAAATTGAGGAATCAAAATCACAACCCCTTTGTTTAGTTTCCAAAAAATCTGTTCCTATATCTGCTAGTCTTCTTATAGAATCATTAATCAAAAAACTATGCACAATGTATGAGTCCGACCCGAAAAAATCTCTGAAAATGTATAAAGTTATGTGTGATAAATTATACAGTATGAACCTCCTTGGAGAAAGTTACAACATGAGCGAATTTGAAGGGATTCGCAGTCAATATCAAAGAGCTCTCGTTCAAATTTTGGCTTCAATTAAAAAAGGTGATGTTTCGCCACTCACTCCCATGTGGCCTAAAGCAGAAAGATTTTCCCATTATGACATGGAATTTGATGAAGTGGAATACATAGCTGGAGGAGGATTTGGTCAGGTATGTTTTTTATTGGAATTGAAGTTTTTCGTGTTTTCACACTGAAATGATCATTGTTCATAGATATTACCTTAGTTGTGAAACCTTAAAATGATTTTTGGTATTGATCTAAATCATGAGTATCAATTTTCTTCTGAAGGCGCTAACCTTGTTAGCGAAACGTTCGTTGAGTGCAAAAAATATCAGTTTGATGTTCCGGTAATTGAAAAGTTTCAACTTTTACACCAAAGGTTCCAATCTCAACGTTTATTGATCTAAAAGTTGGAAACAAATATTTTTTTTTTTTATATTTCTCAGATTATTTTCCCAAAACAAATTGATCCTTTCCTAAAAGGACAAAGTTCTGAAGTCACAATTGATGAGAGTATTTTAGAAAAAAGAGAAGCAACATTGTCAGTTTGTAGGTAGATGATTATAAAGTCTCAACAGTGTAACTTATTCAAATGTTTTTTTAATTAATGATTATTGTGGAAAAAATGTTTGAATGACTTCTTATATAACAGGTTTTCAGAGTAAAGCATAAATTGGATGGAACAGAATATGCAATAAAAAAAATTCCAATAAAAGCTGAAGGCATCAAGTCCGTCAGGAACTATTTATCTGAAGTGAAAACATTTGCAAGTATGAACCATCCCAATATAGTACAATACAAAGGTGCTTGGATGCAAATGGGTGCTCCAACAGTGAACAAAGCCTTAACACATTTGCACTCTGAAACTGAGGAAACAACTTCATCACTCAGATACACCCAAACACGCAGAACTGAGTATATCTATCGGAAAGATTCATACTCCTTCACCGAAGAAAATGATGAGGACAACAGTGATTTTCAAATCGATTTTGAGCATAGTTATTCTGGAGTAGGTTCTAAAACCCAAGTGACGCCATCTAAACTCCGAAAAAGACGAAAAAGTTTGTCAGAAGGTGAAACAGAAAATGCCGTTTCCAAATTTGATTTCAGGGAGATGCAAAAAATGAGGTCACTCAGAAAATCAAAAGTGAAGTGGGCTACTCTCTATATCCAAATGTCTTTATGTCATTCAACTCTTAAACAGTGGTTGGAGAGAAGAAATTCTGTTCCCGAACCTGATAAAGCATTAGTTCCTGTGAATGATCAAGTTATCCGGAGTAACACAATTACTAAGATATTAAAGCAGTTACTTAGTGGTGAGCTTTTTCTTATCTATACAAAATTGACTCAACAAATTTGCTTGATATACAGCAAGGTCTTACAAAACTTCCCCCCTTTATTTTCTATGAAATTGAGGTCTTATTTGAAAGTATAATACCCCCAATATTGCTTTAATTTTTTAAATTGGAACTAACCTGTTCAAAGTTATTTAAGCATTTATATTGTTTAATAAAGGTACACTAATGAATATCGTCGATTCTTCTCGGTATAGGTAACTATTTTTGATATACTGAGTGCAAGCTACCATCCAAACTAGAGCTCTCTCAGATTAAAGACGATAACTGCTCTGTGTCTGATCTCACTAGAAAAAAATAAGTAAAGACAAGTGAAGTGTGCTTTTTCTCGTCAACACACATAAACATTCCTTAACCCGACTGTTATTACATGACTTTAGTCATATAAGAGTTTTCCTTGTTGATCTGATATAGATTCAACTACAATTGCATTTGAAATATACAAATATACTCTAGTTTCCATTGGTTGAAACAATCTATTGGATTTTTTTTAAATTCAAAAATTTTCTGGTATGAGCTGATTTATGTTGTTGAATAATATGTTTTCGCATAGCTGATCGACTCATTTTGCTGAGGAGATATGAAGATAAAATTCATTCTAGGTTTGGAGTACATCCATTTCAAAGGAGTTGTTCATCATGATATCAAGCCAAGTAATATATTCCTTCAAATTGAGAAAGATGAAATACTAATACAATTAGGAGATTTTGGATTGGCTTGTCCTCTGCAAAGCGCTCACTATAGTTTGGCTTTAGGTACAAAACTTTATGCTGCACCTGAACAAACAAATGGAGAATGTAATCGCAAAGTAAGTTTTAAATTCAAATGTCAACTGAAGATATTTCATTGTTTATTTAGCATGAAGCTAATAGAAAACAGATACAGTCTTGACAAAGTAATATCAAAATTACCAGAGTAATGGAAAATAATAATGAGGGTTTGGAAAAATATGTTTGGAAACTCTTAAAAAAATGAATACCAATCCAGCTCCAAATCACAATCATTTGAGCATTCAAACGCAACTTGGTTTCTTTGAATCTCTCAATAGTTGCTCTACAATTTTATCACTGGGGAATAATATTCATCTGTGCCTAGGTATTTTCATTTATTCCAAGATAGTAATTGATGGTCCCTCTGCATGGTATGCACACTTACATTTTCAATTTCATTGTCAGCAGTATTTTTATGAATAAGCCTTATTCAAAATTACTGGAAATTGTCAAGCTCTGTGCACACACTAATATACTTGGAAAAAAAATACCTTTGTATTTCGTGGTGGATTATATTCATTAAAATCGTAGCAGAGCACTTTCGACTAGAAAAGTCATCAACAGTGCAGATTTTATTTTCACGTCATTGGAATTATAGGATACACTTCATTGATACAGACATGTCTTACTATAGTGTAGCCGCTGAAAAGATAGAATGATCACGTGAACGGCACGCACTCTTTGAATGTTCCTCTCCCCAATGTTACAAGTCCGATTTACACCACCAACAAAAACGTCGCCTCAGCAGTGAATTCAACAGCATTTCCCTGTTCTCCCATAAAATCTTGGGATGCTTTTTTATAAGTGTTCATTATTACACCTTTTTCCTCTACAGTTAAATGTCTTTTTTTGATCTTTTTCTTGGAGGTGAAAGAGTGTTTCCATCCGTATTATATAATTAACGTAACACACGTAAGTACAAAGCACAAATGAGTACAGTACAGTGTAAACAGTTCTTCATTTATTTCAGTTTAGAAGGCGTGGCTACGCCGCGCAGGCTAATATAGATGCAGGCATTCACTGTTCACGCGTCCTTGAATTCTATCTTTTGAACGGCCCGACTATACCTAGTTTCATCTTACATCCAGGAGGATATTCATGTTCAGGATTGAAACTTTTAATGTTGTAATATGTCTTCAAATTTCTGAATATTTTTTTCCTTCGGCAACATATGCCTGTATTTTTATGGTTATGGCTCTTGTATAGCTGAGTAAGCACTGATTATAACTTTTTTAGTCGAAAGCGCTCTGCTACGATTTTAATAAATACATTTCTGCATGAAACACAAAATTCCTTCTCCAAATTATTCAGAATAAGCTATATTGTCGTAAGAACATAACTCTTATTGACAAAGTCGTTCTTAGGAGGAATGTAAGGAAACAAAGTGGTTGAAACAAAAACTATATACAGACAATCACAGCTAAAATTGCTAGTATAATTAACAGGCTCTCCCAACCAAGACCTATTTCACATCAATCTTGAACTTGGCTTGAGCTGGTTAAATATTTTTTACTCTCAAAAATTGAGATACCATACACAAACAGGTTAATTTTGTGATAATTTCCCTCTGAGATAAGGACATTCACCTAAACACGAATAGCAAAGGTCCAACTGTAAATTTATATTATTCCTTTTTGTTATTTTTATTCTGTCGGTGACTGAATCGTTACCAAGGTGATTTTATAGGTTTTGAAGCAGAAATGCATCTTTTATGTTAGACTAAAAACGAAAGAATTCTCTAATATATTCAATTTGAAAAATTTGCAATTATCAATATCAATTTTCATCTGTCGACTTTTCGAAGATATTATACATTTTTCAAACACATCAAACAGATAATATTACATTGATGGGAGCGTTCTCGTTGAATCGAAAATTTTTTTTTTATAGAGTGACATGTATTCTTTGGGGATTGTTCTTTACGAATTGGTTGAAAACTTTGGAACCGATATGGAGCGTGTTCGACAAATTACCGAACTCCGTAAGGGAAATATTCCACAGAATCTCTTCACCCATTATCCTGATATTGCCCAAATGATTAGCCAACTGGTAGTTCCGGATCCTGACAAAAGACCTGACACAACGACACTGTTGAAAGCTCTGAAATCGAAAGAACACCACCAAGTGGAACAGTTGAAGATGAAACTGGCAGAAAAAGATGAAGAGATTATGCATTTGCGAGAGTTGCTCAAATCTCATGGTATCAAGCATCGAGAGTTGTGATAATTTGAAGTAGCACAGAACAAATAAATGCAGTAGTTGTTTCGATTTTACGCGCAATTACCAGTGATTATTGATCGAGTTTGATAATGACATAATAAATCGAATTCTGCTTAATTGATCGATCCGGTGATTTATTCTATCATTTATTTGGAACTTTTATTTTGATAATTTTTCCATTCAATTGATAAATCCCAAAGGATGTATGATGACATAAATACAATTCGTCTCAGTTTGGCCAATAGTACTCTCCAAGATCATTATAAAAAAAGATCTATGTTACTAACTAATTCATTCAAGCTGATTGATTATACAATATATCAAGTGACTCTATTTTTGGTGATATTGTATTGGTTTATTTTTAACTATAGTTGTTACAACTCAGGTTGAATGAAGAAGTTTACTGAAAATTTTTGGTTGATTTTATTGATGTCAAATTCTCAAATACTGGATTCATTATAATACATTTTATATTCGAGTGTGTTAGCATGCTGAAATTCTCCTTGTCACTTTCGTGGGATATTAATTATTTTGGTAGTCTATGAACATCACTGATTGAGTCATTATCCACTGATATAAAAACTCAAATTGGTGAAAACTTTTCATTAAAATTTATTAATGTGTTATAAAGAGTTATCCCAAGAGCAGTGTCAAGGAATCTACTTGAATCATATTTCTGAATTCATATATTTTTCTTCATCACACTATTCATAGTACACCATCACACTCGTATTTACAAACTCATTCATCAGAAACAGGCAACCCAATATAATGTATACAACTCTTTTAACGTGAATATTTCACATTTATAATTCCTGTACAACTGTTTCAACAATTTTAACCTCTAGTATAACTGAGTGTTGAAGTGGATACAATATTTTTCTGGCATTATCGGGTTATGTCCTCTGAATGATAATACTGAAAAATATTTTTTTAAATTAGCAGATGCAAAAAAATATTTTGAGAAGTATGGTTCATGTTTATTCTAAAAATAATGTGTGGATGGTTTTCTTTACATCACTTAATTGGGACGAGGGTTTATTTTATCAGCTCTGACTCATTGATGCTTGAATAAAAATCTTCGAGAATAATTTCATCAACTGTTCTTAGATCACTGTGAACTTTGCAAATCGACCCTATCTCTTGCAAAGTGTAAGCAGAAAATTGTTCTGTGCTACTTTTCTCTAGGTTTATTTTCTTTTGTTTCAACTCAAGACTGATATATAAATCAAAAAAATCAAGAATGATTTTTCTCCTGTATTGTGGATTGAATTATATCAGGAACCATTCTATAAGAGTATTGAAAATTAATAAGCCAGTTGTCGGGAAGACAAAAATGCAAATGTTGCAGATGCTACTGTTGCAATTGAAGCAGTTTATAAGTGATTTTTATCTGAACCATGATAAGAAGTATAAGATCAGAACACAACATTTTCAAATGAAATAATCTTTTTTTCATCCCAGATGGTATATACCTACATTAATAATCATTCTATGTTCGAGGAATACCTGAGATCTAAGGTTTTCATGCTATCTGACGATTGGCTTATTGAGTAGTCAGTCTGAGTTTTAAACTGTTCAATGGTTAGTATTAATTATTTATTTGTACGTTTCAACTTGTTTGGAATTTATAGTTCTTTACAATGGACTAGGAACCAATTGGTTTCATTGTAAAGAAATGACGTGGAAAATGCGCCTTTTGCATTTTTCTTGTTACTCATTGTGAGAAATCAAAAGTGATATTTTCTATGAAAATTGTACTGTTTTTTATTAAATGAAGTCTTTTTGAATAAGATTGTGTTTCTTTCCTTCAGAACGCACTGTTTTCTCAACATGTACTTGGAACATATCAAAATAAATAATTGAAGGGTGTTATATTTCATGTTTTAGTGAGAATGGAGATTCCATGAATCAGATGTCCTCACCACAAAATCCAATAGCTCCTTTCCTCACACGCTATACAGAAAACCTGAACATCAACTCCCAGCACAGACTGATTCCATTTTGAATTCCGCCATCTAAAGATCCATCAACCCCCATAACAAACCACAAGATCTGACCGAACTCAAATTAGCCCTTCTTCAAAATGGATTTACAGATCCATCCGTCGTCAACAAACTTCTCCGTCCAGTCACAGGTATCCAGATGACAACAACGTTTTCCACAAAGTTTATCTTCCCTACATTAAAGATGTCACAAAATAGGCTAAATTCTGAAAAAAACGACATCAAAACGGTATTCACCGCCAACAATCAAATTTCCACACTCCTCCGTTTCCCCATGGACACAATTGTTATGATTTCCAGGGTATATGTATAATATATGTAATACCATGTTCTGATTGCCCAAGGACATATGTAGGCCAGGACCAACAGACGTGTGACCAGTAGAATATCAACTTGCTGTCCGCCAGTCAAGCCCATCCTCAGCCCTAAGCATCATCAATAACACAACACATGTAACACAATATGGATTTTGCACATACCAAGACCATCGCCACAGCGAAAACACTACAAGCTCCTAATTGAACGTTATGACGGACAGATACTTTCAACTACCTGGAAACCCCTAATTTCCCGATGTCCAGTGCCCATTAAGACTTGCGGGGACGGTTGTTATTACGAAAAAAACCTCTCAACCCTAATTATCAATCAATCAAAATATGCTTTATTGTCTAAGATACACTCTCATTGACAAAGCTTGTATAAAGATAAAAGTAATTTTATATATACACATATACACATACATATATACATACACACATATGCACACATATACATAAACGCACAATAGCATATATAATATGTCGTAAAAGTAAAAACAAATATATAGACAGAAATATTGAAATATAATAAAATTCACAATAAAATATTATTAAATATTAGTTCATCCATACATATAAGCTTGGTTATTCTGGCACTGAATTTGTACATATTATATTGTCACTGTAGCACACAAATTTACAAAGTGGCAGCAGTATCACTAATTTGATTCGGGTTTGAAGGCCGTCGTTTTTGGAATTTTTTCCTGACGTTTCGCTGGCGCGAGTGGTTAGCTTCTTCAGGGGCTCATACATCTTGAGTTAAACTCCGATGACAGCGAAACGTCAGAAGAAATTCCAAAAAACGACGGCCTTCAAACCCGAAACAAAGTAGTGATACTGAAAACCTCGGCAGCGAAAGCCTTAACCATTTTGTCAAAGTGGCACCAGTTCAGTGGTGGCACTTCCGTTTTCAAAACGAATTCACCAATATTTCGCTTTTGTTCGTATTTTCACCAATTCGGCGATATCACTTTATAAAATTGAGAGGTTTTCTCCCCGAACAAGCTAAACCAGACTCAAATAATGCTTATTAGATGACTTTTCTAAGCAATCGTAATTCAGAAACTACATCGTTGAGATGGATGCCAAGTTCGAAGTGTACTCTACTTCCGATACTGCAACAGATAGGGTACAGTTAATGAGGTAAATAGATCGTGGAGAAGAGCGAGTATCAATCTCTATCTTAGTTTGGAATACCTTTCCACCAACATCACCCTTCAAAATACTAAACCCAGGTGAAACGTGTTCAATTAACGGTAGCCTCAAAAATTAATTGAAACTTGGAAAGGCGTTATTCATAACGTGAGAGAACCTTGTCCAGAATTAAGCCCTTCATGCAATATTTTCTCCCAGCAGTTACAAAACCGCTTATTTTCAGTTCATATTCCAATTCGTCTCGGTCCCGAAGGTTTACCGCCCCACGTTGGGCGCCAAATGTACCGCTTAAAATTCTCCTCAAGACATAAAAAGCTCGAATGTATTATTGTGTGGGTATGCTGACACACACCACCTGCCCCCTTATCTATCAGCTCATAGGAGCTTGGGTATTTTTGTAGGGAGAATAAATTTCGATGAATTATTTTTTGGTTTTCTTTGAATTACTTTTATGAAAGTAAAATCAAAAATATACAAACGCTCTATAGATAGGTAGGTTTATATCATATAAAGACGCTTTATTTTTTCACAAAGAGTCCATCTAAAACAGCTACTCCTCTGCCTAAATGGCACGACAGGCACTCGATTACATAAAAATCACGTTTTCTTGCTCAATTTATATACCATCCATATGAAATTTGAATCAAAATAGATAGCATACATAGGAAATATTTACACAAAGAAAAATGGAGAGCTATTTGTAGAAAAAATCTCGCTCACCAAGATGAAATTTCGTTAAAACCCATACAAGATCTCGTTTCACTCGAGAAAATTATTTCTTAAGCTCATTGGAAAAATGTATAGATTATGGAAGAAAAACTTCTGTTTTATGATCTATCCACTTGATATCTCTATCAATTATATATATATATATATATATATATATATATATATATATATATATATATATATATATATATATATATATATATATGTATATATAAAATTGAGGTCCGAGTCTACTTAATCCCCATTACTATTTTTTTCTTGGTATATTAACATACTTCTTATGGTGCGAATGTAACGAGGCATGTAATGAAGTAACAAATTTATTAAATAAAACCAATATAATTTTAAACAGTTGTCTTTTTCTTATTCCTATTCCTGTTTTTGACATTTGTGACTTCATAAAAATTGCTTCCTATTTTCTTTCTTTTTTGTGCTCTTTCAGCTGCCCTCCTCTGCTTACTAGTGAGCTTTTTGTCACCATTCTGTTTATTTTGCGTTTTGCTCTTTTCTTTCTTTGATAGATCTTCCACTTCAAACTCTCCACTAGCACAAACAGCATATACTCTGCTCACATCTCCACTGGTATCCATATCAGAGTAGAAACTGACATCAGAATCTGAATCATCCTCATCAAGTTCAGAATTAACACTACTTTTATCAAGGTCACCGTTATTTTCACTTTCATCTAGAATTGTACTAACTTCTGATTGGTCCTCATTGTATTCAACAACAGCTTTCTCTACATTTTTTATGGGTTCCAACTCTTTAATGTCCTCTCCCTCAAAAGTAAGTCCAACACGAATCTTTTTGAAATCTTGTACAACGCCAGGAGAAGCGTCACTTTCGGTAGAGTCCACGTTTGGTGGTAGGGGATTTTCAAATCCAGGTGGAGAACAGTAAAATGGCAACTTGCCTCTCTGCCAGTCATTTAAAACCATCTTAGCAACACTACTGATATCTGGTTCACCCTTTTTCAGTAGTTTACCTGACTTTTGAGCCAACTTCTCCAAGAACTCAATGTGATCTGCCCAGGAATCTATATTATAAGTTTTCCAGATATACTCCGGTCTCACTCTTTCCAGTAGAGGAGCAATATAATCTTCAGGATTGTTAACTAACTCTACTCGTACTACTCCTTTAAGAACCTTTTCTGTATCTGTTTCTGCAGAAGGATATACTACACCTGGACAATCTATCAGGTAAATTCTTTTCATTAGGGTAATATATTGCCACACTTTAGTTTCTCCTGCGATAGGGGCTACTTTACATACTTTCTTGTTTCGTAAAGTATTGATCACAGATGACTTGCCTACATTTGGATACCCAATGAATCCAACTGATATTTGTTTTTTGTCTATATGTAGGTTAGCTGTAAAAAAAGAAGATATGGAAATATATAATAATTAAACCAATTAATATTTATTTGGCAGTGTTATTGAACCCCCATTGCCTATATACCTATTGAAACTTGTCGAATGAACAAGAAAACTAAGAAGTCAAAAACTGAAATGAAACAAAAGTAATTAAAAATACTGAAAGAAAGTATCAAATTGAGGGTCCCTATAATCGTTTCAGTCAACTTGAAACTTCCTTTTAATATTTTTAAAAGTGTTCATTTGAATAATCTTGGTGACTCGAGAAGTTCTAACCATCACCACTAAGCAAGAGACAATTGCAGAGCATATATTTCTGGCAGTTGCTCAATATTATTATACCATGTGGAACTATTTATCACGTTTAATTTCAAATAAAATAAAATGTTCATTTTGATATGCATTACAATCTATTTTATTAAGAAATCACTCACCAAATTGTCTTAGTAAATTTAATAAGGATCCTTTTCCAAAGGGATGAGTTATGCTAGCATGAAAGGCTACAGTGGGATATTCCTTACTCAAAATAGCAACCCATCTCTGGGTCACCCAAATAGGTACAAGATCTACTTTGTTCATTATGAAGATAAGATGTTTATGTGGCTTTTCAGTCTTCAAATATTTTTCCAAATATGGTGATCTTGTTCCCAAAGGATCTCTTGCATCTAATACTTGTAACAGAACATCAGAACTGTCTACTACCTTATACAGCTCATTCCATATTCTTTTTGATTGTCCTGCTGCCATTACCCAATCTCGTGGCATATCCCTTATACCTCCATCATCTCTAACAATATTGGAGTCCTTTTCATTGCTATACTCGTCAGCTTTTTTATCAGCTAACTGTGCCAATTCTTCCAATCCCCTCACAGGTATATTGGGCTTCTTTCTACTTTTTTTGGGCCCAAAAACACTATCAAAACTCTCAGTATCCAGCAGATGGACCCTAGCATTTTTGGCCTTTTCATTTAGCAATGTTATAGGTAGAGTGGTAGGTTTCATAATAACTTGATAAGGGTTCTTTATTGCAGCCCCCAATTCAGTTTGAAACTTTTGAAGGGCATTTTGAGATATAACACGACTGTTGCCAAACCATTTTTGGTTTGGTTCTACTCTAGCTACAGTTCCAGAAGGTAACCAACCCTGAAATAAATGCATTCAATGGAACTGCCCTCCAAAAAAATATAATGTAATAAATCGACACTACCGTTGAATTTCTCCTTGAAAACCATATTTAAAATATTTTTAGTACTGCCTTTTCTGATTGTTGGCAGATTCTACGAATACATTCATTCATATCTCAGGTGTAACTTAATGAAATTATATAAAAGCTATGGTATAAAGAAACACGTATAGCGGTTTTGTAAACTCACTATTAGTGAAAATCGTACAGGAGCCTAAATATGAATTTTAGTATCGGCCAATTCAATTTATTTGTTTAAGATGTGTTTGAATCAATTAACTCGAGAATGTTGAAAAAACTTTATAATTTTTTTTTTTAATTATCCAAAAATGCCACTCTTCATATGACCTTATATTAGAAACTCTTTGTAGAGATCAAGTACCATAACACCAAAATGGTATTGTTTGTAGTTGATGCGCGTTTTGCTAACAAGGTTAGCATATTCAGGAGAATAAAATTTAATGATTGTACCAATTTTCTTCTGAAGATGCTAACCTGCTTATCGAACCGCGCGTCAAGTGCAAATAATATTGGTGTTAGGGTAATTGATCTCTACAAAAAGTTTATACTTTTACATCAAAGATTCCAATCTCATTGTTTATTTATGATTTCGTTGAGCAGAACCTAACATTCAAATTTGAGTATTTTAACAATTATTGAGAAGGAATCCCTCAAAGCAGATTCAAACAAGCCAACTTGACTCATTAATAAGTCTTCTCAATCAAAAGATAAAAAATGGGAAATTTCCAAGTGAAGTTGAGAACTTGTCTGAATGTCCTTATTGAATCTGACTTAATATACAGATATGTTACATTCTATGTACTGATCTCTTTTTCAAAAGAGTCACAATATTTCACACGTTTTGAGAGAAGCTCCATAACTATCCACAATGAACGTCTATAAATTCTTTTTATTCTCAAAAAATTTATCAAATTTCTACAGACCTGACTCCACACAGACAACTTGCAAATCATAACTTTTCCTAGGAAGAAAAAATTTGAATAAACTTGTACCATTGCATTCTAGTCATTAGTCAAAGGTAGACTACAGCAAACCAATTAGGATGAAAAGAGTGGAAAAAATTATCATGATGCCGTCTTATAGACGTAAAGACTGTAGATATAGAATAGCCCATGGGCAAATACAATTTCACTATACTTTTGATAATGCAGGCTATCATGACAGATTTTCATTAGAATTTGCAAAAGTGGATTTACCTGAAACGGTGCAGGAGTAAGGATCTTTCCAGTTTTGTCTCTTTTTGCTTTGAAGTTTCTGTACATCTGAAGCCTCTTGATAGTTCCCTTAGTTCGTACATTGCCTACTCCCTTGAGACCTTCTGTAGGTCTTTCAGGGTTCATAGAATGATTTGATTTGTTGAACCCCTGTTTTCGAGGGGGCCCCGTAGAAGACCTAACTTTCGGCATCTTGACTCCTTAATTTACTTAAATTGATAATACTCAACTACGTTCTACGTTTCCTTCTCATGTGTGGTAACTTTATTACGTTCAAAAGTAAGGTTATTTTCGATTATTTTTACGTCATCTGTCTTCTTCTTTATTCATCCTGTCCGACAGCTGTGATCAGTTGCCCAGTTTCAAGAGAATATGAATAATCCGTCCTGTTATGATGGAAAAGTTAACGGTAATGTTATTACCTTTTTCACACCATGTGATTCTGTTTCATATACTGATGTTATATCGATAACCACTAGAGGTAGGTGGTTACAAATTAGGACAATCACAACAAAGGTATATAAACTTTTCTCGCTCCCTGGCAACGGAGGATTGACACGTTTTCCGTTATCTCTGTCTCGCTCCAGTTCAAAAAATATCCCATGTGTCAAAGGACAACTAGCTGTTTATTACCAACGTTCGTTTATTGAGGAAGTCACGAAATTTAGAAATTTTGATTCCCTCAGTTTGATGGGACGTCATATGTGCAGAGAGAAATTTCCGTAGGAAATAAACGGATAAGTGGATTTTCTACTACTATTATGAGACGGCTATAAAGAAAATAAGGTTGATGATATCTGTCTATCCAGCCAACAATGTGACTACATCAATGGCCGCGTCTAACAGCTTACAGCGCTTGAAGCCGCTGTATAAAATTTGACAATTTTCCATAGTGAAATGTCAAATTTTGTGAGGCGACTTCAACCCATATATATATTAATACCAATATGAGTAATACCTGATAAGAGCTAATGTTAACTAAGTGAAGCCGAGTTATATCTCTGTTGCAGTCCCACCATCCGGTTTCTTTCATTTTTTGCGCATGCGCGATTTTTAACGTCATATGACAATTTCATTTTTTTGGTTATGTTATTTTAATGTCAAAAAAAAACAAACAAGATTATGAAGATTTCAAGAATATTGAATATATCTACGAATGTAGCAGTACGGAAAATTCAAAGTGCATTTTGGTTTCCCAGGAAGTTTGGAAGGTTTCCCTAATGATTGAATAACTAAATGAGTTCTATTGCATATTAATTGTGATGTGAAATGATGTGTAGTGTTTAATAATACAAAATTAAAAATCTTTCATTGATCTCGAGACCAAGTTTTCATCAATTTCGAATAGGAGAATGAACTGCTGCAAGAGGATGGCTGCTCATTATGGTCAATAGTAAATATGTGTGAAATTGATAGGGTTTAAGTTTCACTGATTGAAATATTCAGTATAAAATTCATGTTACTCATTTTAAATGTCCATTTATGAATGTAATTTTAAAATCCATGAATTCAGCTCATAACAAATTCGTTGAAATAAAGGTTGTTTACTAAAAAGGATCAAACGCCAAAGTTGAGATACTATGCTCATTCTGTTGTGTTACTTGTGATTGAAAGCTCAGAAACAGGTAAAAAGATGGACACTTGGTCGGTTGGTGGAATGCACGAAAAAAATAAGACATTTGTATCATGTAGGTAAATCAGAATTATACACATTATCCTAAGAAACCAGGGTTTTACGAAATGGCAGTTGCTTCTTTATTTGTTATACCATTCGAATTATCTAGTTTCTTCATCAAAGAAAAGCAAATATACTATAAACATTGACTGATTAGCTATATTTTTCATGCATATATTCTGAGCATATATAAATACTCACCATATCACTTTATCTATCCACAACTGCAAAGGAATATAAGGATTCTGCCAGGCTATTGTAGATTTGATTTGAGTGTGAATAGTTTTCATTTTGAATAATCCTTATTGGTGAACGAAATATGAAATGCTCAAAAATGAAACTATCTGCCAGAATCAGAGTATATTGCATGTATTTCTGCTTCTCTTGAACGCTTTCATGAATGGAAAAATATATGAAAATGTGCATTCCAAAAGAATATGCAATAAGTCGCCTGTTCTAGTAGCCACCAAATAAACTGCTAGGATAGCAAGGAATTTTTCTTGTGAAATTAGTACTCCATATTTCTAAATACAGAATTTGATCTGGATTTCTAGTGAGTGTTGTACAGCCTTGTACAGCGATTTCTCATAATGAACATTGTTCAGGATACAGTAATATGGATTGATTAACTATGATTACAGAATACAAATTTAAACAGTAAATTACTGAAGCGACAATCCATGCTTCGAGTAAGCTTGATGAACTTTCTTGGGTTTTTTATATTTCTTCTTCTGGTATTTAATTTGATATGAAATTATATATATATATGAAACTGAATTTTTCTGGCATGAGCCTCATCCAGTGCATGTCGCCAAAGGCTGAAAATGACCAGGACACGTCATGCTGTGGACAGCAGTTTCGCCCTATGGGGCTCATCAGCATGGCGAATCAATGAGAATATTCCTTTTGGAATGATATGCAGGTGTCAGATGTAATCCAGCATTTTAATTAATTTTAATACACAAAGAAAGAGTTCAGCTATTTATGAAATAATACTACAATAATTTCAGAAAAATTTTATTCATATTTCTCAATAGTTACATCATCTTTGGAAGTCGAAAAATTGCAGGATTCACAAATATGAAGGATAGGTATTCATTAAAAAGGCAGGAAAGGTTGATTAAGATTGTAACCACATGGTCATCATCAGATGATGATACCAGAGACAGCGGATATTGGAGAATTGATGAGTACGTAATTTTTTAGTGAATAAAAATTACTATTTCATAAAGATTTCAGTAAAGATCGACAATCCTGTAAAACACACAACCATTTTCAAATACATATTCAGTATCAATTTGGAATTTATATATTGGAATGAGAAATTTATTGAAATGACTAAAAATTAAAATCTCGCAATTTCGTACCATGTTATGTTTAGTTACATTCATGGTAGGTAATAAAACATTTGAAAAATAATCTCAAGCTACAACATATTGTATACAAAACGAAAAAACAGTTAGACAAAGCATTACTATACATATAAAGGGTAAATTTTTAAAGTAACTCATACCATCCAGAAATTTATTCGAATAAAAAGAACAATGCAGCAGATTTTGCAATCACCGTCCTGAACTAGATTTCTCATATATGATTTTTTTCTGTGTGGTACGTAGTATATGCCATGAAGGCTTTCTTACTCGAGCATTTCTCAGTAATGTAGACAGGTTGTTATCTTTGTTGAAAAATAAGAAATAAAAGTTTTTTCATTTACGTTTTTTACTGTTCTCCGCATTCTTTACAATACGATTTGAAAATCCTGATGTACATTGTTCTACCTCTATACATCAGCAGCAGCAGTCTAACAACATGATGTGATACATTTAACATTAGTTATATAAGTCTGTTCAATATAGAGATTGAAAGTTATTTGGACACGTTATATTCACATCATTTTTCTACACAAAATACCTTTTGCAATTATGAATAACATTTATATATTGGGATTGTTACCCTTTTCCCATCATCCTCCTATATTCCATACTCACAAATCTATGCATAATGATGTAGCAGGTGATGGTGATATCTGTTGATAAATGAAACACTACATTACCATCAGATGGTCATTAGCACCACGAGATATCAAATTCTTTGATTTCAAGTGTCCCAGAAGTTTCTTCAAACTCTCAGTTTTTTTAACATATCGTCTGTTTTTTGTTGCAGTTGGCGTATTTTCCTTCTTTGTCTGGGATCACAACTGAAAACAAAAATAACATTGAAATTTTGTGCTTGGAGACTAACAGACAACTGGAGGTCTATTTTTGTCGTTCACAACTGAAGCATTCGCAAATATGGTCAAATTCTAAGATCAAGTTGCTATATATATATATATATATATATATATATATATATATATATTACAGTATTGTTTTAAAAAGTAACAATGTGACATTATTTTTGTGAGGTCACTGCGATGTATACATTGGGAATTCAAGAATTTGAACATTTATTCAGAAAACAGAATTAGGACAGATTTTACCAACATTGCCAGCAAACTGACTGGACATTTTTTTACATTACCCTCTTCCTTTCAAGTCATTTCATAATCAATTAGTAGGAAACTTCAACAAAGCATTTTTCATTCAAAAATTGAAATTAAGAAAGAAAAATCCTTGGTTCATATGGAATAAAAAATCTGACAAGAAACGGAAACTTCTCACATTACATTAGAAAATATGTACATCCGAATCAAAAATTCTTATTTGAATATAAAAGAAATATAGGAGAATTTACAGAAAACTGCTTATAAGTAACAAAACAGATTTACTATAAAAAGAGGATGGATTGGGCGGACAACAAATCTAAAGGTCTGTTAAAGAACTACTACTACTACTGCTCTATAGCTGACAAACTCACTCTGAACTTATTTTGAAACAAAAACTCTTGTCTTGCCTCAAAAAAATTGACATTGTTGAAAGCTTCCAATTCAATGAAACCAACCCGAAAGAACTGGAAGCCTTTATTGAAAATATGAAAAACAAAATTGGTTCTGGTCTCAATGACATGTCGATCAAAATATTCAATTCAAAGTTCAACCGTATTCCTTTTTACTTGTGCTATCACAACTCATCAATCAATCTTTCATGTATGGCAAAGGTCACTTTTCAGTTTTCATATCTTTCAAGGAGAGCAAAAGAAGCTAAGTTCATTTATTAAGCTCTGAGCGCTCACTTAGCTCGAAGCCTTTCGTTTATTACAATTCGAGCTCTCCAAGCTTGTACATAGGTGTCCATTTCACCTTCAGATCCTGTAAACTTGTTCTAAAGTGAGGATATGTGCAATCCCTGTTGACTTCCATTCTAAACACTAAAATGGTGATACATTAGTGTTGATAATTTTCAGTTCGTTTTCCCTTATCAAAACAACATATCTCATTCTCTCGTTTTACCTTTAACACAGGCATTCATAATACATTGTTAAATACCCCAAGGATATGATGTAGAGCGTGTTCAATCTTTTCTGTGTAGCATTGGGAAACTTGGACTCCTTTCAAACACTTCCACAGTTTTTCTTCTCGTACTGCAGGAATCATGTTCATTATATAACATGAAATTTTTCCTAACTGGTTATAACATGAATAGCAACTATTTCAATTTCTCTAGCCTCTGCCCAAGTGAGTACAACGGACTAGCAACAATGCAGCGTATCAATGTTGATATGTTCATCATTGGAGAATGGAATGCCAGGCCAAGTCTGAATGTGAAATCAACCTCATCTACCTATAAACACATCATCGTAAAGAAAACATAAAAATTCAACCTACCTACATTTTCATTCAACATGACCTTCATATGAACAATCTGCATGGCGAATGTCAAAGGAAAAATTCGTAAATATTCAAGCAAAAATTGCTCGAAAAAGATAATTAAATACAAAAATATGAGGTTATGTTACATACACGACTTCTTAAAGCTCCATGCGCAGTGATCAGCTGATCTCGGCTCAGTCTCTACCCGCTCTACTCGATGCATGAATAATTAACGAACTTGGCTAGAATTGTCCAAGAGTGTATGCTAATGCTAGAGAATGCGCTGAACAATGTTGCAGTATGAGGCTGAGGCTGCAGTGCAGTATGCCTGTTTGAAAATCACATAAATAATCAGATGTGTTGATAGTAGATATGAGGTGCCGAATAATAAACGAAACTTTACCCTCCATTAGTCAGAAATAGCTTGTTTCAAAATAGACTAGTTTTTAAAAGATTCATTATGTCACTTACCAACTGCAGCAGGGGCATATGTTGGATAACGTGAAAGCAGAAGGCAAGTTATATTTTTCAAAAATGTTTCAACTGTGTTCTCAAACCCATTTCTGTAGGCTTAGTAAAAAAATCGTCCTCGGAGAAATTATTTGCACATATTCTTATGCTGGAAACGTCATCGGTACTTTCCAAATTGCAAATATTCATCAACAATAATTTCAGGACGGGGTCTTTTGGAAACCTGAAATATTAGTCGTGTGATATGAAGACAATAATTAATCTAAATTCCATATTTACCGATGGCAGGAGCTCGAATTCTTGCTATTGCACAGGAAGCAGGGTGTCGGGGACATAGTTGAAAAAATATATACGAACACTAACAAAACTCTCAACTACTAAAAAACCCAACTTTGAAAAGAATGGGTAAAGTATAAGAACTCAAACTCAAACACATTAATCGCATAAAACACTAATAATTGAGAAGACGATGAAGATACTTCAATAAAAAGAATTGGCTCGATGAATATTTTCAACAACTGTCAGACGCAGACGCTAAAATCTTTGGTTATGTTCCGGTTTCAATCATATGAAATAAGGAATTCATTCCCACTATCGGTCTTGGTCGAAGCTCACGCATGTTAGAAAGAAACAGGTAATTAGAAGTATGTGTATCATTGAAGAAATGTATTTTTCTCGCGCATGCGCATAGGTATAAAGAAACCGGCGATCGTCTTTTTTTTCGGATTCACGGCAGTTGTCCTTATTATCCATATTGGTATTAATATATATATGCTTCAACCACTGTATTCTGATAGGTCTCTATCACAGAACTAAAACTTTAGTTCTGTGGTCTCTATGATATGGCATGGAAATATCGTGATTTCGTGATAACGTCGTTGAGGACATCCTACCGACATAGTATAGTATACATAGTATACAAATTCGGCAGTTTCACTTCTCGAGGTGTTATCAATCAATTAATTTCGTCGTTCTTGTAAACAAATAACGTTTATTTTTCCATGTTTATAAGTACTTGAGATATTTCACATTCATTTCAAACGTAATTGTATACAACAGAATCATTTTAACATGGAAAATCACACTGATCACTGATTACTATTCAGAATCCTGTAAATGTAAATCTACCGCCACAACATGACATACAGGGCTATTCACTAAGCATAGTTGTTATGGATAGCGACTAAAAATTGTCGTTATGTTCAAGGTCAGTTGCTCAGCGCGAAATTGGTATTAACTGTTCAAGTTAAGTTGCTACTATAATGACCAGTTGCTGTGAGTAGTGGTTCACAGGCAACTGCTTTATAGATATCTTGTTAAGGAAAAACAGCTTACCACCGTCATTATGGCAAGTTATTATCAGAGTTGCTACGACGGTTAGCAACTGCGATAACCACTTTACTTAGTGACTAGCCCTGATTATACACCCCGAGCACAGAATGAAGGTCACAGAGATTTGCCCCCAATGATGTCACAAACTGGGAATTATTTTGGACAAGGAAATCTCTACAAAAAATTCAATGTAATGAAATTGTGCCGAAATACTTATTTTATTTCGATATTTTGTGATTTGGAATTATTGAATATATTAAGTTCTTGTTATGATACTTTTTAATTTCCAGCAATTTTCGGTATTAACAAAAAATAAAAATAACCACCAAAAATTTTTGAAATCATTTTACTATTCAAAAAATTGACCGTGGTTAAAACAATGGTTGTGTGAATCGTATTATCACAGTCTTTTCGAATGAACCGTCGTACACAGGCGATGTTGTCTATTTATCGAATTGGTATTTTTGTTTTCATAGTCTCCATAAAAAAAGGGAAAAATAAAACCACTTAGGCTATGACTTCAAATCTAGATGGATATTTCAATGCTTTACAAATTTTCAACATAACATTTGCGGGTCCATATATTGCATCATAATATACCATATCATAACGCTACATGGTAGAAATCGTAATGCGTCATAATGGTATAATATCAGAATCGTACTTTATAGAAATCGTATTTTATAGAAACGTATACTATCATTACGTACATTATCAGAACGTACTTCGTCATAACGTATTTTATCATAACGTATTTTATCATAACGTATTCGATAGAAACGTGACAAAATCATATTCGTAATATATCATAACGGGACACCATCAGAATCGTACAGGATAGAAATCGTACACCATAGAATTCGTAAAATATCATAACGGATTCTATCAGAATCGTAATCTATCATAATTTGGATGCGCGCGCATTCAAAATTTAATATATGGGCTGACGTTAGAATCTTAATAATTTTGGCAACGTGCAATGAAAATAGTCTAATTCGAAGGGGCTAAGCCGTTCTCGATTCATTTTGGAATCACTCAAGCGGTTATTGCTTTCTCTGTTTTATTCACACCAGAAAGAAATACCGCACCGCTGTCAAAAACCTGATACTTTTTATGTCATCATTTATGAACCGAATCTCTATAAAGATATAAAAAAGTAATGCTAGAATGCTAACAAATTTAATAATTAATTATTAATAAAAAATATCGGTGGGACGTAATTCTTCAAGAAACACATGATTCGTAAGTATCTGCACGAGGTTGACAAATAAAAATTCATTTGAGTTGAACGTGTCAAAGGATTCTTCAAAAATAAATTCAAGTATGTTGATTGTGTTAATCAATTAGCACCATAGCATGTAATATTTAACATGAGTTTCTCTGATTCCTTTTACCTTTCAATACAAGAGTTTAAAATAATTCAAAATATATTTTTTGCAGGTTAATGACAATGATAATCAACAAGAATCCACGTCTGAAATCGGATGGTGTTCTTTTCCTGAATCCTGAAGGTACAATTCCAATATTGAAATGGCGAGCACCAAGTGAAACAATGACAAAAAGAGGTGACATTTCACAAGTGTTGTTCATAACGAAGACTTTCGAGAACAAGTTTTTAACGATGAACGAGAACGTTTCCTACTTATTCACCAAACTCAAAGACCTGTTCATACAGCTGCAGTTTCGAAAGAATGTATCATCTTTCCCACCAACTGATTTCCTGGAGTCTTTGAAGTCCACTACATACTCTTTAGGACAACAAGAGGATTGCTCCAAGTTCTTGTTGAATACTCTTCGTGAGCAGGAAAATAGCAAAATCAATACTCCTGACCGCTCTGGATTGAATGATTCCGTACAGTCCATCTTGTCTTGTGTTTCTAGAACTTTTGTTGGAAAAATCCCCACTTTTTTACGTTGTAGTACATGTACAAGAGGTGGCAAAAACGTTTGTGACTTTCTGGAACTTCAAGTGGCGTTTCCCAATAAGACTGATAACCAATCCTTGCTAAGCTTACTGTTGAAACATCTCAAGAAAGAACTTTTAACAGGTGATCATCAACTGTATTGCCAAATATGTGCCAAACTGACTTACCATTATAAGACAACAAGTATAGCTGAGGCACCAGTCAATCTAATAATAACACTGATGCCCTTCAAACATGATTCAACCTCTGGAGGAAGCACCAAACTCTTACGAAGATTCAAAATAGATGAACACTTCAATCTAGCAGACCACTATTATAATCTTCATGCAGTCATTGTTCGCTGTGGTTCTGGCATTGAATCTGGCCATTATTACTAATTGGTCGAAAACGAAACGGACTGGTTTAAGTTTAACGATAGTTGTGTCACTAAATATTCTGGCGATATCTTGGATTTATTGAAGCCCCAGGAGACACCCTACATATTATTCTATGAATGAGAGGACATTGGCAGATCAAGATTTTCAGGTGATGTGGTGCTGCAGGTTTTTCTGGGTTTTCCTGCAGCTGAAAAAGAAAATGTGCCACTAGAATCAATCAAGTCGCCCCGGATCGCCAATTAATTTTTGTTGTTGTTTCATAATTTGTATTACTTTTTTTTCTCAATAAAAACACTTTCATAAAAAATGTACTCAAAGTGTCTGTACAAATGTTCAGTTTTTGACTGATATTTGCTTACTAATTTTAATAAACGGCACATGAAGAAAGAAAAACTCAAGATTTCAATGCTTCATGACAGATTTTGTTTCAAGGAGTATTGCATTGAACTTATTCACTAATAGGATCTGTTGTGTATGTATCTTTTAAATAAAACGACGGCTGGAGATAGACTGTCTTTTCAATGTCCCATTCCACCGATCACAAAAAACACCTTTCGATATTCTTGTTAGAACTTTTTACATTCCAGTACAATCCAAGGTAAAAGCATTTTCATCTAGAGGTACAGTAAGTAGCATAAAATATATTCATGACAGGATCTTGCACCAATCATATGGAAAAATGGCTTTTGGCAGAATTATTTGAGTTGTAGATCTATAAAATAGCTCAATGACTTGACTCTTCTAAAATTCTGAGTCGCCAAAAAAACGGATTCAACGTGCTCTTCCACACTCTATAGGTATAGTATTCCATTTTTTTTAAATTGTTTCAAAAAATGTGTGCTGTTGAAATATAAGCACTTTTCTATATAGTATAACCAGATATTCATATTATCAAATATCAGAGCCAGACAAATTGACATTTTGTATGGTGACTTTTTTTGTACTCAAAATATTTCAGACATTTTCAAATTAAATGAACATACTCAGCTCACAGATCTCCTGGATTTCTGTGATTTAGATATTGGTATTCCAATTGAGGTCCTTTTTTTTCAAATGTTATTTTTTCTGGCAACAATTTTTTTTGTTAATGGTCAAGTTGTGAAGTTACACTGGACTAGGCCTCTTTGTGAATATTTGTTTTTTTATCAACATAATATTTTCCAGAATGATTAACAGAATGTGATTTATCAAATTCTGCACACTGTAGTATCGAAAATATCTAACTCACAGGTATGTTGTGTATCTGAATGTTCATTCAAGCTCTTGAATGTATATGCCGTTCCTATACATAGACTTTTTTGAAACTGTTTCATAAACATTCTGTAATTATTGAGGTGAATAAAAATCCATTCTTATCAGAAACACTAATTTAGCTGAAAGACACATCCCAATCTGTCTTTTTGATTAAATAAATGTTATTTGAATACCTGCAAATTATGCTTTAATCCGAGTCGAAGAACGAATTTTTGTTCTTTTAGGAAGTCTAAGATGTCTATTTCAAAAATTTTTTTTAATTCATCAACAACAATCATTTTTTTTAACATATCAACCTAGATTTTCATTACAATTGTCAACAAAAAATACAGGGTGTAAATAAAATATAAGAAGTAAACCATAACAATAAATATTGATCGAATGCGCCTTACCGAAGCAGGAACCTATATGACCACCCAAAGTAGAGAGATAGAGATTACATAAATATATTTCTACTAATGAATTTTGTTGGTAATAGGTAACTACATTTCACTATATATCTTGTACAATTATGATTAGTATATTTCCATTCAGCCTCAGTAAAAAATGAGACGACTGAAATAACTTAGTTGTGCTGTTTGTTTAAAGACTTCAAACAAAACTTCTAAGTCTCAGAACACCAAACAGATAACACTGGTCAACATTGTTTTTGTCACATAAACCTTGTGAAGTTTTTTGTTGGTGTCATAAATATATAATAATTTTTTCAATCACATCCAGTTTTTTGTGACAGCCATATATTCATTTCTGACCTTAATATACTTATATTTGTTTAAATAAAGTCATGTAGGCGGCTGCATAACTATTGCATCAACTAACATACATTTTATGCTACATACATATGCTATTAAGCCACCAAAGGGTTCTAATAACCCGAAACGTCGCCTAGGGGAAGTATATATGCATTTTTTGATATATTTTTTTGTTTAATTTCCAAATTCATAAAAATACGATACGTACGTAACATGCTTATATTAAGTATAAGAATTTGAAACTTTCTTTTCCAGGGGACAGAAAACAAAAAAAAAATCCAGGATGCAATATGTTAAACTTCTTAAAAAAAACAAGTACGATCGAGGAATAACGACCTTTCATTTTTTCAGATTTTAAATTAATTTAATAATTTCAAGAATCCTTGCTCCTTATATAGAACAAATTTCTATTGAAGATCATTTGAAGATATTACTAGCAATTTGAACTATTGAATTTGAAAAATTCTCAATAAATTTTTTGTAATTTTTTTAATCGTATAATAGAAAAAAAATTCGAACCTGGAACAGCATGATTCAAACAGCTGGAATCTTTCAGAAAAAACGTATTGGAAATATCATGTGTCTTTGATAGATCTATAGTGCAGAAAAGGACAAATTATTCCTATCTTTTGAAGGGAATTTAATTTCCCGAATGAGAAGAAGGTATAATTTGCCTTATATTTGCTGAGATACACAAAATACCTTTTTAGGGCCACCAAATAATATAATCTATGATGATTTCGATCTCAATTTCTCAATATCTTATAATCTAAGATATTAATTTGCAATGTGACAATATTTAAACATCAATATTTGACAGCGTTCAATATTCTACTTTCTTGTTTTTATTCTTTAATCTCGAATGTGTATTTTATAAAAAAAAAACTTTTTTCCATCGTTTCCGCGGAAAATTTTCAATGTCAATACTCGTTTTATGGCGTTTTTAATCACCCTGAAAATTCAAAATCGGTTTGGACAATGCATTCTACACCTTTAACTACTCCTCTTTATGCGTGCTTTGGCCCAGGCAGACCAAATATGTGCAATTGAAGACAATTCATTACCTGACTACACTAGGGATGATGAAAAAGGAAAAATAGTACCCTCAAAATCTTTGCCTACTTTTAGCAAAAGAGCAAGTGCTCTGAAAAATGAAATATCTGGATTGCCTGCTTATGAATTTAGCTCAAATAAACAGAAGGCAGTAGAAATACCAATAGAATGTCAATGTATAGGTACTCCAAGATCCTGAAACGCCAACCTCCACCACTAGATCAGCAAGCTCTGATGCTGGAATCAGTGAAAGAGATGAAAATATGCTTGTTAATGATACTGATGGAAAAATTATCCATACTGGAATTCAAAGTGGATGAGATATCCAAAGACTTGAAGGAATGTAAGTATTTAAACGATGATGACTAAACTACCACACTAGTTTTTAATTTGAACAATCTATCTAAAAAAAGGCATCAAGTACTATATGATTTCCTGTTTCAGGTAAAGAAAAAATCGTGGAAAAGTGCGCTGATATTTCTGAGCGTCTTGACAATCTTGACAGTATATTGAAGAAAACGGAGTCATCTTTGACTGTTACTGAGAATGAGTTGCACATATTCCCAATTGACATGGTATCTGCCTTAGAAAAATTGGAGAAAGAGCTGGAGAGTCCTATAAACAAAATGTTTTTACCTGACCGCAGATGTATTGGATCTGCAATGCCATATAAAACAGCTTGTTACAAGTTGGCAGGTATCATTTTCAAACAACTTCTTACTAAGTCTAAGTACTCATTGAAAGGTATGAGTAGGAGTCTGGAGAAAAACACATTCAACAGGATGACTGAGATTTTGGATATAATTTATAATGTAATGTTCAAATCTGACTATTCCTTCACATACCCAGGAAGGGATAGTTTCTTTCGTGATTGTATACTAAAACACAGTTACACACACCTCAAGTTAAATCAAAAAGATAAGACTGATAGAAAACGAAGAAAAATCACAAGGTATTGAAGAAAGTACCAATTCTATGGATGAAATGAACCAAGTAGCATATGATGGGGTTTTTACTGTGGGGAAGAATAAGGAGCTTTTAGGAGGATGACCTACATTAATAATTTCTTGATTTTACTGATAGTAGTTATTATTTGATTTCTCAGTCAACATTTAGTCAGGTGAATTTTTGTATTAGTGTATAGTTCTTGTTAAATACTTACTCGGTATTTAGAAGAATGTTTTTGATTGATTTTAAATTGTTTTAAGTTGTAAAAAAATGAATGACATTCTTGTCAACAAATAATTTTGAATAAAAGTCACGAGTTCGTTTTGAAGTGATTTTTTACTTTGATCAAGTTATTTGCTACATTTGTTGGTCCTTCGAGTACAACAGAAACGCTCCATGGAACAGTTCAATGCTGCTAAAAGTGTTGCAGAAGAAGTGCGGCTCCGTAGAAGTTCTCGATACAACAAGGGTATTCCACCTGAAAGATATGGTAACGCCAATAGTTCTGAAGCTGATTCAAATATACCTAACTGGGAATGGCATCAGAGTTCAAGATACCAACTTCCAAAAGGGTTATAAAGATGCTTCGGGTAAAGCTACTTCCACCAAATCCATAATAAACAGAGAATATTCCTGTATGTTCGAACCTACTGCAAAATCAGATATAATTAGACCTAGCTGCATTGACCAAGGAAACAAACAGAAGTTGGTATTGCAAAAAACCAATTCTGTGTCATCAAAATTGTCGAATGTTTCGAAGCTCAACCTCGAGATGGAGAGACTGCAACAGCTGAAGCAGTTTGAAGAGGAAGAAGCTGAAGAACGTCTGAAACTTATCGCAAAAAAGCGACAAATTGCAATGGAAGAATTGGAATTGAAACATCAGTTATTAGATGAAACTAATAGAAGAAGTGACGGTGGATCAATGACTTCCAAAGTTCAGTCTGAAAATCTATATTATAATGACCCAATTCAGTTGAGTAAATGGGTGGAGAATTGTGAAATAACACGAACCGAACTGCCTCCAGAAAACAATCAACCTTTTTTTGGTGGTGGAGACGAAGATAAAAACGTGTTGCTTCAAATTGCCAAGCAGTGTGTTCAGAGTACTGCGAACACTACAAAATTATTGGCTAAACAAAAAATGAGAGATTTGAATCATTTCTCCGGGGATATAACTGATTGGCCAATATTTATAAGTGAGTTCCGAAGATCTACAGAGCTGTACAGTTTAACAAACTATGATAACTTGCTGCGTTTGGACAATGCTCTGAAAGGTAGGGCAAGAGATACTGTCAAAGCTTTGCTAACTTCCCCTGAAAATGTACCCAGAATAATAAAGATGCTCGAGATGAACTTCGGTAGATCGGACTGGATTGTACTTTCGTTGATGGATAAGGTGAAAAAGTTTTCGAATGTGAAAGAAGACAAAATTGAATCATGTATTGCCTTTTCCAATGCTTTGAACAATATGGTCATTACTATATGAAAAACGTCAACTCCACTGTATATATGTACAATCCAGAAATGTTGACAATTCTGGCAGAAAAACTCCCACCCATTCAGAAATATAGTTGGAGCAAACTGAAAAAACAAATGGATATTCAAGGAGTTCCTACATCTTTGGAAGACTTCGCTACCTGGTATGAAGAAGAAATTAGTTCGATGGCCGCAATTTGTAACCCATTTCAGAGAAACAAATTCCCACAGAGAAGGGAAACAATAATGAATGTCAATCAGTCAAGGAATTTGACGTGTTGTGTTTTCTGTAAAATTTCAACTCATAAAATAAAAGATTGTCCAGAATTTCTTCAAAAAACCATTGAAGATAAACGACAAATCGTTTTGAAATTGAAATTGTGCTTTTTATGTCTTCGAGAAGGTCATGCTGTGAAAAGATGTTCTTTGAAGACAAGATGTGGTAACAATGGGTGTAGAGGAAAGCATAATCATCTTCTTCATGTTGAAAGAGCTCCTGCGGCAGATTCGAGAAGTGAGTCCAATCTAAACTGTGAAAACTCCAATCAAATGGCACCTCCTAGATCAGTCGACTTCTGCGCTAACGTTAGTCACGAAAATGAGGCTGTTCTTTTAAGAATAGCACCAATACTACTTCGTGGGCCTGAAAAAGAAGTACATACATTCGCACTTTTTGATGAAGGGTCAACATGTACGATCATCGAAGAAGATCTAGCAAAGAAACTAGAGTTGAATGGGCCAACAGTAACACTCTGCTTTCAGTGGACTAACGAGATCACTCATCATGAAGATGCTTCCAGGCTTGTTTCTCTCGATATTGCCGCTGGAAATGCAAATTCGCCTTACTATAAGTTGAACAATGTGAGAACAGTTCATAAATTGAGTCTTCCCAGGCAGAAAATAGATGTGAACATGATGATAAGTAAATATCCCCATTTGGATCCTGATATTATTCGTACTATCAATAATGCTACACCCAGAACTACTGATCGGCCAGGACAATTGTGGATTGATTGTTCCAAGAGAGGTTATTCAGCCACGTTTGAATCTACCTATCATGTCTAGAGCAAAATTGGGATGGACAATACACGGTATTGTTCAGAAAGGTCTCTCTTCATCTGAATTTCGCAGTGTAAATCTTTGCTGTGAATATTCCAGAGACGAAGAGCTTCATAAAATGATAAAAGACAGTTTTCGATTGGAAGATTTCGGTATCAAAACCCAAGAAAATGTCGTCAAATCAGTGGAGGATAAACAAGCTGTGAAAATCATGGAAAGTACTCTTCGTTATCTTGGAGATCGTTTCGAAATTGGACATCTGTACAGAAACGCAGATGCAACCTTTCCGGATAGCAAAAACAATGCTCTGAAACGTTTGATGTGTATGGAGAGGAAAATGGCACAGGACAAAGAATTTGGAAATCAATACTGTCTTAAAATCGAAGAATATATCCAGAAGGGGTATGCAAGAAAGCTGAAAACTTCTGAGGTAACCATAAATCCAAAGGAATGGTACTTACCTCACTTTGCTGTTTGGAATACCAACAAACCTGGCAAAATTCGTCTTGTTTTCGACGCTGCTGCAAAATCTTTCGGATCTAGTCTCAACGATTTTTTGTACCAAGGCCCAGACTATGTTCCCTCTCTTTTTGCTGTACTCCTGAGATTTCGACAAGGAAAAATCGCGTTCACCGGAGATATCAAGGACATGTTCCATCAAGTTGTTATCAGACCTGAAGATAGGTGCAGTCAACGATTTTTCTGGCGTGGAGGAAATCAAAGTCAGAGCCCAGATGTTTATGAAATGAACGTCATGATTTTTGGCGCTGTATCATCACCTTCCAAAGCACAATTTGTCAAGAACAGGAATGCTGAGATCTTCGAAGCTGAGTGCCCCGGTATAGTCAGAGCTATGACAAAACAACATTATGTTGATGACTTCCTTGATTCTTGTGATACTGAAGCTGAGGCAATTCGAAGGGTTCGTCAAGTTATTCATGTACACAAACAAGGTGGGTTCGAAATGGCAAAATGGATGAGCAACTCCCGTATGGTAATGGATTCTATCCCAGAATATTTGAAAACTGAAACTTCAAGTATTAAGATTGGCACAGAAGTCATTGAGAGAGTACTTGGACTATCTTGGTCACCTGCTTCTGATGAATTTGTCTTCATGCTTAATTTCAACAAAATCCCAAATGAAATATCACAAGGTGAAAAAGTGCCCAGTAAGAGAGAAGTTCTTCGGGTCATAATGTCAGTTTTTGATCCCCTGAACTTTTTAGCTCCCCTTATCATAAAAGCACGTATTTTGATGCAGGATATTTGGAGAAGTAACGTAGATTGGGATACTCCAATTCCTAATGAACTTTTTTTGAACTGGAAGCAGTGGTTACAAGATCTCCATGGTCTAGCACCAATAGTCGTTAGCAGATATTATTTTCCCGATTTATCCTGTATACCAAAAGTGGATCTTCACTTATTCTCCGATGCCAGCGATAAAGCTTATGCATCAGTGGCATATCTGAGGTTGAAAACTGGCGACAAATTCACAACAAGCTTCGTTACTTCAAAGTTGCGCCATTGAACCAGCAGACTATCCCAAAATTAGAGCTACAAGGCGCTGTTTTGTCCTGCAGAGTTGCAAAATTAATCTGCAATGAATTGGAGTTCAAGATCAATGAAGTTCACTACTGGACTGACTCATTAGTAGTGCTGAAACAAATAAGATCACCATGTAAAAGGTTTCCGATGTTTGTAGCATGCCGAATTGGTGAAATACACGAAAATACCGATAAGGCTCAGTGGCATTGGGTACCAACGGATCAAAATGTTGCCGATTTAGCAACGAAAGTTAAACACATCGATTTGAGTTCTCAGAGTCAATGGTTTACCGGACCCAGTTTTTTGACATTACCAGATGAGTTATGGCCAGTAGAACCAAACTGTGAGAGTTCAGATAACAGTTTTCTTCTCCTAGACACCCTGCAGTTGAACGATATTGAAGAAGTACCAGATATATCACGTTTTTCCAAATATTTGAGATTACTTCGAACAACAGGTTGGATTTTGCATTTCGTGAAAGTGAGCAGACAGAAGAAAGAAATGAGACCGAAAAATCTGCATTTGAATGAAAATATATTGAAACAAGCTGCAAATCTTTTAGTTAGGAAAATCCAGAAAGATTCTTTCCCAGATGAGTTGCTTGCACTCAGGAGAAATAAAAACGTATCGAAAAGCAGTCGATTATTCAAGCTATCGCCATTTTTGGATGAAGTTGGAGTGATCCGACTAAAAGGAAGATTTCCAGAAAGCCAAGAACTCAACTTGGAATTCGATGTCAGGTTCCCAGTTATTCTGGATCCCAAACACAAAATTTGTACATTGATAATACAATATTATCACGAGCAAGCAGGCCACCTAGGAGTTGAAACAGTATTGAACAACCTTAGACTGAAATATTGGATATTGCACATGCGTTCGTCAGTAAAGAAGGTTTTCAACAACTGTAAAGCATGCTCTATTAGGAAATGCAAACCAGTGAGTCAAGAAATGGAACTCCTTCCTCGAGAACGGTTGGAATCATTTATTTTTCCTTTCTCCTATGTGGGTATCGATTTTTTTGGACCCATGAATGTATCAGTTGGCAGACGAAGTGAAAAGCGATATGGAGTCTTATTTACCTGTCTCACCATACGAGCTGTGCATGTAGAAATAGCAGCTTCTTTGGACACGAGTTCTACAATTCTTGCAATAAGGCGTTTTATGTGTAGACGTGGACAACCAATACAGTTCATCACAGATAATGGCACCAATTTTGTTGGCGCTGAAAGAGAACTACGTGAGTGGGTGCAATCCTTCGATCACACAAAAATTGCTGACGAACTTTCTCCAAGAGGAATCTCATGGAAATTCAATCCGCCAGCGGCTCCTCACATGGGCGGAATCTGGGAGCGTATGATTCGATCCATCAAGACAGCATTGAAAGTCACTCTGAAAACCATCAAACCTAAAGAAGAAGTTCTACAAACTTTGTTGGCTGAAGCAGAGTATATGGTGAACTCCAGGCCTCTGACACATGTTTCAGTTGATCCAAATGACTGTGAAGCCATTACTCCTAACCATTTTCTGTTACTGAGACCAGGAGGAATCAGAAGCCATGGTGAAGTCAAAGGGGATATTCTGAGTAGGAAACAATGGCGGTTCGCAGAAGCACTGGCAAATAATTATTGGAGACGATGGGTTCTGGAATATCGACCTACTTTGATCAATAGACAGAAATGGTACTCAAAGTCACATACCTTCAAAATAGGCGATATAGTGATTGTCGTTGACGAGAAAGCGCCACGAAATGAATGGTTGATGGGAAAAATCACCAACGTATACCCTGGTAAAGATGGAGTTGTACGGGTAGCTGCTGTCCAAACAAAAAGAGGAAGCTATCTTCGCCCAGTCAACAAATTATGTTTGTTACCGACGAACTGAATTGATTTCAAGACTTCCGAGGGGCGGAGAATGTTAAATAGTTACTCGGTATTTAGAAGAATGTTTTTGATTGATTTTAAATTGTTTTAAGTTGTAAAAAAATGAATGACATTCTTGTCAACAAATAATTTTGAATAAAAGTCACGAGTTCGTTTTGAAGTGATTTTTTACTTTGATCAAGTTATTTGCTACAGTTCTATAAGAATTAAATAAGGTAGTTGTTAGTGTGGAATATTTTTTTGCTAACATTCATTTTCTGCTACAGTTCATATGAACTGTGGTTATAGAGAGGACTAGGTTTCAATAAAAAAATTAACAAACATAAAAACGTCTTTTTTATTTATAAAAATATGTTCCTCAGGTGGGTAATGGGTAGATACACAATTTCTCAATGTAATTTCAAAGTCAAGGCAGAAGTAACAAAAGAGCTACTCACAAGTCAACAATTTTTATTCATTAAATATATGAAAAGTATGAACAAGTGGTAATTGAAACTTCGTCTCCTCTGATTTTCAAACTTGTTTTATCACTACGGTCACATAGAAACATATTGTAAGCGTCTAAGTTGATTTCACCATCAGGAATGTCACAATCTAGACAACTTTATATCAGGATGATTATATCATAGATATATAAGCTTCTGCTTTGAATAACTCCTCAAGTTCAGTTTCCAAACCTCCAATATTGTAACCATAAATCTAGAGTGGGGTGTACTCCAATATTTGCCAAGTTTTTGCAATTTTCTGTTTCCGTAAATTCCAGTTGGTATATTTCTCGTTTAGGTTGTTTTTACTGAGTATACACTCCATTGTTAACTTTTTATAGTCCAGGTCCAGATGTATTTAGGGGTTACTACATGTTTTTGTTGAAATACGGAGTCTTTCTCTATATTACTTGGACCTGAAAAAAAATACTTATAGAAACCAAACTAAAACTTGTAACAGGATACATATGGAATCTTAGGTCATCATAATAGTTCATATACCTAATTTAGCGACTCTGGAGTGAAAGTAAACAATTGTTCGCATCAGGAGCAAAGAATCGTCAAGGTGATAATAGAGGACTTCTGCTAAGTAATCAGTGTTGCCAATTCCGAATAAATCCCTAAAAAATTACTAAAAAAATACTGACGCTTTTTTTTCATAATTTCCAATTATTCTATGGTGCTTTACGCTTCGAAATACCCTGTACAATAAACAAAATGGTGCATAATAGTTCGAATTGAAAGATATTGCATAAAAACAAATTTATAGGGACATTCATTTTTTTGGGGACTTTTCTGTCAGCTTTGGCGCCAAATTCAAATCTTAAGGGTACTCTGTGATATCAAAATCTGCATCGATTTGTAAAAAAGATATCGATATTTTCATTTTTATCCAATATTTTTTTTGTATGTTCAGTAATGATGGTTTATCGGTGTTATTGTAAAAATTGTAAAAGTGACTCAAGGACCATTGAAAATAAGAGTAAAGTTTTACAATTTTCCTAAACCTAAAATAGATTTAGCCAAGTGTCTGAAATGGATAGCACTTTGTGGGAACGAAAATTTGATACCATCTAAAATAAATAGAAATATTCATGTGTGTAGTTTACATTTCATTTGGGGAAAATACAGTGATGAAGGGCCAATACCATTTATCAGTTCAAGAGGTGAAAATTTAATGGACAATATTAAACATGGGGCAGAACAGAATACCGAAAACACTATTTCCAGTTCAGCTATTGAAAATGTGAATTATGACAATGATGGAGCCATTGTAACAGATATCCAGAACCCCAAAAATATTTCATCAAACATTAATGTTGTAGACACTCGAACCTGGCCATTGAAACAACCACCATTCAAGATGAAAAATCTTACGTAGAGTCGTATACCCAGACATTGGAGCTTGTAACAAAACAAAATATATTTTCTTATGAAAACTTGAAAAAGAATCAAAAACATTTTGAATACTTTTAAAGTCTATAAGAAACAACACAAATGGCACGAACGAGCCAACTGCCAAGACAACAAAAATAAACATAGGTTAGATGACTTAGGTGGTTCCAAGGTTCGGACTTTATATAGATTATGGTTGATGGTAATGATGGTGTTTAAAATCCCCCTGGGGAAAAAATGAAGTTCCCTAGCAATTTGTTTTTGCAATATCTGAAAAAATAGACTATTACGCAGTTTGATATCAAATGAATAGTAATTATTGAGGTGTTTTTTATCCTAACATAATGAATGAAAGCAATAAAAAGCGTCAGTATGTTTTTAGTGATTTTTTAGGGATTTATTCGGAATTGGCAACCCTGATTCCTTAAGAGAAGTCCTCTATTCTGGCAATATCAGTTTTTCCTCGCACAGATTCATGTAGAGAAGTAGGTAATCACCAGCCATTCAATCTTTCTAACACTTGATTTAACATCGCCGTCTTATTTTAGTGAATAAACTTTTTCAACAATTATGAATAATAACAATGAATCAAACAGACACATAACAGTGCAGTGCCCACTTGACTGGCAACACTGCAACAGTGTCATGTCAATATAGGAATCAGGGTAGGCAACATTTTTTTGAATATTGAAGAATACAAAATATAAAAATTAGCTACAATAGGTGAAAAATAATGTTATTATTCAATTTTTCAAATATATTTAAGATCATAGATCTCTCCTGGATTCCTAAATGGCAGCGGATATCCCATTACCATATATTTTTATTAATATTGTAAGCAAGCCCTTGTACTATTAGATTATGATAGAGTACGTTCTGATACTTTACGATTATGACGCAATACGTTTTGATTTTTTACGATTATGATAGAGTACGTTTCTGATTTTGTACCATTATGATGAGTTACGAATTCTATGAAGTACGGTTATGATATTTTGATGTTCTGATATTGTAGCGAAATGATAAGGTACGATATGACGAAATACGTTCTGAATATGTCCATTATGATACATTACGTTATGAAAGTGTAGCGTTCTGTTACTGTACGCTTCTATTTTGTACTATATGATAAATTACGATTTCTATTATGTAGCGTTATGATAGCGTAAATTTCTTCGTTTTACGATTTCTATTTTGTACATTATGACGAAATAGGTGACCCCACATTTGCCAAGATTGAAGAATAGCCTTGTGCAGGCAATAATGGACCAATTATCTCTGGTGGCGAAATATATTGATTCTTTTTGGGGTTGTATTGAATATAATAATAATTTTATTGTCCACCAGAAAAACAGAGTGTGAGATACAAAAAGCAATTATGTAGTAGACGAAGGGTATAAGTTAAGTCTGATGACCAATTCTTCCACACAATCCTCTATGATGAAACAATTTTGCAAACAACAATGATGAGAACGATATATTTCTACTCCCTTCGTGATTTGAATAAACAATACATTCAATTCTCTATAATATGACAAACATTCAAAATACAATGTCTTCTCTCAGGAAGGATTGATTTGGAGAATCATATGAAGTTGAGCTCGCACTTTGATAATCAAGGATTGTATTGATATTCCTAGTTTTTGGAGTTACTTCACTTTACTAACTTTTTTAGGAAAGGTGGTACTTTAAGAAACTGGTACACTCTTTTTAATACCTCTGAGAAGCAATAATCAAGTAGCTTTTTTCCAAATCTGATTCAAATTTTTCCAATACTTCTCACGATTGTAAAATGAAGAAGTGTACTTTCATGCCACTTCCATCCATAGGAATTCCTTGAAGATTTGAAATTTTTTGTCAGTTTGAACTTTTTCTATGGAGGAAGTCGTTTCGAAATCATTCTCTATAATCATTGCATATTCCTGCTATGCGAATCAACGAGTCTTCCTCGAAATTCGAAAAGCTGTGAAATCAGACTTCCTCAAAGCAAAAAAGACGAAATATTCAAAACTGTCAACTAGCCAAACACAAACAATTAGGAGGAAAAATAAATACTGATTTTTTCAATATCAGGACTAACATTTTACCAGTCTTAGGTTAGGGCCCTCGCCCTTAAAGTTGTCCAATTTCGTAACCTCTTTCATATACGTTGGTTACTTCAAGCTTTTTTATCAATAGAATTTCGGAGTTGTGTTATCCTTTACTGTGATTCGACCAGAATTTCAAAGGCCAATTTAAAAATTATTCAATCGAATGTTTTCACACTATTCGTATTCGTGAAGATATGAATCAATTTCATGAAAATATGCCTAAAATTGAAATTTGATAAAATCGATCTAGGGAATTTTAATTTTGACATTGACATTAGGTTGCAGAACTTGCATTTCATGTTATCCTTCTTTCATGTGAAGGCGCCATGGCCGCCGAACAAGAGCAATTTTTCCAAATCCTGACAACTCTTTTGTCCACCGATAATAATATCAGAACCCAAGCGGAGGTATGTTTAATATTCAGTTGAATGATTTCCAACCCTTTTGAATAATAATCTAAACAAGCCACACGTTTATGATACCGAAATTTTGAATTATTGTATAGTCACAACGTGTACCTAGATCAACTTGAGCATGCTTTCGCTAGGCATAAAATTAAATATGATTCATGCCGGATGATTGGGATGCCGCTTCATTGTCAAAATATAATAGTTACGTACATATTAGTTAGTTGATTGGATGAAATCATTTTTGTAATAACTGATTCAAAATTAGGCATAAATTGTACCTATATAAGCTCGAATAATTACGCACATTTTTATGTTCAATTTCAATTCAACATCTCAACAAACCGATATTTTCTTCCCAGGATGCATATTCCAACTTGCCCATTGAAACGAAAGTGAGTCACCTGTTGGGTGCGATTCATAATGGCAACTTGGGCGATGAGGCTAGGCAGATGTCCGCCGTCCTCTTACGTAGAGTTTTTTCCAATGACTTCATGGATTTTTATCCTAAATTGCCGCCCGAGAGTCAAACCCAATTGAAAGAGCAGGTGTTGATGGCAGTGCAACAAGTACAGACTGAACAGTTACGGCACAAAGTATGTGAAGTCGTTGCAGAAGTTGCAAGAAACTTGATTGATGATGATGGCAATAATCAGTGGCCAGAATTTCTTCAAGTGAGTATGGTTCTCCGAGTACATATGATTGTTTTTCAGAAGGATCAACCTTTCAACAGAATGCTGGTGGTATTTGTTTGGAATTTATGAACCCTTTTAGGTATAATCAACCTGTAAGATTTTTTTTTACTAGAAGCAGACTACTATGATGGAATCAAATTTCTTTTGAGAATGATATACTTAATCAGAGGGCAGACAAGAAACTAGACCTGTCATTTTTGAAATTTTACTCATTAATTGACCATAAATTAATTCAAAAAAGTCATGATCAGAGGATGAATATCTGTTCTAATCTTACCTCAAACTTGGTCTTCTGTTTTCTTCTATACCTCTGTGTTGTAATTTCATTCATTTTGTGGTATTTTTGGCAAATAACCTAAGAGTATATTTCTTATATTTTTCTCATGTAACTCAATTATAATAAAATAACACATGAGATAAAACTACAGCTTTCATCTTAGCACAGAAATGATGACATATTGCGTAGTGCAGGACAAGCAGCCATTTTAAATCTACTGTCAGATTAGTGGAACTAATTTCTATGAAAAGTTGCATTGGATAATCTGAACAAACCCAATGATATAATGATTCAATCATCGCATTTGTGGTTGATCCTTATTTATTTGGTGGATTTCTTCCTCTTGTTTTCACAAAATTCTGCAGATGACTGAATTAAAAACCAAGTGAATTTGAGACATTTTTAGGAGGTATAGAAATACTACAAATACCAAATTTGTATTGATCTTTATGTTTGGTGTACTGTTAAAAAAATTACAACACATTAACAGACAGTACATTATGACCAAAGGGTTCATTCAATACTTGAGATATTGTTATTTATAATATTGATGACTGATCTAAGACAATCCGATTCAAAAATCAACAATCATCTGCTTGCTCAAAGGCTTGAGAGTGAGCAAATCTAAATGCCAAATACCAATAAAACCTATATTATGACACTTGCCCAAAAATATGTGCTTTCTCTATTGGTTGATTATTGGGATGAATCATCCAATAACCCAAACCACGTCAATAAAATCCATGAGATGACTTGAGAAGAATATTAATAATAACATTCTTTGGTTCCAAGAAACAACAACTGTTGATGAGCCAAATGGAGTGATGTGTTTTTTCATAAAAGAGAACCGAGCTATTCAAACTTGGTTTTTATCTCATCTTCTGGGGATTACCAAGTCATCCGAGGAATTGCAAATATTTTTTTGTTGATCTATTGTTTCCTGATGTTTCATCTTCATGTAAAATTTGAAATGTGATTTTGTATTGTTGTTAATTTATTTCTAGGTATATACAAAGTCTCTTGGGCACACAAATCTCATCAAGCATATAAATGAAAAAGTTCCACATGAAATTTTTTTATTCTATCAGTGAACTGGCACTGTAATCACTGTTATCTTTTTGAAGATACATAGTTCAAAAGTATATCCTGAAGTTGAAAGATTTTGTACACTCTGATAAGGATCTACTCTGTTCATGATCTTCCTGTCCCACTTACTTTTTGTATGAGACAATTTTTTGAAAAGGTGGCTAAAAAACTTAGTTCTTACAAACCAATCTGGGAACATTAATGAAAGTAGCAAGCTGAAAGTACTGATGATTCCTATTTATAAAAATCAAACAACATAGGGATTTAATGGCTCTGTTCATGAAAAAAGTTGTGTTGGCTATAATTCTGATATCTTTCAATTGATGAGCATATACAGCATACTCATATACATATCAATTTGAAGTGATGCCAAAGGAGGGTCCCTCTATAGTACCTTATGTTCTTATGGTGTAATATTTTAGAATGAAAGAGAAAAAGGTCAAATTCAAACTAAACATGTTATTTACTCCGATTTCAGCAATAGCATGAAAAGTTTGAAAAAAGCAGCTCGAACTGAATGCTATTGGTATAAACTTGATATTTATTCACACCAAACATTATCTTTCCATCTTAAATGAGGACCATAAGTCCATAGACACCATGTATATGTTCTTTTGTGATGGCTGAATTCTGATGTTTCACAATAGAACAATATAGATGGCTGAAGACCCAGGTCGATTGCCTTTTGGTTTTGTTTTGTAAAATCATCAATAAAGTACTTTTATTATTATTAGTTAAGGTAGTGTTAAAAAATTTGGACTCACATTTATATGTATAGGATTTAACATGTTTTCTTTATTGTGGATATACAATTTTCAATTAATTTTAAATTTTTATTAGACGACGAGAATACATTTAAACTTGTAGAAGAAAAATAGAAAGCATTGTATTGTTTCAACAGTTTGCTACGGCATTCTGCCAGATATTGAGGGAATGGTATGAAACCTACAAAAATTTTCTCACCGTCTAAACTTCCTGTATGAACCCATAAGGCTGCATGGTGGTGGTTTCAGTATATTGCAAATTACTGCAACCTATCATATACAATTCCACTCATTATTCAATATCAATCTGATACTAAAGACAGAATTAATAAATAAGTGGGGAAGAAAAAACTATCTCAAATATGCAAACAACCTCTTAGGCAACATTCAGTTTCAGCAATCTCTCAAACTCTTTGATATTCGCGCTACTAAAGTGCAGATATATATTCACTATTTATAAGAAACAATTCAGGGCCTTCCAGACACCTCAATTTTTTTCCAGAATTTACTAGAAGAAAGGTTCGAAAAGCACGGTGGGTTTATTCATTTGATTATTGATCATCTTTACAATAGAATTGTGGCCTTACTAATACAGTTTACAAACGATAGAGTAGAATCCATGGTGACTCCCAGGTCACGAGTAGTTGAAACTAGAGATGAGTGCCTTCCTTTTATATTATAGTCTAATTCAATTCTCCTATGCCACCTAGTAAAAGATTGAAATGACATTTTCCAATGTTAAAATCCATTGCATTGATAGTACACCATTAATCAAGTCTGGTCAAGCCAGACTGGTGTTTGAGACAATCTCCATTGAAGGCATTCCTAATTTATTCAAGGTCCTGGATACCGAGACTCCTGATGAAGTTGGTCAGTTTCCTGGCTACCACTTTTGTTCATCTATAGGAACCGTTCACCTTTCTTTGGTGATGGGTTGGTTGAACTTTTTGCTTATTTCTGTCTTGATACAGTTGAGGAGATGCCAGAATCACGAAAGGGTTCCTGTCTATGGACATCAGCTTTCTCATTACCTTAGATTTCTTTAAGATTTGATACCCACATCAAGTTCACTTGATTTTTTGAATCAGTTATCTTTGGGATTTAGCAGTATATGACCGTATGACCCTTAGGGTATGACTCCAAAGCCTTCAATGAGAACATTTGCTCTCCGGACTACCTCGATTTTGATCCTTACCAGATTTTTTCGATTTCGGATTTCATATCTAGTTATGGATCCATTTGATATTTCTGATATTTTTTGTTCGCACAAGTACTTGAATCAGCTTCTGAGGGGTTATCTAGGACATTCCTTGAATATAAATAATAATAAAAAATAAAATAAAAATAATAATAAACTTATTATTGTTAATTGTATAACTTTTAATGGGGTAATCCCGTCAATAAATAATGAATAAATAAATATTTCACAGGAAATTCCTGTCTGTAATTTTGACTCCGAAAATCTACATTTTATGTTTGACGTTTAGAGGTAAAGAACAGTTATTTGTGAAATAAATGCCGCAAGTAGGAGGGACGATTGAAAATACATTTTGGGCTTTTATTGACCATCCATACAAGTTCGATAGGAGTTTTGAATACAGAATTTCCCGATGAACTACCAGAGTTGTTGCGACACAATCCAGTGACCTAGTGCACTAGGTCCACTCGATTTTTCTTTTATTGATAGTTTAGAATCGTCTATACACCATAGTAAACACTACGCATAAAAAGACCATGTCAGTGTCCTTACTTCATTGCCGTGTTCTTCGAGATCTGTCCTTGGTACCCTGTTTTTAGTGGTATAAGTTTTTCAGTCAATGGCGGTAGGTGTTAGCATTGTTCTGCATTGCAGAGGGTACTTCTCTTTAATTTTAGATATCAGTGACTCCAATTTAACATCATGAACACAATGATAATAATAATTAATAGCTTTTACTTTTCCTTGAAGTACTAATATTTTACTCGTATTATTGTCTCTTTTATCTTGTGATGTATCTCTTAACATGTAATTAACCTTATGGACAATAACAATGTTTATTTATTCTGATCCTCAGCCAAATTTGGAGAGTTGGGTCAATATATTCAGTATATTTTTATTGCATGACTATAGGTTTCCATTGTAAAAACAATTTGTCTGATCCTTTTTACAGTTTCTATTCCACTGCGCGAATGATCCAAATCCAGTTCTCAAAGAAGCAGCTCTCCAAATGTTCACAAGTGTACCAGGAGTATTCGGAATTCAACAAAACAACTACTTGGATCTCATCAAACAAATGCTTCTTCAAAGTCTGCAACCTACCGAAGCATACGAAGTCCGCTTCCAAGCTGTGAGAGCTGTGGGTGCGTTCATTTTGATCAACGACAAGGAAACTCAAATTTTGAAACACTACGCAGATCTACTGGCACCTATGCTCAATGTCATAGCGGAAAGTGTACATCAACAGGACGATGATACTCTATTGAAAGTTTTGATCGATTTGTCTGAGAATGCTCCCAAGTACTTGAGACCGCAATTGTTGCCTATTTATGAAATGTGCATGAAGATTTTCAGTGATTCAGGAGCTTTGGATAGTTGGAGGCAGCTGGCATTGGAGGTGAGGTTTTGCTACAGATATCAATTCTACACAAGGCCAAAAAAGTTAAATGGTGTTGGGAAAAAGTCCTATTTCTTGAAAGTAACGATTTATAAAGCAAGAAGAAATTTTTACCATTTTTTCTGAAATTTAAAAATATCATTTTGACAAAGGAATGTTTTATTTTTGAGTCTCCTAACAATAAAATGATTTTCAAGTAGTATTGTGAGAACGGGGAGGTAGGAATAATTTGTACTATTAATTTTTGTCAAGGCATTTGAATGCTCCAAAGACTATAATGCTGTTTTATTTTTTTTTGAAAAAAAATTTGACCAACATTTGAATTTCTATTCGAAATCATTGAATTGCAGAATTTCATTTATGAAATTGATATTGTCTCATTATTGGGCCTTGGGATTTTATGCGATTTTTTGAATTCCATTAAATATTTCCACCAAATATTTAGGTCATGGTAACTCTTGCTGAAATGGCTCCGGCAATGGTACGTAAGAATGCAGGCAAATACATGGAGCAACTCGTTCCTTTGATTCTACAATTCATGGCCGATCTTGAGGAAGAAGATGGTTGGGCTGAATCAGACGAACTTTTGGACGAAGATAACGACTGCAACAACGTTGTTGCCGAGGCTGCACTTGATCGATTGGCCTGTGGACTTGGTGAGTTGACTATAATACATTGATTTGTTAGCGGGAAGTGTAATAATGAATGAACAGTATCGAATTAAAAAAAAAAATTTATTGAGAAAGACAAATGCTAGTCTAGTATTCTTGAATTCTGAGATGATTGATTATAATGAAAAAATATTAATCCTCATAGGGCATGTCTATAACAAAATAGAAATATACAAGTAAAATAAAATAAAGAACAAGTATGACCTCATAAAAACCTTGAAAACGAGAAAACCGTTTTTGGTACAATGAGAACATATGATTGGTCATAGAAATTTAATACAGACAAGCACAAATAATAACAATATCATTATTACAGAACTTATATCAGAAGAAGTAAAAATATAGACTAGTTTAATTTGTCGTTTGAATGTTCCTGCTGGCAGTAACAGCACTTTTCAATGAGACATTTAGTCTTTTTTTAGAACACATCATCTGATTTTGATCAATCTGAATTGGTAATTTGTTAAGAAGGTAATTGGTTTATCAAAAGTGTGATTTTTCGAATTTGGTTGTTTTGTGGTTAGATATTTTTAACTGATCGCCATAATGTGTGCAATAATTTTGATAAAATTGGTCATGAAGATATCTATGTTCCCTCAGAAAGGAAGTACATATTTGAAAATGTACACTTAAGGAACAGTGAGCAGCTCAAATCAAACAAATTATTGAAAAATATTGTTTCACTACTCAACATGCTATTCCATGTTGAAATGTATCGTTTGTCTCCTATAAATACTTTATACTTATACTTTATGGAAATCCCAATACCAACAGCTGTTTATGTAACCAGTTGAAAAAAATTACATTTTGTATGATGATCATGATTTCTGCGGGAGGAACTTAGCGAGATCCCGCAAAGTAGCGTGAGTTGTACGAAATGATGTTTACTACATACAAATTTTTTCATATTGCGACAGAAATTCATCAAGTTTTCTACCATATGGTTTGCCAGTTTGACTCCTTTCAGTTTAATAAAATTCGACTGGAAAACTTCGTTTGCTGGAATATTATATACTTGTTTTATTTTTCGTAACTGACGGTGGTTTATGAGAAAAAGTAAGACAAAAGAAGAAATAAAATGATATAAAAATGAAAGTTGGATATACATAATCAAGTCAGGGCGTTTATAAAAAGTCTGTCAACTTTTAACTTGTTATTTCACCTTTTTCAGTGAATCTTTGTGATCATGCGTCGATACGTCACTTCGACTATCGTAACCAAACTTTGTTTTTTTTTTTATTGAGTAACTGATCCCAAGAACACACTGAACACAGAATAAATCAAACCGTTAGATCATAACATCAACATGACAAAAAAGGAATTTTATATACTTGGGCAATTCTATTCTATTGCCTCAAGAAATATTTTTTTGCTTTTGATTTGAATTTATTTATATTTTTTATTTCTTCTAAGTTTTTTGGCAAGATATTGATTTCTATTTTTATAATCAGGCATTCCAGATACTTGTAAAATGACGAGACCTTACCCAGTACACCGTCATCTGCCCCCCAGAAACTTTTTTTTTTTTCAATAGTGTGATTTCTATGGTGAAACTGGTATTTGCCTCCCACATCACGTGATCTGGAATGTCTAATTAGCCATTCCAGATACTTGTCAAATGAATCAATATGGCAGCATTTATCCGCCAAAAACTCTCCTTTGTTTTTTTTTTTTCATAACAGTTAGTGATTTCCAATGTAAAACTTGTTTTTCAATACATTGAGCATTTGAATAATGGAAGATGAAATAACACGAATTTTGAATTTTGGTTTTGCCGACGAAATGTCACAAAATCAGTAAAAACAAAAATCAATAAGTTTGTTTATTGGTTGCCCCGAAACATCACGTGATTTGAAATGCATAATACTTCCATATCTTGAGCTTTGAGGCAAAAAAATAAGGCGAGACGGTACTGAGTCCGTCCCATAAAGAAAGGAAAGGAAATGTGGATTGCCAAAAAAAGTCACTTTGTGGACACACAAACTTCATTATTTTACCATAACCTACCAATTTGACATTCGAGAATCGTGATGTCAGTCAGGTTCTACCATATAAAAAATATGCTCCCAACCTAAGAATCTTGTCAATAAGTATTTCTTTGTTTTCATCTTTTTTTCCATAAATGGGTACCTTGTTATTTTTCTCCTTGCTTTATTCCGTTTTATTTCTTATTTCTTAATAGGTCTGATCATCAATAATAAATTGAATTTTGAAAAACATAAATAAAATTTAAAAAACGGTCGTTCCGTTTCTAGTAGCAATCAAAAGAATGCCTTACTTGAATAAATATGTACAAATTCTATTATATAATTCATATATTCTTTCATGTATAAGGTACCTAATCACAATTTGGTCTTCTTGCAATCTTAAACAAAAAAATATAGTTTATCGTTTAATGAACAAAGCAATCAAAGTAATTTATAAAAAACCATGGGACACTCCATCGTCGGAATTATACAAAATTACTAATAACATGACGTTGAACTGTTTGATAAAACTCGAAAAAGCCAAATATATATATACAAATCAACGAAAAAACTTCAGAAAAGTAATATTTTGTTCTTTAAAAATTCTACTGTACACAATTATAATACTAGAACTTTCAATAATTATCATGTAAACATTATTCACACCAATAAAGGTAGAAACAATCCTATTTCAAGCTCAATAGAAGTATTCAATGAATTACCATAAGAAATGAAATCTTTCAGATCCATACAAATTTTTTCGAAAAAATTGAAAAACAAACTACTAGAATAATGATGTTCATCAAAGTACAAGCAACAATTGTTGTATTATTAGGTTATATAATTATCATTGTTAGTATTTTAACTTCCTTATACCAGAACCCCATTCTGTTTGGAAGCTGTCAGTTGGAATAAATAAATAAAAAAAAAATTATTGTTTCGTTATCTATGATTATAAAATTGGATCCAATTCCTGAATCGACAGTGATTACAAACCAATATGAGACTTTACGAATATCGCACCGTAATTTCGGCTATAGTCCCCGCACATTCACTCAGCCCGCATTCGTCTCGTCGACAGGTGGAAAGGTCATCCTGCCGCTCGTAACGCAGAGCATCCCCGCCATGCTGGCGAGTCCGGATTGGAAGCAGCGACACGCCGCGCTGATGGCGTTAAGCGCCGTCGGCGAAGGTTGCCACAAGCAGATGGAGGGCATGCTGGCGCAGATCATGGACGGCGTGCCCGGAGTTATGGAGGGGGTACTCCGGTACCTGCAGGATCCGCATCCCAGAGTAAGGTGGGTTGAATTGAAGTACATAAGTTCTTTCTTCCTACAGCCACGTAGCAATAATTTGATGAAAAGTTGGCACTGATAAGGTTTTTGGTGAACTCGTCCTAGGAAATGTTGTCTCCTCTACGTTGTCACCCGGACCACCCCGGCCTCGAACCGGCGTTAAAAACTGTCACTTTTACATAAGAAAAAACTGTTCAGGAAAACTTCACGCAAAATCTGACAGGTATTTGAAAACCACTGGTTCCAAATGCTTTTCTTCAAATGCTCGTAGTAACACGGAATTCATACACAAAACTGAGCTCCGAAAATATACATATCCTTCTTTGTGAACGCTCGTTATCAGTCCGCCGGAGCCACGAGACGAAGTGGAGGGAGTAGCTCTTCAGCACTATAGAAGAGAATTTATTGATCTCATAATATCAAATAATGACAAAAGATAGGTCAGATATAAACAAATTAAAAGGTCCAGCTGGAAACTAGAACATCTACCTCAAGATATTAAAGCTTCCTTTACAAACACAGTAACGAAAAAAAAAACAGACAACATTTCTACTCACACTAAAAACAGGTACATTTTAAATCAAATTGAATTGAACTGGCCGATACTTGATGGAAATCCATATTAACAAAAATATATTACAGTTTCCTGTATGATTTCCACTTACAATGGGTTTACAAAACCTCGACATGTGTTTCGCTATTACAATAGCTTCTTCAAGCAAGATAAAGAATTGTAATATATTTTATTTCTGACCGGGATATTATAAGCTTATATCGTCATAGTTACGCTATCAATAAAGAGGGTCATAACTCCCTTGGGACATTATAGATTTTATAATTCCCTCTACCTTTCACAAGTAAAAATAAAATTATATATATATATATATATATATATATATATATATATATATATATATATATATAGTGAGTAGTAACATTTTTCCGTGTCAGCCAGTCCAGATATATCTTGTATTCTTTTTGGTAGAGGCCCTCGGGACGCAAACTTTTGCTAGGGTGTGTTTTGCCAAATAATAATTTCAAAGTACCAGCAGTAGGGGATGCAATGAAACACCACTAACAAGTTACCCAGCTAGGTCAGTGGTCGTAGGTTCGATTAATAAACTAAAATAAGTTGTTCTTTATTGCGCCACCTAATTTTGGCCAGAAAAACAAGGAAACCGCCTTGATTATTAAGGAACCCACTACTGCAATATATCAGTAAAACTCTCGGTAAAACTACAGACAATCTCAAACATAACTAATGAAAATATCTGGAAAGAAGATTCAGCTTCAGCACAAGGGAAATATCAGAGGGCAAGGAAATATTCAACATCAATTTTAAACTGGTATATTAGTAAAAAAAATACAATACAAGAAAGTACAGGTTGCCCTGACAGAATCTTAACGTACTTCTTCTGCGGTTGAACTCCCAACGGTATGGGGTGAGAAGCAATTATTAAATCTACTACTATAACTGTACCTGATATGATTTGAAAAGCCAAGTCAATACGGGGGTGCACAGCGTTCAAAACTAGGATAATAATACTAACGGATTCCGTATCTGGGGGATGCTGATTAGTGACGTCACTTCAGAGTACCCAAATAATGATAATAATAGTAGTAATGGTTATCAGAATATAAATAAATATCTTAGCTGTTTGAACACCCTCTGTCAGGTGTGATGGGACTGCTACGATGGGTGCAGCCTGCTCCGAAGGAGTCCACGACGGTGTTGAGACTACCACACCAGTGTCTTATACGGAATAAATGCCACGCAGAGGTACAGGAATAGATGGCTCGGAGTACATGAAGAAACGGATGACAAAACCAGAGGAATAAACCAAACAGGCGGATCTATTGGCCCACAGTTGATTATTAGCCGGAGAATAACACCCTGAAGAATGAACATATCATAAAAATATACCCGGTAGAAGAAATATACTTGATATAAGCGTTTATAAACCTCTTAGTTAGTCGAGGGTGTTTCCACTGACAGATGGTAATTGACGGGTCTCAGTGTATAAGGATTCCAACAACAAAACGGTGCTGACGGAAGTTGGCGGTGGAGTTGGTCCAATCAAATGAATAATGAAGCCTTAAAATAAATGTTTCATGTAGGTACACCTCCCTCTGGTAGAACATAACCTCTTACCGGTGCTTTATAAATCCGGCAAATTGCCGAAAGGATTTCTGCGTTCCAACGAAAATATAGGTTCCAGAAAACCACAAAATAACGCCAGAAATCAAAAAGTCCGAAAATCTCTAGATCCCAGGATGGATGCAAAAATTGCTGCAAGATAATTCGGATCACACACCAACTTATTCATCAAACTCCACAATCGATAGGAAAGATAATTGACATTACTGTCATTTCAGGAAGAGACAGATCGTGACAGCGATGACAGATCAAATGAATTACCAGAGGTGACACTCTACTTCCGCGGTCATCAAAATAGTTGTCCTTGAATAAAGGCTGTTCCGAACGGAATACCTGCGGTATTTTTATGGCCCGAATTCACCAAATCTCAGCATAGAAAATAGCAAGAGGATGGAATATGTATCGCGCAGAGATAACGTTCTCAATTGTAAACAACGTTCAGTGGCGTACCTGATATATTTTTCTTTATATTGAACCACGAGAATCAACTTGACTTTGGAGTTATAAAAAGACATATTGAGGATATTTCGCATTGATACTGAATCGGAAGCTAGTGCAAAACTAGCCCGTAACACTTTGCCATCGGTAATTAAGGCCCTCCTAATTCCCTTGATACATAAATAACTATTTGTATATGTTGCAGTTTGGACACAGTTCAACGAGTATTTTCAAGATATTTTTCAACTGAATTCAACACATGTCAATGAGAAAGTTTTTAGTTTTCTCTTTAAATTTATGTAATAAGGCAATATCTTTTAAATATTGTGGATGTGTATTATAAAGTTTAATTCCCATTGCTTCAGGTGATTTCTTACAGATTTCCATACGCTGGTAAGGTACAGAAAAATGTGATTTATATTTTGTATCATGTGCATGAATATCACTATTTCGCAGATAGTAATCCTTGTTTCTATGAACTGATATGAGTAAATGATGTATATAAAGACCATACATAGTTATAATTCTCAAGTGGATAAAGACAGGCACACAAGAGTCTACAAATGAGATGTTTGAAATACACCTCAGAATTCTTTTCTGTGACAAAAAAACATTTTCAGCATGAGAACAACTACCCCAAGTGCAAATTCCATAACTAATCCTAGACTGTATTTCACTAAAAATAAATTAAACGAATGTGATTTACATTAAGTGTTTTCCTAAAATTTCTCATTTGAAAATATTTAGAATTCAACATCTTTGATAAATTCAAACAGTGAGTCTTGAAGGACAAATCTGAATCAAAAAATACTCCTAAAAATTTCACATTGTCTGTTTTTGTTATGATAGAGTTGTTAACCAATATATCGAAGTCAGTGGAAGAAGTTTTTTGGCGAGGATGAAAAGAGATACAATTCTTTTTTTGTATTGAGGTGGCCTTCACTTGATGTAAATCCATAGTTATTACGCTATATTTAATCGTGTCTACCTTATAGCGAGATACAATTCGTTTTAGTTGTATTAAAGGACTGATCGCTAGACCAGGCAAAAAATTTCAAAAGGGCATTTGTAATTTTATCTTTTGAAATGTTTGGGGCTTCATCACTTAATAGAAATGTTGAATCATCTGCATAAAGAGTGATAAATGACTCTGGTATAAATGAAGGTAACTCATTGATATGTAGAATAAACAACACAGGTCCAAGTATGGATCCCTGTGGAACTCCTTGTGAATTTACCATAAGATCAGACGTATATGTATTTCCTTTATCGACAATTTTTACAGTTTGTAACCTGTTATCTAGGTATAGGGATAACCATTCAAATGCTTTGCCCCTTATACCATATTTATAGAGCTTGTCTTTCAAAATGACACAGTCAAAAGCTCGACTTAGGTCACATAATATACCAGTCAGGCTCTCTCCCCGGTTGACAAGATTCAGAACTTCATTATAGAAAGATTCCTAGGCTGTTGAAGTTGAAAACGTTGCTCGAAAACCATGTTGATGACACTGAGCCCTTTAACCGGAGTGGTTCTTCCTATGAATGAATTTGAGAGATATAATGATGCTGTGTACCGACAATCAATTTGATAGCTTTGACGATTATTTCAAGTTCTTGGGCTAACAGATTATTGTTATTATAGCAAACATTGAGATCTATGATTTACATGAAGGTGGGACAGATTTTTTTCTTCAGCCCAACGCAGAGGACTTTCTTATGTTTGCGTAAATGACGTATCCTGTACATCTTTACTTCTGGAAGAATGAATTGAATTTTTTTTTTGGATATTTTGGTGTCAACTATGACGCGCTCTTTTTCGACAACTAATAATCACAGGGTATTTCGCATGATCGCATTCTTCCTATTCAATAGTCTCGTTTAGTTTATAAAAGTTCAATGCGTTTTTCTCGTCCGAGACTTCAGGAATGAACTAGGAGTAAAAATTTGCAGAGTAGGTGATTTCTACCATTCTTAGGTCGACCTTTCACCCTTCATCACACCTTGAAAACTAGTGATTTTTACAGATTTATTCTTTTTTGAGGACATTTTTGTTTGTAGTTTTTTAGCAAATATTTTTTAACTCTTGTTAATTTGTCAAATTTCCCATTTAATCGAAGATGTAGCACAAAAAGTGAAAAATTTTCACATTGCTAAAATAAAGTTATGTTGTCGTAGAAATGGCGTCCGCAAATCGAGATTCCTAATTATATACATCATAACTTTTTCTAGGAAAAACAATACTATTGAGTTTAATTACAACATTGATCATACTACTTTGAATCGAGTTAGTGAGATCAAGGACTTGGGAGTAGTGTATCAGAGTGATATGAGATTCAACTCGCACTATATTTCTATAGTCGATAAAGCATACAAATCACTTGGTTTCCTTATTAGGAATAGTAGAAGCTTTAAAATTGACACAGCTATTAGAATTTATAATACTATAGTGAAACCGCACTTGGAATATGCTTCCCAAATCTGGATGCCTTCAGCCCAGATCCACATAGATTACATCGATAAAGTTCAAAAGCGATTTCTGAGATATCTTTTCCTAAAACAAAACAATACATGTCCATTTATGGTCTCATATAGGAGTATGTTGAATAATTTCATCTCCAATAAAAAATGTTATTGATTTGTAATCAGATCCTCATGCAAATCAACATTGATATATTTAATACGACAAAGAGTGAGTTATTTAGGAACATGAAGCAAATTTTATGATACTAGATAGTGTAGGTTAGGTTTAGTTTTAGTACCTTTATTGCATATGTTGTTTTCATTCCATTTTCCATTACTTGTAATTACCCTAGTTGGTGTTTGTAATGAGTACAATAAGTTAAAATTAATATATCACCTATTCCCTAACGACTGGTGAATGATTCCTTATAGTAGGCAAAAGGAAGAAGAAGTTAACAAAAAAACCAATAGATCCCCAAATGATAGAAGGGTCACAAGTTTTCTTGAAAGAATCAAAGTTTGAATTCAACTATTAGGAATTTTTTGCGAGGGACCGCTCATAACCGTTCACAACTGCGGTTATACTCCGTTCCACCTATTTTCACCTTACGGTTTTAAATCTTTCTTAACATTCATAACACGTGTCAATAGTTGTGTTACAAATTCTCATACCGTTTTAGATATATGATGAAATATCTTATAATATCACTCATGCCTCCCCTATTATCGTTGAATCGCGAAAACGATGAGGTTGTAAACTTTCCGTTGCCGTTCGTAAAACGATACCTTTCCAAAAAAATACAAATATTGAGTTAGTTTGATGGCTGAATGCAACTAAATTCCGTGATCATGAAGTACTGACTGTAAACTTGCCTCACGTGTTCCCCTGATCAATTAAAAAAAAATACTTTATCTTCGAAGGTATGCCGCTTGCAACGCAGTCGGCCAGATGTCAACGGATTTCGCCCCCGTGTTCGAGAAAAAATTCCACGATCGCGTCGTGCCAGGATTACTCATGCTGTTGGACGATAACGCCAATCCGAGGGTTCAAGCTCATGCCGGTAGGACTGTTCATTTTAATGTCGAACTAGATTGTTTAATTTATATTTCATTCAGGTGCTGCTCTCGTCAATTTCGCCGAGGATTGTCCGAAACATATCCTCAGCGGTTATCTCGACGCCCTCATGGGTAAACTCGAGGGAATTTTGACAGCTAAGTTCAAGGAATTGGTAGAGAAGGGTACGAAGTTGGTGTTGGAACAAGTGGTCACGACAATTGCTAGCGTTGCCGATACGGCAGAAACCGAATTCATCGCCTACTACGACCGACTGATGCCTTGTTTGAAGTACATCATACAGAACGCCAATAAAGATGAGCTGAAATTACTGAGAGGTGAATATTCGTTCTCGGATCGGGAGCCCGAATGATATTTTTCGATGGTTTTCAGGAAAGGCAATCGAATGTGTTACTCTGATCGGGATGGCTGTGGGCTCTGACAAGTTCAGTGCTGACGCTACGGAAGTTATGGATATGTTGCTCAAAACTCACGGAGAAGGTGCCGAATTACCCGATGACGATCCACAGACGAGTTATCTTATTTCCGCTTGGTCTAGGATTTGCAAAGTGAGTTAACGTCGATTTTATGGCACTTCAAAGATTAAACAGGTGTAAAGCAATATTTTTCAACATATTTTGACCCCTTCAATTCAGCTTAAGTGCTCTTAAGAAGCTATTCATTTATTGAAGTAGTCTTTTTGCTTTTATCAATTGTTGATGTTGAATTCAGGCCCTTTTTGATTTTCTCTATAAAAAAACTTTCTATAACATGAATGATATATTTTAGTGCTAACCTTAGCAGAATTCCTTTGTTTGAAATGATTCCATTCACAAATCCAATGGCAGACAGTTGTTTTGATCCGCCACAGGTCTCGTCAGTGACACTTGGCTGGACTATGAACACAAAATATTTCCAACTGTCTACTTCTTACAAAATAAGGTCCAGATGGTCTAAACCTCTAAGCCGCAATGCCATCTGCTGGATGACGACCAAAATCTCAAACTCCTACCGTACCATGCATAGGAGACCTCTTGCAATGGGCCATCGTACGGCAAAGCCGCAACAAATGACTCGCCGCGATCGAGAATCAACTTAAGTCAACTTGCAGAGAAAGCTGCAACCCTCCACAGAAATTCATCCTAACTTAGTTCATTTAGCCGTTAATTAATTCCCTTTAAGTTCTTGAAGCTTGGTGCAAACTGGGATACTTGAAACTTCTTGATATTTGGTCTGTTGGTAAATCTTGTTCCAGGCAGTTATTTTTTCTACCAATATTTACTGATAACTATATCGGTAAAATACATGTAGGGGTATAAATGTACATGAAGGAGTATAAATGTTTATGGCAATGCTTGTGCTTACAACTCTGAAATAAAATTAAAGTTGACAACGTAGTCTGAATCAGTTGATATTTATATTCGTGTCACCAAGTGAAAGGGCATTAAATTGTGGGTAAAGCCCTATTCTTGATGAAACTTGAAATAGTCTTGAAGATAATAATTGGTTCAAATGATAGAGCTGGGTGGAGTCGCGTCTTCAGATGCAATAGTCTAAAGGCAGTAACATATATTCATTTTGAAGATGTATATCTATAGATTACATTTCTTCAAGAATGTCGTTTTCAGGTTCTTGGCAAGAACTTTGAGCAATATCTTCCTCTAGTTATGGGACCAGTAATGAGAACAGCAGCTATGAAACCAGACGTAGCACTTTTAGACAACGATGACATGCAGGGTGTAGAGAGTGATGAAGACTGGCAATTTGTTTCCTTGGGGGAACAGAAGAACTTTGGCATTCGCACAGCTGGTAAGTTAACTCGGAAATGTTCTTTCGATATTGTTTGTGGGACGTCGAGAATAAAGTAACGCGTTTTTCTAGGTTTGGAAGACAAAGCGGCTGCTTGCAGCATGCTCGTGTGTTACGCGAGGGAGCTGAAAGAGAGCTTCTCGAACTACGCCGAAGAAGTCGTGAAACTGATGGTGCCTATGCTCAAATTCTATTTCCACGACGGCGTGAGAAACGCGGCAGCAGAGTCGTTACCTTGGCTGCTCGAATGCGCGACGTGCAAGGGGGCCGCCTTCGTCGGAGACATGTGGCGATTCATATGTCCGGAACTCCTCAAAGCCATCGATACGGAGCCCGAAAGCGAGGTTCTCATGGTGATGCTCGACTCATTGGCGAGGTGCATCCAAAAGCTCGGTCCCTCCTACATCGACCAGGATTCCATGGCGGAAATCTTGAGGATAATCGATAGATTGATGAAGGAGCATTTCGAAAGGGCCAACGACAGACACAGAAAACATTTGGACGAGGATTTCGATGAGGTAACGTATAGACGGTCACAAGTATTATTTTTGTTTGAGTTGTGTTGATATTGTTTTATTTTCCATTTGTTTATTTCATTCAGCTCTATTGAAATATTTCAAAAAACTTGTTGCGTCGAAGGAGTTAAGTAATTGATTAGAGTGAACAAATTGAGAAAGCATGTTGATCAAATGAATTGAAATATTGCACTGGATCATTCAAAAAAGGGGAACCCAGTAAAATGAAAAACGTAGAAAAATATCGATAATGAATACGATTATTATTTCTTATTGAAAAAACAAATATTGCAACTTAGTTTCAAGTTGAGTGTGCTTGATATGATTTAATTGCAATAAAAAAATCAGTGTTCAAAAAAAAGTAGTGACAAACAATAATGATCTTTATTAATCCCAAGAAACTACAAAGTTCATAACAGGGTTGTAAACCAGTTGAAGTTAACTAAATTATTTACATTAAAAAAAAACCGTGATTCGAATTAGTAAAAAACTGTAACCACAAAAATTGTAGAAGGTTCAAGTTAATTACCTTATCATTATCGAAAATATAAAAATGTAAGGTCATAAAATGAAAACCCATAATTGAAAGATTAATCAATCCCTATATACAGCAAGGAACTTTTGGTGTAAAATTGAAAACTTCACTGTATCATTTACTCACCTGCCCGTTATCACTCGGACTTGTGGATTTATAGATTGAGAAACAAGCCGCTATCGCTGTAGTTGCAGCTTCCGTAGCACTGAAAAATTGCATGTGTATTAATACTTTTATCCTCGGCGGCGTAGAATTCGAGACGCGCATGAGCAACATTTGAAATTTCTATAATATATATTTATTTATTTATTTATATATATATACAGGGTGTTTCTTAAACATGCGGCAATTTTCGACAAACGATAAAAATTTTGGTAGTTTTAGAATTATTAACGTAGCCGAAATCAAAGTATAGCGCACTACACTGGACCCATCGAGTAATAAAAAATACTACTCCAGTTGCAGATGTGGAAGATTTGGGAATTTGGATGATAGCTGGGTGTAACGCAATCAGAAACGATCCTGGTGTTTTTGAAAGAGTTCGGAAGTCGATGAAGAGAAGATTGGATTGTTGCATCCGAGCGGGGGGTAGTCATTTTGTACAGTTCTTATAGATTGAAAAACATTACATGTAATTTTTATCAATAAATTGTTATTGTCGAAATATGTTTCGCCCCGTATCTTCGAAACAAAACGCCCTATCAAAAATCATCAAGAGTACAAAATATCCTTAGAATAGTCCCTCAAATTTTTGCCGCATGTTTAATAAACACCCTGTATATATATATATATATATATGTATATATATATATATATATGTATATATATATATATATATGTATATATATATAAATTTTATGTGATAATTATTTGAATTCCTTGTACCAGAACCCTGTGCCATCTGGAAGCTGTATATTGAATAAATAAAAAAGACAAATGTCATTTTTCCGCTGCATTAGAGATAAAATTTGGCCATCTTCGGGCGGCAGCGACAAATCGATTGCAGCCAATAATTCTTTTATCCCGAGAGCATCTGAGCTTGTTCATATCACTTCTCTTACCCTGAACTTTTCTGCAAGCCACACTTCAGTTCAGGTTTCGCATTAGAATCTGTGATATATGTCGTTTCATGTAATATTGTGATTTTTTTCTGTTATATTGCTAAATTTTTTTATATAAATATTTCAGGACCTGTACCTTTTACCTTTTGTTTGTGGTTCAATATACTTTTGAAATGTTTGACAGTTGATTAATGTATTAGGTTTAGTGTTCACTTTTAATGATATCTAATTTTCATAATTCAATGAGCAAACGCCTGTAATAGAGTAAGATCCCAGAGCAATCAGACATAACTTATTTTCACACGGATGAAACCTGAAGTTTTCAGTAGCGTCTCGTGTGCCTTGAATACCTACGCGCTTTGTGGAACTTGCCGAGTGACACCTGGGCAGGTACCAGGTGAGAAAGGTAACTGAAAATAAGAATTATTTAACTTAAATTCACATGGCTGATTTTTATATATGTCATGTAGAATATTATTTTAAAGTAATATCATAAGTGTCAGACACTTTTGATGGACCAGAGCTTTTATCAGACGCTTTTAAGCTACCCAAAAAATAAATGAACTTCACTTATTTTTACATGTCTGATTTTTTAATATGTTATTGAAGTATTTATTTAAAAGTTATATTCAATCAGTAAGACAAATTAGAGTGACCAAACATCCCCTAGGACAAAAATTATTCAGCCAGAAGTATGAGGGCGAGAGTACTATGCATGCGCTTCAGAGTGAATGAGACGTCCATAATAACTCGGTTTCCCTTCTCAAACTCACCATCTGTTTCAATCTACTGTGTATGTGCTGTTTGTGTGTAATATAACTTATAGTATACAGTATAGTCAGTGTTGTTTTTTAAGGCACAATTGTGCCAAGAGGGGCACTATGGTAAGCACTTTGAGAAATTGGTCGAAAACGGGCACAATTTTAAGATTCCGTATTTTCGTGGTTCCGTGGTCATTTTCACTTGTCTAAATTCTCACTTTTCATTTCATTTTCCTCAACAATCCTGTTTCCTGTTAGTATGAAATTTAAAAATTATGATTTCTATGCAATACATACATGATTTCTCAACGTTCAGACTGGTAAACATTAAAAAATGGAGCTTCATGTAGTATTTGATATGCAATTGATGGAATTCCGCAGGTTTCTGGGGCCAAAATTGCCTCCTTTGGGGCTTTGGACAAACCGTCTACTTTTTGCGAGGACAAACGCTAACTCGAATGTGACTCAAGTGGCAATTTTTCATATTTATAATATATTATTGAATATATTTATATTTTTACGATGCAGAAAAACTCAAAGTCGTCTCCACAATTTAATATTTGAAAGATGTTCAGTACGGTGATTCAGTACATGTTTCGAACCTACATAGGTTCTTCATCAGCTGAATTTACATTGAATTCTACAATAAAGGAAGAGTTATATAATATTAGTTGATAAATGAAGTATAAAATTTACTTACATGGAGATGAAAAAATAGCAAATTCACATGGTGAAGTTCAAAAGGACATAAAAAATTTGGTTAGGTTAGGTTATTTTTCTAATATTGCATATTGGGCATAAGGGCTCCAAGCCCCCCAATCTTTAATGTATTTATGGTGATAGGGATGTCTTAAATTCCCCTAATATCAAATTAATCATAATTGTCACTCCCAAATTTTTTATGTCCTTTTGAACTTCACCATGTGAATTTGCATTTTTTTTCATCTCCATGTTAGTAAATTTTATACTTCATTTATCAACAAATATTATATTACTCTTCCTTTATTGTAGAATTCAATGTAAATTCAGCTGATGATGAACACATGTAGGTTCGAAACATGTACTGAATCACCGTTCTGAACATCTTTCAAATATTAAATTGTGGAGACGACTTTGAGTTTTTCTGCATCGTAAAAATATAAATATATTCAATAAATATGAAAAATTGCCACTTGAGTCACATTCGAGTTAGCGTTTGTCCTCGCAAAAAGTAGACGGTTTGTCCAAAGCCCCAAAGGAGGCAATTTTGGCCCCAAAAACCTGCGGAATTCCATCAATTGCATATCAAATACTACATGAAGCTCCATTTTTTAATGTTTACCAATCTGAACGTTGAGAAATCATGTATGTATTACATAGAAATCATAATTTTTAAATTTCATACTAACAGGAAACAGGATTGTTGAGGAAAATGAAATGAAAAGTGAGAATTTAGACAAGTGAAAATGACCACGGAACCACGAAAATACGGAATCTTAAAATTGTGCCCGTTTTCGACCAATTTCTCAAAGTGCTTACCATAGTGCCCCTCTTGGCACAATTGTGCCTTAAAAAACAACACTGACTCTACTGTATACTATAAGTTATATTACACACAAACAGCACATACACAGTAGATTGAAACAGATGGTGAGTTTGAGAAGGGAAACCGAGTTATTATGGACGTCTCATTCACTCTGAAGCGCATGCATAGTACTCTCGCCCTCATACTTCTGGCTGAATAATTTTTGTCTTAGGGGATGTTTGGTCACTCTAATTTGTCTTAATGATTGAATATAACTTTTAAATAAATACTTCAATAACATATTAAAAAATCAGACATGTAAAAATAAGTAAAGTTCATTTATTTTTTGGGTAGCTTAAAAGCGTCTGATGAAAGCTCTGGTCCATCACAAGTGTCTGACACTTATGATATAACTTTAAAATGATATTCTACATGACATATATAAAAATCAGCCATGTGAATTTAAGTTAAATAATTCTTATTTTTAGTTACCTTTCTCACCTGGTACCTGCCCAGGTGTCACTCGGCAAGTTCCACAAAGCGCGTAGGTATTCAAGGCACACGAGACGCTACTGAAAACTTCAGGTTTCATCCGTATGAAAATAAGTTATGTCTGATTGCTCTGGGATCTTGGACTATAAGTAAAAAATTATATATCGTGAGAAATATTCAAAAACGAAAAGTTGATGAGTGTCCGATAACTTCAATAATTTTTTTGAATTAGGTTTTTCGACTACTTTCAATAGGTTTGAATAATATAGGCAATGAACGTTAGAACCGTACACTACAAATCGATCACTGTGATTGCAGGAAGTTCAAGAACAATTGGAAGACGAAGAATCCGACGACATCTACGTACTCAGCAAGCTAACGGACGTCATCCACTCGATGTTCCTGGTATACAGGGAAAACTTCCTGCCGTTCTTCGATCAGATCTGCCCCCACTTCGTCAACCTTTTGACGCCGAACCGCAGCTGGGCGGACCGGCAGTGGGGCATTTGCGTCTTCGACGACGTGATCGAGTTCAGCGGCCCCGCGTGCGCCAAATACCAGGGCTACTTTTTGGCGCCGCTCGGCATCTACGTCAAAGACAAGAGCTGCGAGGTGCGCCAGGCGGCCGCCTACGGGTGGGGCGTGCTCGCCCAGTTCGGCGGGGAGCAGTTCGCCGGAGAGCTCGCGAAGATCGTGCCCGCCTTGGTGGAGGTGATAAACGATCCGGAATCGAAGGACCCGAGGAACATCAACGCGACCGAAAACGCCATCTCCGCCGTCACCAAGATCATGAAGTACAACAATTCGCAGATAAATTTGGACGAAATTATACCGCTGTGGTTCTCGTGGTTGCCGGTCATCGAGGATTCGGACGAGGCGCCGCACGTTTATGGATATTTGTGCGACCTCATAGAACTGAATAATCAACACGTATTAGGTGAGGAAATTGTATTTGTATGAATTATTTTTTCACTTGTCAAAATGTGACGTTTTTGGCATTTCAACCAATAGTAGCGGGTTATTCTATAGTTATTCTGGCCAATCATTGGGTATTATACTGATAAAACTGTCTGGTCCTTTTGATAAAACGTTGTTTACCTTTGAACTGTCAAAACTATAAGGTTTACCGCGTCGATTCTATTGAACTCGCTCATATTTATATAAATTATCATGAATGAAGAGTTACCTAATTATCAATAGTCATTCACTTTTCACCTTTTCAGCATAATAATAACATAAACAACACATTTCAATGAACACTCAAATAAGTAAATAGCTCATAACCCCAACTTTATGACAGATATAGCGAACGACCGATTCATATTTAAGGTTTCCTGAACTCAAATGAAGATGGCGTACAATTAGTTTTTATTAAATACAGTTTTTTGTGGTATGGGCAGATACCGTTGTTTGAAGATTTTGATACAACGACATAACGAATGATTTTATGTTCCTTCTGGCGCGATTTTCATTTCATAAGAAATTTTCAATTATCAACCTTGTATAATGAGAGGTGTGACGCCATCTCTTGGTATCGTCGGCAAGCATTATCATATGCACTGCGTAAGCATCATATCTCTTCTGGATCATCTCACTTTTTCAGCATAATAATAACACATTTCAATGAACACTCAAACACGTAAATAGCTCATAACCCCAACTTTATGACAGATATAGCGAACGACCGATTCAAATATTTTAGGTTTCCTGAACTCAAATGGAGATGGCGTACATTAGTTTTTATTAAACACAATTCATTTTTTGTGGTATGAGAAGAAACCGTTGTATGAAGATTTTGATACAACGACATAATGAATGATTTTATGTTCCTTCTGGCGCGATTTTCATTTCATAAGAAATAATTATCAACCTTGTACAATGAGAGGTGTGACGCCATCTCATGGTATCGTCAGCAAGCATTATCATATGCACTGCGTAAGCATCATATCTCTTCTGGATCATAGAAGGCATACATCGTTGTTTAACATTTCAAATTTGTAAAATTTTCACCTATTCTCCTTCTAATGTAAAAATACTGATCAATTAAATTGTTCTTCCTTCTATTTGTTCAAAAAGTAATTTCTCCAAATACAACTCGTTCTTCAAATTTAATAAGATAGATTTTCATTTTCGAAAACACTCGAACTTTTTTATTTTGAGGCAAAAGCATTCAAACAAATCGAATTAAATAAAATCACTCTTCCTACGGACTCGTGATTTTATCAATCGGTTTGTCTTCATACTTTTGCCAATTAAAAAAGTTTTTGTGGAAAATGAAAATTTATCGATTGAATTTGAAGGACTCGTGGTATTACCTTTGATAATCTCTCGCGTGTGTGCTCACCCATTTGATTGATGAAAGTAAAACAGAGTTCAATTATCCGCATGTCAAACAGAAAATATTTTTGTCGAAGACTAAATTCAGAATTATAATTAATTGATGTTATTTACAAGAAAATTATTGTTTGCGGTGCCAACTTTAAAGCTATATCGTGATATTTACATTTAGACAATTTCTCATTAAGATGCCCTTAGCGAAGTTTTTAGTTTGGTGTTCAGGTAAACGAACTCTATTTGAAAAAGGTTTTGACATTAGTAATGATTGATTCAAATTTTTCAGGAGCAAATAATTCAAATATTCCGAGGATAATCAACATAATAGCGGAAGCGTTCTTCAGAGAAGCAATAGAAGCCAGTAAACCAGAAGGATTCAGACTGGTCAATATCGTTAGACAGGTTCAATCAAATGAAACGTTTTTCCAAAGCGTGGTTCAGTCTTTGGCGCCGGAATTACAGCAGGCCCTGCATGTTGCTTTACATACGTCTCCTTCCTCCTAGTTGAAGAAAATATATTAAGTTATTGTTTTAAAATTATTTTTAATAATCTCGGAGTTGAAAGTTAGAGCTATAATATAAATTATTTTTATATGATTGCAACTTTATAACAAAATTCTTTGATGTTTGTGTAGTCTGAATCGAATTTTTACAAATATTTTTGTATCCCGAATTAGTTACCTGCAATAGGTATTATTTATTTTTAATTTTGACCAACTCTTTTTTTCATTATTGTACATAGATTTCTGCAACTCTGGACTGTATGTGATACTTTTTTTCATTAAATTCACAATAAACGTATTTTTGTCTACAAGATTCAGTATCGAACGATCTGAAATTTCTTATTTTTGCTAATCGCATGCGAACATCTTGAACAATTCCTCTTTGAAACATTTGAGTATTTTGTTCCCTGTTCAATAATATACCTTGAAGTTGTTGAAATTACATAGTGTTGATCATCTTAGACTGTTTTTATTTCTTGATGAATTGAAATGTAGGGGTCATATGAAATAAAAGGTATACTTTTATTTTTCATGTTTATCAAAATTACTTTATGTTGTATAAATTTTAAAAAATCAGTTGATAACCCAACAGTTCAATCTATAGAGTGATTAAATTAGATTTTCCCAAATGGCTCCAATTCTTTTTTAAATCTATGTTGACAATATTAAAAGACTAAATTTATATGGAATGCACTTTTCTTTTGCAGATGATATAACATTATTTCACTTTGGGAGAGGTATTGACATTTTGGAAAATTCATTGAAACATGATATGACCTTATTGAAAAATGGACGTGCAGCATTAACCTAACGGTCGATTCGGAAAAAACTGTTTTTATGATTTTTAAACAAAAAAACGAAGAATATGAAATAAACTTGAAGATAGATAATGAACTGATAGCCGAAGTTCCTAATCATAAATATTTAGGTTTATTAATTGACACAAAATTGAATTTTGAAAATCATATTGAAAAAATAAAGAAATCTATTGTTCCATTCCTGGGGGCCATTAGAAGAATTCACATTTTGAACAAAAACGTCCAGATTCTAATATATAATGCCTTCATTGTTTCTCATATCAGATACCTCATTACAGTTTGGTCTTCATGCTCTAAAAACAAAAAAATATATATCGTTTAATGAACAAAGCAATAAAGGTTATATTCAGAAAACCGTGGGATACTCCTGCAGATTTATATAAAGTAACAGATAATATGACTTTGGGTCTTCTAATTGATTATGAAAAATCTATGTATATATATATATAGGTTTGTGTAGGGGGGTTGCAACCCCACCAGCAAGACCACCGAACCAGTCAGAATGTTTTTTTTTTTTTATATATATATATAAATTAACTAAAAATCTTCATAAAAGTAATATAAAACTGTCAAAAAATTATGATTCACATGGCCATGATACCAGAATATCAATTAACTTTCATTTGAATATGATTCATTCCAATAAAGGAAAAAATAACCCCATTTCATCAGCATTAATAACTTTCAATGAACTACCAGAAAAAATAAAATCATCCAAATCCATCCATATTTTTTCAAAAGAACTAAAAAAATATTTGCTTGCATAATGATGTTCACCAAATTATCAAATAAATATACAACAATTTATAGTACATAATTTTATGGTTTTTTCTTTTTTTGTCTTCCTCACCGGAACCCTGTTCTGTATGGTAGGTGTATATTGAATAAATAAATAAAAATATTGAGCATAGCTACTAAGCTCGCGATTCACTAAAAACTAAAACAAAGCTCAACTGCATTTAACTGAGTTCCTACCTTCTGACCTCCCTTGCTCAATCCTGAATTGAGTTCTATCCTTGACTGACCAAATGCTGTTAGGTGCAGGAATAAACAACTGTTGCTCACACCAATGAACTGAACTAAGAGCGCGTTTCTCGGGATTTTTGTTTACTCCTACATCTATGCAACTTATGCTTTTCATCAATGTTTGTTGCATACCTTAAACGCAAATGTATTTGGATTCACCCGATTAACCATAACAGGTCAGAATAGGCGTGGCTAATTCCCCCTCAGCTATACAGTAACGTACGTATAGTGAATACAATTTAAAAACTGTTGCACGTCATCGATGACGACATAAAATCAACGCAGTGGCACCAATCCATTAATGGAAATGCATTGGAACGTTTACATTGAATTTCAAATTTGGCGCCTGTTTTCTTTGATATTAATTTGGCTGCAGTCTCCATGTTGCCGCACTTCATTTGAAATTTGTTTTTATCAACTGACAATTGTTTGTCAAAGTGACAGTTCTGTGTTTGGGTACCTATCCACATACATTTACGATATTGAAATCCAAAAAAAAGGTGTATTTTGAGCATTCCCCAGCAATTAGTCATCTTCGTAAAAATGCCAAAGCAGTTAAACGAGCGCTGCCAAGAGTTTGTTGCATCTTTGATAGACTATTTCGAAAGAGAACGCGATAATAATGGACCTTTGCTTCCTTTAACGGCTGTTAGAGAGGTAAACTAACTATAATATAGTGAATTTTATTCGTAATCTACGGTCAGATATTCATTTTTAGCGTGTGGCAGCAGCCTTAAACTTAAGTATGTATACTGTGAGTGCGATTTCCCAAAAGAAAAAAAAATGAAGCTCTCAAATCACCTCGAAAACGTAAAACCACCAAGAGAGTTACAAATACCTCACTACTAGATACAGGTGCTATTCGTAACACGATTTATACCATGTACGAGCGCAGTAAGTATTTGAAGTTTACAAATTGGATATACCTAGGTATTCAATAGATATGATTTTAATCTTCAGGACAGCATATAACTCTAAGTTCCCTCTTGGAAAAATTACGCGAGAAAGAACTATTTCACGGATGCCGTATGTCACTATGCAGTCTACTGAAAGAGATTGGTTTCAAATGGAAAAAGGATGATCCTAGACGGGGACTTTTGGAACTCAGCAATATTGCACTGAAACGTGTTGATTTCTTGAGGTCATATATTAAAAATAAAGAAGAATCTCTGTATAAATTTGTGTTCCTTGATGAGACCTGGATTTTTAAGGATGGTACCATAAGTCATTCGTGGCAAGATGATAATGTCGAAAGTGTTAAGACGTCTAAAGTCAATGGGAAAAGGTAGGTGACACATCATGAACACATATTCGCATGAGATTTGAATGAAAATATTCTTTTTAGACATATAATACTTCACGCAGGTAATGAGGACGGATTCATTGAAGGCGCTGAACTTGTTTTTTCATCGAAATCCCAAAATGATGATTACCATGGCGAAATGAATTCAAGCAATTTTTTACATTGGTTTGAATATCAATTATTGTACAACTTGACTGAACCGTCTTTGATCATTATGGACAATGCTCCATACCACAACGTACTTTTGACGAAAATACCTAATTCATCGTGGAAAAAAGCAGACATTCAAGACTGGTTATTCAATAATAACATAGAATTTTGTGCTCAGATGCTTAAAAGTGAACTGCTCAGAATTGTGGCACGGTCCGCAACTAACACAAACAATGTTCATATTCATATTTTTTCTTTTTTTAGCAACAAACCGGAATCAATATTCGTAGTAGATCAGTTGGCAGAACAATACGGACATAAAGTTTTACGTCTTCCTCCGTACCACTGCATGTTCAATCCAATTGAACTGATATGGGGAATTTCGAAGTCATATTACAACAAGCACGTAGGTAAAGGAGGTACTTCTAATGAAAATTGTTTGAATATGTGGCGTGAGGCACTTCTTACTGTCACTCCCGAGATATGGAAGAATCCGATAAAACATACAGAGAATGAAATAAGAAAATGGTTTAATAGAGAACATTTATTCGATCGGCAAGAGATACAACCCATCATTATAAATATCGGAAAATTTATCATTTAAGTTATGCAACATTATTCATCAATTACTAATTTTAATTATTTTCCTATATTCCATAGTTCTATAACAATCTGGCTACAGTGTACTTCAAAATTTAACCACGCCCTTGATGACGTGCAACAGTTTTTGAATTGTATGAGCTATACGTAAAGGGTTTAAATTCTTTAGAAACTCTTTTGAGTTGAGTTATACACTCACCGGCATAATTAGTGCATTAGTCATTATTTGACAAGAGTTGAGAATTCCCTGATTGTATGTTCTTCATTTCAATATTTGGATGAATTCGTAGGTAGAGTTTTATGTGGTATTCCCTAATTGCTGATTTTTATGATAATAGCTATTATATATATATGCTGGCTGGAACTTCCGGTTGATCCGCGTCTGGAATGATTTTCTTGTCTACGTTTCGGCTCCCATTTCGGAGCCATTTTCAAGACTGAGTGACCTTGCGTCTAGGAACAAATATATATATATATATAGCTTCCACAGCATCAACTGTGATATTTTTATTGAACCAAATAACAGATTCAATAAATAAAGTAGGATAAAGGTGCTCCATTTCACAAAGAAATAATTCATCTTGTGGATCGTGCTATGGAAGGCACAAGACGTGTTTTCTTTTTTGTAAATAACTGCTCTATTCTAATCAAGTTTATGATTGAAAAAATAATATTTCATGATAAATATTGGTTCAATAATAATAATTATTTCCAACTTAACATTGTATGGTGCAATATCAATAAGGTTATGCTGAATAATATTTCTTCAACAATGAAACTCGATTTTCAATGTTGGAATCTCAATAACTGTCCAATATTGTTCTGGGGAGTAGATTACAACATTGATTTATTGCATATTGGCGTAATATACTGCGTAATAAGTAGGAATATTAAAATCGTGATTTTTTAATTACAACCTACGAATGGTATTATAATTTCAACAGTGACAACAGGTCGTTCACAAACTCCTATCTCAATTTTGATAATACAGTATTTGATTATAAATCGAAAAATTCAGACAAAAACTATAATATTAAAATTCACTGAATTTCAATGCCGCAAAATTACCGACATACTGATCTTTTTGAATACTAAGTTTCACATACGAATCCGTCTTCACATAAAACAGTAATCCTTCAGTATTTTTCCGAATAGATTATCACTTCAATCAAAGTTTCAAGTTCTTTCCATACATAGAGAATAAAGATTTTTTACTAATGTGATGTTGCCTGAAACATAACTCGAACTGATCACATATATCTATATCAAGAACTATACAAATCGTCACCTTGGCGTAATGTGTATATGGGACATTTGGTAAGTTCAATCAGTGCCTAACAAGTTACAATTTATCCGAACCACTAAATTGGTAAGCCACTGGACAATGTGCTAATCGCCTTCGATAGGGTGACAGTCCCCTTCTCACAAGACGAACTTTGAAGAAGTACATCGGGCTTGCTCACGAAGGCTAAAGTCCAGTCCACATTTATCTCGAAATTTACTTCCCCCCACACGGCCGTACCCCTTAGAATCTCGAAAGACCGTGAAACGAAATCTTAAGAACTAATCACTAGTAAAGAAGAGCTTCCTTGGAGATATGGGCAATAAAAAGAGCCTAACCTAAGGTAGAAAAACTATGCAAAGAGTGCTAGCTGATCGGTTGATTCCATAAGATATAGTTTGTTTCAAATTGAATTTGATTTGTGAAGGTGAAACCGCAGGATTCACAGAGAACAGGAGTTGATTACGGCTACCACTTTCTAGTGACCGCAAAATATGGAAAAATGGCCAATACACCTGTAGATGACTTGAAATTAAGATTCCTTGGTGTTATTCCTGTTTCATTTATACAGTGAAAGACAAAACTACATTTTATAATTATAGTGAGAAAGCATTTTCAGCAGTTACAGTTTTGTGTGATAATAGATACTTCATTTGTAATTGCGCAGATAAGAGCTGTCCCATTTAAATTTTGATTCGTTGCTATTTTGAGTCAAAGACTGGTAAAAGTTATAACAAAAAATGGGGAATCTCATATACAAAACATACTTCTGATCAGACTTGAAAAGCGCGATAAATTTGATTAAATGTAGGCCAAACGACTTGTAGGAATAATGAGGCCATGTGAAAGAAAAATCCAGAATTTTCATAGAAACTATGATTAGAATGAGCTAACCTAAAAGCTACCTTCGAGTTTTTGCCATCGATTCAGTAGACCATAAGACAGTGATAAAGAAATGAATAAAAAATTCAAATGTCAAGACGGCTGCACGCAGGAATTCGAATGCTGAACAGCCAGGTGCAGTTATCGAAAAACATTACACGCATTCTGGAAGGCCTGATCTTATAATTTCTTATTTTGCCGACACAAGTTGAAAATATAACGATAAATCTGCATTTATGAGTAGCCTAATTTATTTTTCAAACGGTGCTTATAGTCACTAAATGAAAATAAGGTGGATAACTTAGTCACTTCGAGCGTTAGTCAGTAGAAATGTGGTGAAAGACAAACGATTTTCATTGTCTAAATATGAAAATATGTCATACTAGATTCAGCCAGTTCAGTGTTCAATCCCCACAGGTACTGACAAAAAAACTCGATTCCATCTGAAAAGTAACACGTAATATTCATAAATAATGTCTAGATTTCATATGTAGATTTTCAATTAACACTTGAAATTATATATAACATTTATTATGTGAGAGTGATTTCAGTATATTGGCTGAGAACAACTTCATCATTCAGGTGTATTTATTTCCAGTGGCGAACCAAACAATTAATTATAGAATTGAATTTATTACATCCATATATGGTACAATAATACTGGACATATCAAGTTGTGATGTCATAAACACACTGGGGATAATTATAAAAAACAAACAATTGAGATACATTGACAAACACACATATAAGTCACTGGCTATCCGCAAGCGAGCTGCCAATCATCTGGCCAAAATCTTTCCAAATTATAGAGGCTCATGTTAATTAGAATTTTTTTGTTGAAAAGCTCCAATGTCCGGAGAAGCGTTTTTGGTAAATACCAATGGTGCCTCATATTTGGGCATGAACAAATGTTAAGAAATGGCGCCCAACGTGGGGCAATTTTTTAAAGGATCATTTCTCATAAGGACTGAAACGCCAAGAGGCCCCAATTTATTTGGGAATGGTGTTTGTTAAGATGGAAACAAAGTCGTGTACAGTATGTGCCGAAGATGTCACGATGCTCGCAGAAGATGTCGATGGTGAAATTATCATCACATCTTCGGTATTTGAGGTTTCATCTGAAACTATTTCAGAAACTTTGACGTGCATTTTCATAAGTGAGAAAATAATTGGAATGCATGAATTTCTTGGTCGGATTTTTTTGGTAGAAAAAGGGAATGGGAAAGTTTCCTGAGTGATATAATCAAAACATAATACATTATCGAACCACTACGTGATAGAAGTTATCCATCATTCACAGGAAATATTTCAAAATGATTTATCGAATAAATTATTTATAAATTTGAGAAATTATTGAAATTCATAGAATATTTGCCTAATCCTACCATGGAAATTTATGAATGCATGATAAATAGCTTTTTTAGACAAACCACAAAAGCTAGCAAAATTTGCCGAATCGAACCATTTCTTGGAGCAGGGCGAGGAACAGTCTTCAAAAGGGGATTCTTCATTAGGAGAGTTTGTACAAACAACTCGAAGTAGCTTCGCATGTTATCAGTTATTGTTAAGACATAGTTTTAAGTTGTTGCTTAGTTTTCATTCGAGTAGATGTGATGTGAGCAATGCTCAAATTTAAATATTCAACTTATGTATATCTTACTATGTATGAAAGAAATCAATTGCTAGAGAGTTGTTATGTGCAGAAATGTCATCTTGAAGCATAAAAAGATAAAGTGAATTAAAAAAAGAGAAACGATTAACTGAGAGAGACTCAAACTTGAACTTCCATACTCATAAATAATTCTGTAATCAAGCATTTTTGACATTTATAGATTAGAAAACAGGTACCCATATTCTCGGATTCCCTGTATTTTGGCCCCCTTTGAAGTATGAAAATACTTACGTGATCATCCCTCATTTCTCAGACAAATTAAAGAAAGAAGTGCTCGAAAATCCCTATCAATTCAAAAATTTCCGAAAATTTTAGTGATCCGTTTCAAATGGATTTCTCAGACAGAATAATAAGAATAAAATTGAACTCCACTTTGAATTCCCTATAGATGAATTAGACACGAGTGATTATACAGTTGACAACGTAGATCCTTTGTCGCTATAGCCTGTGTGAATTCTTTAGTGGAAATACCTATAGCGGACACTACACAGCCTACTGTAGACATCCTTATGCGAACACGTGGCAAGAATATAATTATTCATGTGTGACCCCAATTTCATCGTGAGCGGAGATGTTTATGTTCTTTTCTATGAGCAGAAGGGTACTTGATTGCACCTTTCAGATTAAAATGAGTTTTATTTTGTTTAATTGTATCAATTCTCGCCGGGCTACCGTGCTGGGTAATCGCACGTTAAAAGGTAAGGCCTCGTTGATCCATTGCTCGCACAAGTTTCGACTTCTGAGGGTTGACGTTCGTCAGCTGGTTAACGGAACGAACAATTTTAAAAACAATTTAACAATTTTAAAAACAATTTTTTTTTTTAAAACAATTATTTAATGAAATAATTTAGTAAGTGTAAGGAAAACGAATACGAGATGACTGCTTTCAAAATCTACTTTTGTCCAAATTACAATCAAGGAGTGAATGCTAACAACAGCTTTTTATTCTAGGTAGTTATTTTTGTCAACGAATTGGGGTATTCCATTTTTTTTTTAATTTAGTAGGGATACAAAATGTGAAGTTTTAGATATAACTTTGTATATAGTAACAAAATTTGAAGAACTTGATTATATACATGGTTAGAATATAGAAGATCGATTCAATTTTGAACAGCAGTAAAAAATGTATGGAATTATTGCTTGATTCAAATCAGTTGGTAGTGAACATTTATTGATCAGAACTAATGAAATAACATCTTCATTGATTCAGGTGATACATGTTGAAATGGAGTATGATTCTACTTATCGAAAAATCATCTGAAGAGATATACCGGTTCTATTTAGATGGCCGTAATTTGAATGAATTAACAGAACACATTAGCCATCCGGTTTCTCGTATAGACCGTATATTAAAATTCTTAAGGGAAGCAAAATATTTCTCTTGTCTTGATTTGATTTGAAGCATTGTCCATGGCAAGTGTCCTTATGCAAGAAAGGAGAGCATTGCCTGTTCCATGACGAGGACATTTTTAATTTAAAGAATATTATTCGGTCTAGGCAATAGCGCGGCAACTTGGCAAAGACTCTGCCATGCTCTGTTTTGTCCGCGATACGAACCAAATTTATTTATAGTACACGGCACACGGCACGGCTGATGGCGAACGATGGCAAAGGTTTAGTCTCTCCCAATTGAATTACTATTGGATTACGATAAGCCCCTTGCCGGCCAGTGTCGTACCTATAATTATTTTTAATTAGGGTAGCAAATGGAACATGACTTGACAATGCCAGACGCCAATAGAATTAGAGGACAGGTAATGATATATCTCTGTACAGAGCATTTGCAAGAGCTGTAGTGGGGTTTACATTGAAAATGAGTTTGTGCGCATGGGAGCGGGCTCGCCTCACGTTTGGTGCTTGCTGTACCTATCTTGACGGTATAATAATAATTTCTGAAAGTACTGTGGTCTCTGTAGTTTAGAGGTTAGCACGTTCGCCTTCAAGCGTAAGACCGGAGTTCAAATCCTCGCTAGGCCAACGTGCTCGGTAATCGCACGCTAAGAAAAAAGGCTTCGTTGATTCATAGCTCGCACAAGAATCGACTTATGAGGGTTAAAGCTCGAACAATTTCACAACAACAATTTTTTTGCAAGCTTCTGAAAGAAGACGTTTCAGAGCATGCAAACCTCATTCTGAACTTGAAAAAATGTGACTTTTTTCAAGACATCACAAAAAATTTAGGTTTTGTGGAAGATAGAAAATGTATTGAAACAGATCATCAACAAAATGGTTGAGGCTTTCGCGGCCGAGGTTATTAGTATAACTACTGCTCTTCGGGCTTGAAGGCCGTCGTACTTTGGAATTTCTTCCTGACGTTTCGCTAGCGCGAGTGGCCAGCTTCTTCAGAGGCTTATTCATCTCCGATGACTAAACAGTTCGATTTCTCAAGGCGTATTTATATTGATGCAGGTAGTCTGGAGTGTTAATTACTTCTGTCGGGTTCGGGGAATAATCATCATTATTAGTTGCCGCACTACCTGCTGTGATTTCATTAGTTATTCTTGATTTCTTTAGAATCGGATTCCAAATTCTGTTTAGAGTTAACAGAAAGGAAGAAACGTTGACTCTAAACAGAATTTGGAATCCGATTCTAAAGAAATCAAGAATAACTAATGAAATCACAGCAGGTAGTGCGGCAACTAATAATGATGATTATTCCCCGAACCCGACAGAAGTAATTAACACTCCAGACTACCTGCATCAATATAAATACGCCTTGAGAAATCGTACGATTTAGTCATCGGAGATGAATAAGCCTCTGAAGAAGCTGGCCACTCGCGCTAGCGAAACGTCAGGAAGAAATTCCAAAGTACGACGGCCTTCAAGCCCGAAGAGCAGTAGTTATACTAACAGATCATCAATTTTGGTAATGAAGTTTGGCCAAGTAATAAGACTCACTCATGCTGTCTCTGAATTCAGTGCGAAAGTAGCTAGTTCCTTATTTCGTGCGAGCCTCCTTATAAGGAGCTGAACAACATAAGGAAGGATCTTCAGAAGGATGGCTACTCAAAGAAGCTGGTGGATCAAACATTGGCCCGGACGAATCAAAGGAAAATTGAAGATATACTGGAACAACAAATTGTAACCATCCCCTACGTGAAAGGCTTGCAGAGAGAATCAAGAGGATAAGAGGGAAATACAACGTCAGCGTCTGTTTTCGATCACGGAACACAATACGCAGCCAGCTCGAAAAGTGTTCAAGAGTCAATTCGCACAAAATCAGAGATTACTCACAAAATCTTGGAAACCGCGCAAACAGGTAACCAGACTTTATTATTGTTCATGACTCCTTTTGAAATTGTCTTTATGTTTCTGAATCTCTACTGCTTCCGGTACACACCTGGTGTTACCCACGGCTCTCTTGGATCTTTAGCTGAACTTAGATTTTCTTTGAAGGTTCGTGTTGGCCTCAGTTTTATATCGTGTTTCTTCAGCTTTCGTCCTATCCGATCTGTCACACCTCTTATGTATGACATGAACACTTTTCCAATAGCGTGCGTAGTCTATCGTATTGCCCGTTTCAAATCGGCCTTGCTATGTCAAAAATTTTAAATTCTCGAACAGTGTGCAGGGGAGAACAAGAAAAATAATTTTTATCAAGACTAAAACAAAACAACTCCTTTGAGTGAACTTTTTGATTATGTCAAAAATGAGATGTGGTTTACACCCTATTTTTCATTCTCCCTTGAATGAATGAATTCATCATGGAAAATCATAGACGAATCAAATTTGCTCAAAACGACTTATTACTTTTAATAGGAGAAAGTCAGATTACTCCATACGAACTTCTCTGTTGTTCTAATTACAGCTAGGGACTTTCTGCTAGATACAGAATGTGTTCTCTTTTAAATATCGGAAATTTGATTTAATAAAAAGGGGTTAGATTAACCAAAAATTGGGGCAATCATGGATATTTCTTCACCGACCTTCTTTACGTATTATAAGGTGAAATAATATAGCTTCCTCTTTGTCTTCATATTCTTCCTTGACAAAATAATTCAAAAGTTCTTCCATAATTTCGATAAAAATTCTTTCCGATCACCACCTCAATACCAAATAACATATATAAATATTTTGCCATTTGACATGACATCCGATTTACATCCCACTATTAGAATGTCAAACATCACTACCTAGGTAAAATCAACTGCAATTAATTCACAATTTTGCGAATACCTTACATCGATAAAGCGCTAAGGTATAACATAACGTATACATTCTGCAAGTTTACAATCACTCCCGTTGATCTCTAAATTAAGTGTAGGTACTAATACAAATTGCATTTTGCAAAACTTACAGATATCGGTACTTACTCATTTGGTGTCACGTGTCTCACACAGCACCGGGATTTCCTGAATATGCATTAGTAACAATAACTATAAAATATGAAGTTCAAAATCTGCTCCGGAATGAAATAGAATTTATACGCCCCGCTACTTATGAATAGATAAATATTCAGAATAATAATGTAATATTCCAAAAAAATCACAAATTATTCAATATACATTATACAAGTCTGCAAAATATGATTGAAGGGAGATGTTCCATTATAACAACTTTTCATTAACTTTCTAGGATTGTTGCTTGGCCTAATGGCACCAAATTCTCCATACACTTCTGTAAAAAAATTATACACAGAACCAATCAAACTCGTTCAACGATTCTGGATTTTCTTTCAGTCACGTTTTGATATTTGACTTATCTCCGCCATATATGTCGCACGATGGACATCGGAGACTTTCACCGATCCCGAAAACGTCCTGCTTTCGACGCACGTTTCTTGAACGTCTTGTCTAACGTGGCTATATACTGTCGTTTTCACTCCATATAAAAGATTGTCAGCAAATCAGACGACCGATCTGGCATACTTGATCAAGAATTGATGACGTAGTAGACCGTAGTGGTAACTCAAAAAATTCGCCAGGTATCGTCACTCTCGCAGTTGAGATGACAGTCATGTCCACGTCCTGTGTTGCCAAGTGGCTATATCGTTGCGAATTCTGGTCTATGTGCTGAAAAAATAGTTGATATTTTTTCAATTGAGCAATATAATATTGTGATCTCAATTCTGCTCCGTTTAGTGTCACAATTGGAAGATATCCGGTACAAACGGTTGGATAGATTATCAAAGAAGAACAATTTCAACTTTGCTTCTCAATCGCAAACGAAGGACGCGACGCAGTACCACACAATCAGGACTTACCATTGGGTTCAAAAATGGTGTGGAATTCCCAAAAATCCACCCGACTGGCACTGAAAACTTGGCACGAATGGGCTCACTCCTGTAACAACAACAACGAAAAAACCAACTCCCGACGCCTTAACGAACGTTATCTTTTGCGATTGTATGGGTGTGGTGCCGCATGTAGGTGCAAGCAGAAAGGTGGCCTGAAGTGCTCGACAGCGACAATGACTACATACCACAAGCCGTAGCACATGTTCACACGGCAGACACCGGAGACGACAGTGACATTGATAATGACGAAAACACCATCAACCGACCTGTCAAAGAAGAAATGAACGAATCAAACCCGGACAAGAACATATTATATAGATTAGGCCTAGCGGGGATACCACAATTGAAAACAATGCGCCTTCAATCAAAGATGGCGGATCGCGCACCCCCTCCATATTATATTCACATAATTGAATTATCTTATCCTGGGAATATTCAAGGAATATATGTTACTGTTTGGGGTTTTTAATTGCACCAAAGTCATCAATTTCAAGGCAATAAATTCGATTGAGCTATCGAAGTAAACATGAATATGAAGAAAATGCAAAGCATACCACAAACTTGAATGAAGTAGATAAACTATATTACATTTTATGGAATATTTCTCAGTGTAGCTGCTCCAAGAATAGTTTTCCTAACAAATACTATTTTTCAGTGACAATCTTGGATAATTACTTTAGTAGAACTAAAATGTAAAATTTGATTGCCGCATTTTGGGTTATGGATACTGCACCCATTTTTATGAATGAAAGTTTAGAAAGAATCGATAATAGAGAAGTTTTCCATATTTTGCAGTCATTGAATACTTACGTCACTGCGTTATATTTCTCCCTTCAATATAACCAATTGTTTTTTATTTAATGAAGATCTGAAAAAACTTTCTCATGAATGTTGTCTCGGTAGTGTAGTGGTTAGCATATCTGCCTATCAAGCGGAAGGCCGGGGTTCGAATCCTCGCCGGGCCACCATGCTGGGTAATCGCACGTTAAAAGGTAAGGCCTCGTTGATCCATTGCTCGCACAAGTTTCGACTTCTGAGGGTTGACGTTCGTCAGCTGGTTAACGAAAACGAACAATTTTAGAACAAAAAAAAAATTTAGAACAATGAAATACCTGAAAGCATAATATCTTCAACAACTTTCACATGCTGCTACGATATTCAGTCTGTGTGAAATGACTAATTCGAATGCATCGCTGCTTCTCGGGCTACAGGGGATAAGCACAAAAAAAAATATCAAGTACAATTTATGATTTTTTATTTAGTATAATATGAATGTCACAAATATGAATTGCACTTTTTTTAGTGCAACTGGAATATTACTTCATAAATCACTAACAAATTAGCATTTGAAAATCACGCATAAAAGGAATATCTAAATTTAAAAGGAAATTACATATATCAAAATTTTATTAAAATACATTTCTTGTCTATATTTCTATAACATATTAAGTCACTTTGTGTTCATCTTTTTTTGGCAACGTTTTCGAGTGCCTGGAATTTTTTCCATAGCAAAGAGTTTAGGGAAAACCCCCATAAGTTTTTGGCCTTTTGACTAGTTTTATTCTTCCCTCAATACGACACAACATTCCTACTCAAACAGCCCATATAAAATACTTTCAATAGAAAAATTTTACAAATATCGGCAAAATAAGTATAATACTTGTTTAGCATCGTTATACATTTCTCACAAGGCACACATCTTGAAGGCAATATTTGAAAAAAAATGAAGTCTTGAAAGTTTTAGGAATATAATTTTCCACAAAAATCACAACTGAAAAAAAATCCAAATTATACAGGGTGTTTGGTACTTATTTCATAAGAGTGATCTAGAGGCTGAAGAAATCGAAAGTCAGTTTTGTACGGTGCATTGAAAAAAAAGTTGCTGTATAGGTGGTGGTGAATGTAATCTTGCAAAACTGTAGGTTGAGTGTCTGAAAGTTAGCCCTGAACGTGACCGTTGATTTCCATGGGTCCACAGAACAATGAGTCGCATACTCAGGATAATTTCAATGATTTACGAGTTGAAGTAAATATAAGTTCAAACTATAGATCCGTCCATATTTTAACCAAATTCTAGTGCAAGCATTTGTTTAAACTTAATTTACTCCATCCATCGTATAATACCATTCCAACAGGCAAATGTAATGATTGAAGTTGGGAAGCTGAATACACTTTTCGGTGAATGAATCGAAGGTTTTTGTATAAAGAGTATATTTAAATTTTTGATTCTATTGCAAAGCGCTTTCGACTTTCGTCATCATCAGTGCTAGCCTGGAAGTAAATACTCTGATTGAAAGGAGAACTAGGTATATGAAATTTAAAATTTTGAGGTTATGAAAATTATGAAACTGGGTAGAGTACTTACTCGTCAGGGTACAGGAAGCTCTTATGTCAAAGATGCTTCCTGTACCCTGACGAGTAAGTACTCTACCCAGTTTCATAATTTTCATAACCTCAAAATTTTAAATTCCATATAGTTCTCCTTTCAATCAGAGTATTTACTTCCAGGCTAGCACTGATGATGACGAAAGTCGAAAGCGCTTTGCAATAGAATCAAAAATTTAATCATACACTTTATACAAAAACCTTCGATTCATTTAAATGTAATGATGTGAGCTCGGAGAACTCGATTTTTAATAAACGAACGGCTTCGAGCAAAGTGAGCGCTCAGAGCTCATTAAAAAAATTAGCTTTAGAAAATAATTGAACACAGCAAGGGTATGGCCCGAAAGTAACCCAAATCTTGGTTGTGCATACCAAAACTAACCGCTGCTGTCATATTCCTGAAGAAGTGGGGACAGCAGGACCAAAGTTTCTTGAAGAGTAGTCAGTCAACCGTCAACCAAGTCACCGGTAGATGTTGGGCGGCTAACTACTGCTGTCATATTTCGTGATGACATATTCCCAAAGTAACTAGCAATTTACAGTTTTTCAAGAAACCGATGTCAAAAACTTCCTGTGAGTACCAGTCAATGCTTGGTTACTTTCGGACCATATCCTTGAATAGGCTTTAGCAGCAAAACTCTGTGTCAAATAGAATTGTACCTGTCGTTTTCTACAGTGAATTACTTATATCGTAAGCAACTATAATTTTTTTGGCACTCTGTGCCTGAGGGCCAGTTGTACATACTCCAGTGAAGTGTGGTTCAAGTAAACGGAATTAACTTTTTCTATTGGAGCATGTTTACAAGTTCACTGGATTATGTACAACTGGCTCTAAGGTCCACTTGCACAAACCAGGTCCATCTCCAGTGCAAGTGAACTCGGTTCAGTTGCACTGATTGATTTACCAATCGACTCGTTTGTTGCTTGACAATTGTATTTCATATCCATTGCACTTATATGCATCAAAAGCGTGTACAGTGCTTCCTTATAACTTGGACAAACTTTGTCACGAAATTTACAATAATTTTTTTTATAAGTGACACAAAAGTTCATATGATCTTCAAGTATTTGCTGACACTTAACCCCACCAGATCCTTCGTCCATCACAAACTAGATGTATTTTCAAGGAGAAGTTCTGGAAGAAAACATAACAAATGCAATATTTATTCTTGATTGCTCGATTAATCCGGTGTATCGCACTTACTTTAAATTCTCAACGCATATTTTGTCATTAGTTACAAAGAGAAACCAAAAACCCCAGATTTAACATATTTCTGGAAAATATAAGTAATATATACAAAACAATAATGAAATTTTATATTAGATCACAAATTGTAAACTCCCAAATACCACTAAGTCGAATTAATCCGACAAATCCAGATTATTATTTGAAAATAGAAAACATTTATTAAGGTATAGAAGTTGACAGTTCTTACTCTAGCATGTTATACACCATAATGAAATCAATTCTATAAAAGTGAAATGTCTAGATTTTCACTCGACACTTCGTCCGGAAATTAGAAGCAGGGTTGATTTTTCGGACGAAACACTCATTACGAAGCAAATATTGAATCCCAAAACAGTTTTCTCTGATAATAAAAAAAGTCTTGCTAAATCAGTTGACAGATTTCCTAATATTATCGACAAGAAAACTTACCAAATTTAGATTTGGAATGGAGAGAAGTAATTTTGAAACTGACATTGAAAACTTGAATTTTGATGTGATGCAACTAGTCGTTCTAATGAGTAAAAAACAAGTTGTTTCATAATTGGATCCCACCAGATGATTTCGTCTAGTTCTTTACTCATTTTTTTTATAGATTATTTATTCATTATTATAATTAAGGTTATTTGTTTCGCAGAAGATAATATTTTTTGTTTATTTCTTCAAACTTTTTTTTCTATTGTTTTGTATAGAATCGTACTTTCATTTATTTAATAAAAATACAGAGAACATTTTTGTTTCTTATCACTCTCGTGTTATAAGAACTGGTTGTCTGAGATCTAGGGTGTACAATAACACTGTAATACAAAATAACATTTTATTTGTAACAAATGATTTTATCTGTGTATATGGTGTATGTGAAATCACTCCACGAGCCTATTATTTATTTCATACCGACTACAAACCACTTCCAAACTGAGATTCAAACGTCATGTTTTCGCGCGTTGTAGTCACTCGCATTCGTCCAATGAAATACCGGTAATATTTCGCGTAAAATTAGCTAGTTTTTCAGTTCTTTTATAATATTTTTGTTAATGCTGGATTAAATACAATCGAAAAAAAAAAAAATTAAAAATCATTTGAAACCAGTTCGACTTGTAAATAATTGAAAAAAAGACTTGTGTTTTTCCCTATTTTTGTATATGTGATATTCCCTTTTGAAATAATGTACCAAGATGGCAAATTTTTGGTTTAACTTCATAAGTTGGGCACGGCAACACTGCCTGGCGTTGTCAACTGTCAGTTCGACGAGTTCGACCGGCTCAACAGTAGGGATTAGGGATGGCTGATCCAACAAATTGATTGATATGAATCAAGCCGAACAAGTACCAGTTTCAAAGATCACTTACGGTATCGAGTCCGACTCTGTCTATTATCATAGTCCACGGAATACCAGATTGAACCTTAGCGCGGCGAGTACGGAAAAGATTTGTAGCGATAACATATTTCAATTTCGATAATCTTCGGCGTCGGTCGATTATATACAGCAGATCCACAAGCGTTGTTTTGAGTTAGTTGCATTTCCTTTATTGGCTAGTAAGGAGAATGGAGTTTTAAATAATGTCGCAGAATAAGCGAAGTGATATTTGCAAATCGATGTTGTCCTTTAAACATTCTGTTTCAAATTTGAAAAAGCATCTGGCTAGAAAGCATCCTGGCAATTGAGGTGGAGGTCGGACAAATTAGAGCACCAGAGAGTGATAATGCTAACACTACCACGAGTATTGATATGCCATCAGTATCGGGTGAAGAAGAAGTGGTAGAAATAAGTATCGAGGAGTCTAGTTTGAAACTCGAGACATTTCCACACGATCTGTTTTGAACTAGGATAAAAACCATATACCTACAATTCAGGGTAAAATATCTTCTTTCATGTCAAAAACAAATACACTTGCGGGTAAAAAAAATTGATAATGCCCCATGTAGGCTTATTTATTTCTGATTATCAGCCATTCAGTGTAGTTGAAGATAAAGGATGCAGAAATTATGTAAATGTTCTCAATCCCTTGTACGATTTACCGAACAGATACTTTATCTAAGAGTATGATCCCAGTGGAATTATAAAAATATTTCAAGGAAGCCCAGGAAACAATGACGAATGTATCGAGTGTTTGTCTAACGACATACTGCTGGACGTCGGCCAAAAATGAGAGTATTATTGTCGTCACCGCTCATTTTATAGATACAAATATATAGCCATTTCAAAATGAACTCTTTGCTTCTATGTTGTGACGTTTTAGACACTAACCATACTGGTGCAAATCTCGCGAAAAAATTGAAAGAAGTTGTGATGGAATGACACCTGAAAAAAAAACACTCTTATTGCTTCTGATAATACCAGCAACATAAAAATGCCATAACAGTAGAATTGGGTTGAAAGTATTTTGGTTCTTTCGCCCATACTTTGAATGTGATTGTTCACGACTCGCTGAAGTTGGTGCAACCAACAACAGAAAAAATAAAAAAAAATGTTGGGCATTTCAGGAGTACTCTCTGTACATCAAAACGGACTAATTTTCAACGTGACTGGTTCAGAAACGCCTATCAAACTGATTCAGGATGTTTCGACCCGTTGGAATTCAACATTTTACATGCTATAAAGGTTCAATCAACTAGAAGATGCAGTACGGTCCACTATAGGACTTTTAGATGAAAGTTTACCGTTGCTCTCTTCAGAAGAATGGGTAGTGATGACTGAAGTGTGTGAAATATTGGAACATTTTGAGGAGGCAACTAACTGTGTAAGCGGCGAAAACTATATTTCCGCGTGTTACGAAATCTCTCGAGATGGGACTTGGAAACGTCGGGTATAGCCTTGTGCATTTATCTCGACCCCCGGTTCAAAACATATGCATTCAAGCATAGTGATGCCGTAGAAAATATTAAAAAAAGCGACGAGTTTGCTAACCGAAATGGTGAATAAAGAACAGACCGACAAGTTTAAACACACTCATCCTATTCCTCCTGCTCCTTCCACTAGTCCATCAGAAAATAGTATCATGCAAAATTTATCAGTATGAGCTTGTATGGGCTCTCGCGAAACAACGCCTCAAAATTCCAAGCAACTCTAGAGCAATAAAGGAAGTTCAGAGGTATTTGCAGAGAATGCAGAGTGGTGTACTCTCGTGTGATGATCGAAATAAAAATCCCCTAATCTGGAGGAAAGAAAATGCATACAACTCTTCCTATCTGAGTCCGACTAATAAAAGCAACTTTTAATTTTGAAACCCACTTTGATAAATGATATTTGGTGACATGTGGCACTGCTGTTAGCGAATACCATTTACAGTTTACCTATCCTGGTACTTGATGTCTAACGTTTTATGAGTAGGGATATCTACTTATCGGAGACATAAAACTCATGTCTAAACGTATACTAATTGTTTTCGATACAAAGCACTTTCTGACAATACTTCTGATCCCTGCTCATAATACATTAGACATCAAGTGACAGCGGATAGGCTGATTCAACTATTTTTGTACCGATAAAATTATTTTTTAGTCATTTTATACTAAGGTAGGTATTTTTATAAAGCAATATTTATTTTTTGTTGTTTCGAAGTATTATTATTATAACAATCGCAGTTTTTTCAAAATCGATGTTTTCACAAATTCGATATTTTGAAAACAGATAATAAAAAATGATTTTTTTTGTGTTACCAATGTCAATTTTTACATTCTGATAGCCAATTAATGCACTAACAAAAAAATTGAAGTTTAATTTTATAAGTGTTGATTCAAAACAACTGAAACAGTAATCAATAAATGTATTTACCATTGGTTCGATTTTTATGAAAATACATCGATGCATCGAATAAATCAAGAGCATTTCAAAACATCGGATCGATTCGAGTGAATTCGATGCATTGATGTATATTGAATATCCCTAGATCAGTTCACTGATCCGAACGAATACCTGTTCCAAAGAGTCAGGCAGCCATCACTACTAAACAGCCGTTCGTCAGTCTTCATGTTATTTCAGGAATGGTTACAGAAATTTTATAACCACATAGTTTTCGCGACTACCGTTAATAGGGGAGGTACGAGTGACGTAAGACATGTCGTCATCATTTATAAAACGGTAATAGAAATTGTAACAATTGGCTCGTGTTACGAGTGGTAACAGGCGGTTACAATTAAACGGATCATGTAAATCGGTCATAATATAATTATGAGTTATGTGGTTAAGAAGGGTTTTGAGAGCTTACTCGAAAAAAATTCCTACAAGTTTCATCAACTCTCCCCTCCCAAAATGATTCGAATCGATAGAATATAAACTATTGGTCGAGCTAATCAGGGTTGTGCTCAGGGTTACAAACGTAACAGTTTTGTAACACCATGTTATCCTGTTACAGCCTTTCAAAAAAATTGCGAAATTTGGTTCAATTTTCTTCTTTCGTTACTTCTGCTATAACTTGTTCATAAACATGGAACTTTCTCACAAGAGAGGTTCGACAGGTCTCCAAGTTTACAACAAAGGGGTGACAATTCTGTACTCGTCGAGTCATCCGTGAAGATATTGCCAAGGGTGGAACGATTGATAACAATTCACCGACCGTGAAAAAATCTATAGGCTCCAACCCTTCTACGATATTCCAACGAAGTGAGCGAGTCTATGAGAGAAGAATCACCAACAAGACGGATTGCCTTTCTCTGAATAGAATCGAGAAGCCTCAATGAATGTTTGGTGCCGAACTCCACACATGAGAACCATATTCCAAGACAGATGTCGTATCTGAGCCTTGTAGATCATTAGGAGCTGACGAGAAGTGAAGTATTTTTTTGCACGAAATAGAAATACAAGTTTCTGGGAAGCACCTTTAGCGATCGATCTCACATGGTGATCGAGATACTTGACTTCGTGAGGATAGTTACTCCTGATATCTGAATACTGGATGATGACAGATCGGTTTTCCGTGAGAAGAGACATGCCCCTGTTTTCCTAGCATTAAATTCCACCAAGTTCATGTTACCCCATTCTATTTTCACCAAGTCATCGTTAATTTTGTTGACGTGAATGCGTTTCTTTGAATTTTTGTTTCTCGAGCTGGTATGGGGACTCTGGAAGAGAAACTAGTATGAAGAGTACTGTCATCCGAAAAACTATGTGCTGAACAAGATGTTTTCTCGAGCAAATCATTGATATGAAGCAGACACAAAGTGGGCGCCAGAACTGAACCCTGTGGAACACCTGCATTTATTGGAAGAATATCAGATGATATCCCATCAATAACCACATACAGAGACCTATCAGACAATAAATTCTTTAACATAGCACACAACTGAGGAGGCGAACCATAAGACGGCAGTTTAGAAAGGAGACCCCGATGCCAAACTCGATCAAACGCTTTTGAAATATAGAGTGCAACAGCCATCGTTTCTCCGAATGTTTCGAATTAATGCTGCCTAATATGAGAAACATATAAGCCAATAAGACACTGGTTGATTGTTGATGCCGAAATCCGTATTGTCGATCATTAATTATTCCTGATTTCTCTAGATATTCAATGAGCTTCATATTGATTGCTTTTTCCATAACTTTGGAAATGATAGAAAACAATGCAATTGGTCTGTAATTACAAGGTAAAGTTTTATAATAATTGTAATATTTATGGTGAATTATTTGTTATAATCATTTCTTTTCACTATTACTCTTCCTAATTTCTTTAGTTTCAAAAATAATCAAAATATTCTACATTACCACTCTTCCCACCACATATTTGTAGTTTGCAGCAACGAATTCACCACAGAAATAACTAATAACGAATTATTTCGGAAAACTTCTGTAGAGTGTCTTTTTTCAACATTCTACATGTTAAATGATGAAGATACACGAGTTCTTTCCAAAATTCCACAAGTTCTTACAAAAGAATTTGCTATAAGTCGCTGCAACTTATCACACTAAAAAAGATCCATGCAACTCAATAAAAAATTGCACGAATACATAAAAAAAAATTGTGTTGCAACAACTTACATCGTGGAAGTCAGGTTTAATCAAAGTTCATACTAGGCGTCAAATAGAGAATTTGAATTGAAGTTATGACGGTTTTTTGTTCAGAATTACTTTTAGGGCCAGTTTTTCAATACAAGGATAAATAAGTTATCTGTCGGATAGATGAAAGAAATGAGAGGGTGCTCGTGAGTAAAGTTTGGCAGTGACTAGGATGGAAACTGTTTGTTATTTTTATCTGATAGATATCATGCATTGAAAAACCGGTCCTTTATGTTGATGGGTCTCTGGCACATTGAGACTATAAGACCGTAAACACCCTGTATATATCCCATTCAATGAGCCAATTCACCTAATTTTCAGAGAATTGTGCTCTCGAAAATAATTTAGTAATCATTCGGTACAACTTCATTTCCTTTCTTCATTTCAATCTACATTTAAGAAGGACTAGAAAATACAAAAACCTACAACTCTTCAATAATATTACAAAAGTATAATACAAGTAAATAATTCTTTGGTCTTGGTCATAATCCCAAATGTTTGCTGAAAATGCAATACTCTAACCTACTAGCTATGTGTATTATAATTTGAAACAATCAATTACGAAATATGAATTAGCATTAAACTCAAATAGGTTATGTGGACTGATAATTCTCGTTGCTCTAAGAGGACCGACCAGTGCTCAGGAAATTATTTTCCATTTGCCATTGTGAGAGAGATTCTATGGAACTATGATGATGAGTATATAATACGTTACTTGATATGAAAAAAGATACTCCTTTGAGTCTTTACGAATTCATTCAAAAAAAAACAGATTCATTCTTATTTCTCTTCGGCCATTGTCTAACTGTTTTTGATCATTAGGTAATATTTCTTATAGGTTTGAACCAGTAACAACAACTCGTATTTGAATTATTTTTGTCTCCTGAAATGTAAAAAACATAATTTTTGTATCTGAATAAGAAATCAAAATTCATGATCCCCTATAGAGCAAGAAAAATCACCAAACTTTAATTGAGTCCATGCTCCATGTAAAAAAATATTGAAGGTACCCATTTATTCATTTGTCATATCTGAAATGAATTGGTATTGAATACTTCCCTTCAATTTTGTATTTCAAGATCCTAGGGTGTGCCCCATCATGATTACATCAAAGAAGAGATTTTAATTCCAATAATTAACTTATTTTCTTCTATCAAATACCTACCTTGTAGAGGTTGCATCATTTGAATTATATTCAAGTACTTTGGCTGAAAATAGAAACTGTTTTACCTCAATCACTTAGGGAGTTGAGAATTTTGTTGATATTTTCCTATAGCTTGTAACAGCTCCAATAGGTTTGAGAGCTGGCATTTTTGGTTTTGTTTCACTTGGGTGCATTTTCCTTCGGTGCTTCTGAAGTATGAAGTTTCTTGTAAATGATGAATTACATAGGTCACATTTGAAAGGACGTTCTCCTAAAACAAATTCAATTTTTTTACATGTTGACAGCTTAGCGATGCATTTTTATTGAATTATATGATATATGAATACTTTATGATTTTGAGTAGATACAAAACAACTTAATACAATGCCTACCTGTGTGTATTAAAATGTGTCGTTTCAAATCTGTGGGCCAGCCAAATTTTTTTTGACAGAAACAGCACCGATATTTCCTCATAGCATTCAATTCTACATCTTCAATTTGATTTTCTGGATGGACTTTACCATTAATGTCTTCTTTGGACATTTGTTTTTCATCTATTGTTACTAAGCAGAGTTTCAAGGGATTAATATCATCAATCCCAGAGTCACTACTCTTCTCATTTTCGAACTGTTCCTCAGAATATTCATCATGTATTAGGGATTTGATGGAAATTCCAGAATCGTTGGTACCTGATTCACCTCTTGGAAGTACATGAGTTGCAAAATGTTGAAGCAAGGATGCAGCTGATTCAAATTCGTGACCACATTCAGTACATGAAAAGTCTGAAAATTATTCGAATGGAATTATCATCTCATCATAGTTCTATACACTTACCTTGTGAACACTCCATCATTTTTTGTATTTTGAATTGGAAACATTGAGGTTAGAGGTTAGGATTATACTTCAGAATTTCACATTGGACACAAGTGTAGCTTTCATATCCTGTGTAGGTATCTAATGGTTATCCTATTATAACCAATAATTATTTTTATCATTTAATTATTATTGGCTAATCGCTTTGCAGAGAATAATGAATTGAATATTTATATAAACTTGAAATATACTGAACCCAAATTTTTCTCGGTAGGCCTCCCTCAGAGCACCAATTAGGTAGATGTATTGTCTCTTTATTTTCTTCGTAGAACTACAATACCATAATATTGAATATTTATGTATCATACAGTACAGTGGAAAATTATGAACCAATTATTTTGTATATGTCAAATTTGAAAATTGCTGCCGACCTATTTTTGTTTAGTTAAACCGGAAATGGACCGGAACATCCGGCCCGCCATTATTCAGAAAATGTCAGGATCTGTGAAATCGTGAAGTGTATTTAGGCTAAAAACCTTTATGTATATGTCTGAGTGCTATATCCACAAATGGTTCATTCAATACAGTTAATGAGTTTTTCATAATAATTCAAAAAAGTTAAATATAATTGTCACGTAACTAATAAAAAAATGTCGTTTGGGCGTCAGACGTCATACCAACGTAACAGAAATTATATTGAATCTGGAAAGATTACTGTATAAAAATAGTTACTCTTAGCTGATATACATTTTTGCCATATTCAATTTTGTCCGAATATCAATCGTAAAACTATTATAAAAAATTTGGTCAGAAATAAATCACACATTCATAACGGTCATTGTCGTTACCATTTTTTTAAAATCTGATGAAAAAACTAGGAAAGCATTATGGAAAATGATAATAATTCCATTTTTGTCAACAGAATTTCTCTTATTTTCCGTATTTTTCCAAAAATTATATTACACGTGCCCCATAAAAATTGGTTGGTAGGCCTGAAGTAAACAAATACAATACCTATCTACATGGCCGCCATTTTGATATCTGCTGTGAATGGTTTGTTAAAATCTGAGTAGAATGTGAAACGTGATTTCAACTGGCTTGTGATTGATGTTCCACGTAAATTCTTGAGTTATTGGGAAACCAACTCCACCTTTTTATCACTGGAATTCCTGAGCAATTTTGGTAAGTGACTTCGTTCTATCCAGATATCACGTGAATGGCCGGTGTTTCGGTTTTGAATTTCCAAACTTCATCAGATATCCCAGTCTTCTGTAACGGTTATTTGAATGTGCTATTTTGCTATAGGAATTCAAAATCAGTTCAAATTACCCATTCTAGAAACCAGACAAAGAGATATATTTCACATATAATCAGAAAACCTTGAACATTTTCCTGTCTGTCATACGTGAACACCACAAGCTCATGGAAAATAATCATGGCGGAATGCTGAAACGTTGCCAGATCAACGGAAATATTCACATTGCATTTGCATGTATTCTGTACAAATGTGTTTTAACAAAGTGTTTATTGGGTATCACTTGGAGAGGAAACTTAAGATCTTATCTTATATTAGCCACCTAGAGCAATCAATCATTAAACTGAACTTATTTGACCTACTTTTATCAGTCTGTATCTTTGGGCAGTTTCACTGCTCAACTGGAAGTGGGGCTGAAGCCTGATCACGAATCGACGTAACTCAAAACTCAATGAATATTGAGGTTAGGTAAGTTTGTTTACATTATACTTTTCTGCCAACCATGTGTTTTCGAGATTATAGTTTTTTTAGGAGATATATTAACATATATATAATCAGCTTGTTATAAGACTACAGAAAACATATATTGTGAAAATATAACTTTCACTTTAGAAAGCATTCACGTTGCGTTGAGTATAAATCAGGGGCATTTCCACTGCTAGGGTGAGTTGGAGTCGTATATAGTTCACCCAGACCTTTCTTGGATCCCATATTTTTCCGGATGGTGATGGAAGTTTTGCAGGTTGTCAAATGGAAAATCAATAACTTGATGCTCACCCAGTTGACTATTTTTGTGTTGTTGATCTTAGTCTGAGTATGTGTAGACTCGAATTTGCCTAAACCATATTGATCATCTCAAGAATAATAAGTTATCTTCACTGACATTTCAGTTCTATAGGCAGTGGATAGATGTTCAAGCAAACTTTTGAAAAATTTGTTTAAACACTCGATGGAACATATCCGTTCACATCGAGGTTCACATATAGGTAAATAGGTACATTATATACTCAATACCCATATCCAAATAACATACAAACAAGTAGGTAGGTATTTCTGTCAAAAAAAGACGAGCGTTTCACTTTAGTGATATTGTTTACTTGGTATAACAGTGAGCTCTGTGATAGTACTTTGTTTTTTTTGTTTGATATTAATTGCTTTTGATGGTAATCTAACGAAAACTGTGAAGAGAAAGTTAAATAACCGAGATTCGATTATAGAAACATCAAGGGCGCCGTACGAAAAATGTCAGAGAGGCACATTATTAAAAAAAAGTGAGTGATGCATTGAATTGAAAATCCCGTTAAACAATACTTGGAACGAGTTTGGTTTGAAAAACATTGCGAAAAGAAAATATATAATATGATATTCAATTATTGGTATATATAACAACGAATTTCACATGAGTATCGTATTTTTGAAAAACAAAAAACACCCATTGGAAATCTCACAAAAATACACGGATAAATGAAAAAAATCAGAGGCTGGTCGCATCATCTTCATTAGTCTTTTTTTTCTTTTTCATATTGAAAAAATAAGATATATGATTTTACTATTTCTTTTACACCAAATATTTGATTTTAAATATCGACTTTCATCTGGTTACCCTCTCAGCGTGCTTCAGTCAGGTGCGGATATGTGGTGGGGGGTTGGGTCAACGGACAGTAGTAGTAGTAACGCCATCAATCTAAGTCCTCCAGTAAGTAGACCTTGTTACTAACTCCCTACGCCACGCCTCAGAAGGGCATGGTATATACGACAAATTCCCTACAGAAAAATATCTGTCCGGCTGGGGGATCGAACCTACTATCATGAGTCGCGCAAAGAAACACGTAACTCTTTCACCACACGTACTATTCCGCATTCTGTTGGTACGATTCAGTGGCGGATCCAGGATTAGGTCAAGGGGGGGTCTATAATATATATATATGTTGTTGTTGAGTTCGGGTTGAACCGCGTCTGGAGTTTTGTTCTCGACGTTTCGGCTCCGATTTTGGAGCCATTTTCAAGAGGTAAATGTGACTTCACGCTGAGGTCTCAATCTGCCTACTCCTCAGGTGTTGTCACAGGGGGCAAGGGTTTGTGACTTGACGCCGGGGCCTCAATCTGCCTACTCCCCAGGTCTCGTCACGAGTTCTTTCTAAGGTCTCAATCTGCCTACTCCTTGGATCGAACTGAGGTATCGAGGGATTGAGGCAGATTGAGGCCCCGGCGTCAAGTCACAAACCCTTGCCCCCTGTGACAACACCTGAGGAGTAGGCAGATTGAGACCTCAGCGTGAAGTCACATTCACCTCTTGAAAATGGCTCCAAAATCGGAGCCGAAACGTCGAGAACAAAACTCCAGACGCGGTTCAACCCGAACTCAACAACAACACACAACTGACCGCGGAAACCTATCCGATACACATATACACATATATATATATATATATATATATATATATATATATATATATATATATATATATATATATATATATATATATAACAGAAAATTATGAGCTACCGTATAGCAACAACTAGTCAAGATCCAGAAAAAAAGGAAAGAGATTGACATGAGCAAAATTTGAAAGTGTAACCAGGAGGTAAAGTAGGTTCGAAACTTAACTTTTTTTTAAATCGAATCGAGTTGATTTAACCTAATCAACAGCATATTCTACTCATACATAGTATATTCAAATCGTTACCGGCTTACACAATACTCATCACAAATGTAACAAGTCCAATTTTTCAAATACTGCGCCAAAAAGGATCCAATGGCAGCACTGTCAGAAATTTTTCGAACTTTTCCTCGATGAGCCTGACAAGTGTCAATTTTCTTTAAAGTGTCATGTAATAATGATTATCAAAGTTCTTCAATTTTAAAGCAAAAATAATTATTCTATTTTATTTTTTGTCTTGCTCATGTGACCTTTTTTCGTTCCCTAACAAAATTTGGAAATTAGGAGCCAATAAAAATTGAAAAAAAAATCTCTTATTTTCCCAATGGGGGGGGTCCAAACCCGAAAACCCCCCCCGTGGATCCGCCACTGGTACGATTAGGTATTATCAGAAAGCCCCCATATTTATTTTTTCTACTCACTCACAATACACGTGTATTATAAGTGAGCCATTGCGTATTAACTGTCAGGATGGTGGGAGTAGAAAATGGGAGTAGAAAAAATACAGTACGCGACTCATCGGAAATAAGGCCAGAATAAACGATGAGATTGAAACCTTTGGTGTAAAGGTGAAACTTTTCCTAGAGATCATTTACCCTAACACCAAACTAATATTTTGCACTCGACGCGCGTTTCGCTAACAAGGTTAGCATCTTCAGGAGAAGAAAAGTCGTATCAATTTTCTTCTCCTGAAGATGCTAACTTTGTTAGCGAAACACGCGTCGAGTGCAAAAATACCAGTTTGGTGTTAGGGCAATTGATCTCTAGCGAAAGTTTGGGAATAATAGGTTATCTCATATTTTTCTAGCCACCAAGATTCTTTATTAATATCGTCTTTGGGACTCCTACGAAGTTGGTAACGATAATAATCGTTGATTTGGTACATACATGCTGTCTTTGAGAAGCTCTTATATAGCGAAAGGAGTAGCTTAATAGGTATTTTTAGCAGTTTGATGGTGTATATCTACCACATGGAAATTCGCAGGCGTATTTCCCCATGCTGCTCTTCGATTAACAATCTATTTTTTTTAAACCAATCAGCAGTATAATGGAGAATGACCTCACGAATTCTCATTAAGTGGAAATTCAACGTCACTAAAGCAATTTCATAACATATAACAACAACCAAATTTACTCAATTCCAAAGAATAAGCTTAGTGTTGTTCGAATAGCTACGTTTGATGCTTTAATCTGGCAATGGTACTCATATATCCATGATGAAATGAAAAAATAAAAATTGTATATTGATGAAGTTCTACACAATACTCATTACCTCATTTCAACCTCACGTTCTAATCAGCGCGCTCTTTCGTTTATTTTTGATTATCACTACGAAATACAAAAAAATATTTTCTGTCTCTTAGTATTCCGGCAACGGAAATTGAATCCTGGTATCCAGGTAGATAATAACAACTGATGCAGCCTATTTTGAAAAATAATTGGTTTGAACTTAAAATTTGTGTTCCGGGAATCGGTTGAAAATACTTCATTGTCATCTTTACATCGAGAGTCATTTTGGCACCACTTTAGGATTTGGGCCCACGGCCCCCCGGGGGGGTTATACATCGATGGAAAGCTTATGAGTAGGGGAACATATTTATGGGGGTCAGGGGGCGCGCAAACCCCTCCTTCAAGAGTAGGAGGGCAAAATCACTTATAGGATTTTCCCATTGATTTTCAATGGGAATCAAAGTCAATTGGATTGTATTCGCCTCTGTGAGCGTTTTTTGGCGTGGATACCAAGACGATGCCTTGGCGATGCATATGTGCGAGTTCCTCTGGCGTAAAGAGAATCGAAATAACGATCCATTCATAGAAATAATCAAATGTATAAAATTACAATTCACACCGAAATATATGTAAATATGTAAATGAATGTGAATGAAAATATTTTTTGCCATTTACATTAGGTTAGGTTAGGTAAGGTTAGGTTAGGTAAGGTTAGGTTAGGTAAGGTTAGGTTAGGTTCAGTATTCACTTAACCCTTCTTCCTATTGGAAATCAATGGAAAAACCCTATAAGTGATTTTTGCTCATAATTTCTCAAGGAGGCGTTTGCGCGCCCACTGACCCCCACCAATGTGTTCCTCTCCTCAGGGGCTTTCCAACCATGTATACACCCCCCGGGGGGCGTGGACCCAAATCCTAAAGTGCAGCCAAAAAATTTCAAAGGAATGTCATTTTCGATATAATGGCTGCGTTTAACAGCTTACAGCGCTTAAGCCGCTTTACAAAATTTAACATTTCACCTTGGAAAACTCAAATTTTTGGCAGCGGCTTCAAGCGCTGTACGCTGTTAGACGCGGCCAATGTGTTTAGGTGAATATATTTGCAATACTCCGAAACCAGAGTTTGCAAGTGATTGCAAACTAATTCAAACTAATCTCTGTGTTCTGCGCGTTGTCTAATTTGATGACAAGAGAAATTGACACAATTTCTCTCCATACAGGATCGATTGCCATCAAAGGGGTTTTCTATAACTGACAGATTATATAAGTAATTTCAATTAATAAGTTATTAATGAAGGTAGAAATGAGGGTTGACATAACGAATTGAAATTAAAAACCTTTTGAAAAAGAAGGTTTCATTTCAATGCACAAAAAAAAAGAAATAAACTTTTCCTTAAAAAATTCTACTGTCAACATATAAATAAGCTTATTACACGAATCATATGATATAAAAGCTTGTCGCGAGATTTTAGTACTCGCATTAACTTAGTTTGAAAATTTAAAAAATCAAAATCAATCAGATCAAGAATCAATTTATTTGTTTATTTACACAGGTGATTTTTCGTCAAGCTTTTATATAATATAAATTATGTAATGACGTTATGGTACTATAATTTATAGTTTTGAAGGAGAAGTTCATTTTACTATTTTTAGTGCATTTGAATATAAGCTCGTTTGAAAAAAAGTATTTTTACTTCCTTCTAATAATTTTACTCCACTTGAGGCTACGAAGAGCTTCGAGCATCTGGTCTATTTGAAGCACAAGGTTGAGAAAATTTGCATATACAACTGCGATTTACTTTATACCTTATTCTTGAAATAGACTATAAGATTACATGGCATGCATAGTCGACAATAATACCCGAATACCAAAATATTCGTCGACCCTCCCAGAGCTTCGTTTAGAAGGGTGAGTTTTTTGTGTCGCCATCTACAATGTAATGTCGATATTTCCGTTCACTTGACAAATGCACGACAAAGTTTCCCTCTAATCATTGTTTTCAGAGATATAGCATTGATATAGTTAGTCAACCATATAATGACTCTATGGAAATATTATTTGAAGGGATGGATACTACGGGTAGATGGCACTAGTGATTTCGTTTCCAAGTCATGTCTTTTCTTTCGTTTTTCTTACGGACGACGTAGCCTGAATTCTGAATCACACATTTTCTTGATTACATATATATATAATACCAAATTCAGAAACAGAAGTGGAATTTTGTGTCAATGTCGTATATCATTCATGTTTTGAAGATTATTTCAATGCCTAAACTTTCATTTCCTTCGTAAACCTAAGATGTCTAGAAGGATGGTGTACCGAGTTATACCTGGGCATGTTTGGGGTATACTTGGCGACACATACCTACTATGATAATAAGCATCATGGCTTTTCGACATCAAATCAGTTCAGATGGCGTTTGCAACGGAAAGAGTTACAAATTTCCTAGGAAATGTATAAACAGCCGACCTGACGGCTTGCTATACTTTTACTTTTGGACGCTGACTGATCAACAACCTATATTATTTATTCAGAATACTGGCCAAATTCCCTATAATTGTTTTCCTTCCATTCGATTTTGTTTTTTATGAGTATGACATTAGATTTTGCTCATTTTATTGACTGCTCGAATCAAAGAATATAGTTTGTCGATCGATCGGTTGACTATGCACTTCCAATTAGCGTCAACTAGCGATGAAATTGAGAAACACACCACGATACGTAAAAATGACACTGATGACAGAAAAGGGTCGCCATAAAAATCTGAACAATATCGCATCAGTCCCAGCACCATCCTTCTAGACATCTTACATAAACCTCTATCATCAACTCTATTTTGAAGCTTCATTATCTTTCTTTCAACATTTCAGTCGAACTGACAGACAGAACACTGCGCACCTATTTCCCCCTTCAGAGTAAGAGCAGTTTCCTACTCTGGAGGGAAAAATTGGTGTAGAGTTCCGTTAGTTAATTCGACTGAAATGTTGAAAGAAAGATAATGAAGCCTCAAAATAGAGCTGACGGTAGAATTTCACGGAAGAAATGAAAGTTTGGGCATTGAACTAATCTTCAAAGCATGAAAAACCTACAACATTCATAAAAATTCCACTTTATGTTTCTGAATTGATTTTCATCTTTGGGGGAAAATAGGTGTACAGAGTTCTGTCTGTCAGTTATACTGATGTTGAGAGAAAGATAATGAAGCTTCAAAATCGAGTTGGCGATATAAGTTTATGATGGAAATGAAAGTTATGGCAATGAAATAATCTGCAAAATATGAATGAAACAAGACATTGATAAAAATTTCCAGTTTTTTTTCTGAATTCATTTCCATGTCATGGCATTTCGTATAAGTATTCAAGAAACTGTTCGATTCAAGCTACGACTCCCGCAAGAAAAATGAAAAAAAAAAAGATACATAACTATATATCTCTATACACAATGCTAATATACAACAGGATTCTCGCCGGTGCCTTGAGGCGGTACGTCCCAACATCGTGGTACTGTCTGATGTCACTCAGTCCTGGGCACGGTCTCACCTTGATTTAAGTGTTTGGAGAAATGCACCATTCATTACAGCTTGCTTTTTGCTGCCCTACGAAACACTGTTCCGGGTTTGATTTCGGAGTTATTCTTCTCCTCTTCTCTCCAGGTTGCAAACCAATGCAGTTAACACCTTTCTCGCAAAATTAAACAAGTCAAAGTTAACCAACCGACGCTATAGACTAAAACAATTCGACCTCAGTATTGTAATGGAGAACTCCAAAAACCTGGGTCCACCATACATCTAGATGGATTGAAGCAACGAAATGTAACACACATTCGTATTCTCAGTTCTTCATTCGCAACCAATATTGTGGGAAAGGATTAAAAACTCAGTCCGCCATCTTTAAAACTTTATATTAGGTTTAGTGTGACTTCATTTTTCGAGTTATTATCAACAAGCCATCTCGGGTTGTTGGATTTAGTATGACGTCACCAAGTTAACCATGTATTTCCATCCATGCTATCTGAACGTGTATAAAAATTTCAGCTTAATCGATTAAATATATGCTTCAGAATTGAGTTGCAACATTCCACACGAACAAACATAGTAAGATATACATATATTCCAAGTTGAATGAAAGCTTTGTAACTGTCCCGGTATATAAGACCGAGTTTGTAACGTTCCAATCTAACGTGTTTCACTGGGATTTCGGACCCTGATCAGGCCATACAGGCCCCTTTCAATATCGCCGGACCTGGAGGAAACCAAAGTTTTTCCTCTTAATCTGACATTCAGTCTGGGCGCTAATATACTATATTAATCTGTTCACATAAACCAAAATCGATTTTTATGCAGACCTTTATTGAAATAACCGGCTGCCGGGATCTTACGCAGGGCCTGCAAAATTTCTGGTAACCTTGTTAGATAACAATACCTACCTCATTTTCCTTTTTCACATTCTCGAATATATTCTCTGTAATATGCTACTATACTTTTTACTGGACACGTAAACATTCCTCTCGACCGGAATTAGCGGTTCAAGATATAATGTTAGCTGGAACTTCCACTATTTCAATCAAATGATGGCACTGGTCCCTTTTACCTCAATTCATACTAAATAAATACAACTGTCAGAAAAGGAAAACGTTACTTCTAATGCAACTTTGGTTTGATAACGATTATGTTATCCAAGGAATTCCATTCCTGGTGTTGGTATTCCTGAAATTTATTTTCTATGGACGGGATTAAACGGAAGAATGGGTACATTCAGGAGGTCCCAGCGGCTAAGTTCAGCCACTCAGCATGTTGTGGCCGCTGTACTCAGCGGCTTCGTTTCGCCTGAATGCGTCGCTCATTGACAGCGACAGCCGATCAAAAGTCAAAACATTCAAAAACATAACCAAATAGTTTTTTGTTTGGTGTTTATGCACAATGCACAAAAATATTATGTAAAATAATATAAAGATGTAATCATGCAACCAATATTAATATCAGGAAGACCAGGGGGGCTAATAAATATGAAACCGGTACAGAAGTTCTTCCATTACCGGAAACATCAGACTACAAAGCAAAAATTAAAGAAATGTTGGACCACATGATAATCGAAGGAGACTATAATTTTTCTCTCAAGTATTATTTGAATTTTATGAGGAACCCGAAATTCAAGATGAAAATGAAAAATCTATAATAGATTGTGGAAACGTGACGGGCTCTTGAAAAGTGCCAAATATTCAGACACCCTCAGTAAAAGGTGCCACAAAATCCAAAAGATCAACTGAAACACTACACAGATTATTCAAGAAATACAATTGAAACTGGGCTAAAAAGAGATTATTACAAAGAAAGATTTGAAATTTTGGAAGAAAATACTCGAATTAAACAAGAAAAACTACAAGTTAAAAGAGAAGACGTAGTTGAAAAAGAAATAGCAGCTGCATTAAAACTGAGAGGCTTAGCCCATCTAATAATCGGAAATTATTACTTTTTTGTTTCAACAGTGATTTTTATGTGTGTATTGGTTGGATGTTATTTTTAACTTTAAACGAGAATGTGACTTAATTTTTGTACTGTTATTAAGTTATTTAATAAGGTTAAACAAGAATGATATACGTATGTTACATTTTTATTAACTTTTTCACCGATTCGTTAGTTTACTATAAGCTTAACAAAATGAACATAAAGTTTTTATTTATGTTGTGTTATTTATTAGTTATATATAGGTGAATCTACGATTGAAAAATATTTCAAAATATTTTATATTTCATTTATTGCTACACCTTACAAAAATATCTTTGGTAATTACAAGTATTGTGACTTACACCCAACTCAATAGATTAGAAACGAAAATATTTTAAAAATAGTCTAGATATATCTGACCTCATGCATACCGGGTGTTTCATTGGTAAACAGATAAATGGTCACTGTGTCTAGAGGACTCCAAGATCGAAAAAACTGGTTTATTTTAAAATTATATCTGGACATATTCAATTACTCTCACGAAAAGCATCGATTTTTTTACTTAAAGATTTTTTACCAACGAATTTTTTCAGACTCGAAGTTCTCTTTTATAATTTCCTACCAGTTGATTTCTCAATGATCTAAATGAAACACGCCAAAATCAACATTATTTATTTCTTCAGGTGGTGGCAAATCACTATTGTGTTCTATACAAAAATTATGCAAGACTGCACAAGCATTTATTATTTTTGAGGGTTTGTAATGGAGTACCCTGTGTTTTAATAAACACCGAAATCGTGCCTTCAATAACCCATTAACAACATTCAATGGCGGTTCTGGTATAATGCTGCATTATATAGGGCTTCCGGAGAGTTGGGCATGGGATTTGAGAAATGAACCTGAGAATATGTCCTCAATGAGTATCCTGAATCCCCTAAAGTAAAAGAAAACCATAATTTTTTTAAAATGTAGGTAACTCATATCATAACAATCAACACAAACATACATAACCCAATTTCAAAATGACATGTCAATGTCAAAATCGCGATCCGCTTTCTCGAAAGCGACAAATTTTTACGCTGAGCAAAACACTCAGCCGCTGTCGAACAGCTTTTAAGCAGCGCTGCATTCAGATAGACCGCTTACTAAGCGGTCTCAGCCGCTGGGACCTCCTGAATGTACCCAATGTCAACAACGGCGCCATTTTGTGTGTATTTTTTTGTACATGCTTTCATGAGCAAATCAACACGTGGTGACTAGACTTCTAGTAAAAATTTTTATTATGGTTAACGTAGGTGACAAATGAACACAAGGAGGTTACAAATAGGTAATTACATATTGCATAATTCCTTACTATGTACTTAATCAACATTGTATTTTTTATATGATGATAATAGTAATAATAGATTATTTTTATATTCCTCAATGATGTGGGAATATATGTGAAAATCTAACCTTGATGTAATATATTTCCGATATAACCTACCTAATAATTTTCTATTAGTTGAAAGTGCAATATTAATTAATTGAAGTACGTGCTTATTGTTGTGAACCAATTATTTGAGGAACAAAGAACTTATTCTGTGAATCGGTTTTAACTAAACTTTATTTACACCTTCGATATTTTACTAACTTCTGTATAAGACAAGAGATGAACTACTGTGTCTGAATTAGAACTGACTTGTTATGAGTTATAACTATGATTTTATACATTCAGATAACATAATTGTTTTGTCGGAAGAGAATGAATAAATAAACAAGTTTGATATCATAATTGGGTTCGGTTGAGTCTAAATACATAATCGTTCAACGTTTAGATATGAATGTAATGATGTTAATTAAGTTTCCAAATATTGATATATGAATGGCAAATGATAATGATAGGAAAGAATATGGACTTAAGATTACAAAGCTGACCCTTACGTGTACATAACAATCTATGATATGGGAAAGCATCTAACAATAACAAATTATGATATGGGAAGGTATCTAACATCCCGGCGATTAAGAGTTTTGATTGGGTGTTGACAAACGATCAAAACTAGATTCAAACTAAAATTACAATAAAAAAGTGAAACTTAAAATTAAACTAAAATTGTCTACTGTCACTAGTTCACACTTTGAGAGACTTCTTGGGTGCAAGAAGAGAACTGCGAGGTCTTGGAAAGAGGTTGATGTTACTGCATTCTCCTAAGTCGTCTCGATATGAGACTGGTGTTCTTGGTGGACTTTTTCGTCTTTCCATCTCGTTGAGTTGGATTGCTGGCGGGTATAACTGATTATGACTGACGTAATTGTGGCTATTTATACAGATGTCCGCGATTTTGGTTGGTCGGGGACAAAACCTTCCAATAATTGGAATCCAGCGACAATCGCAACATCGACAACAGCAACAATAGAGAAATACCAGTATAACTATTGTCACAATGACACCAAATACAATGTTGTACCATTTGGAGTATTGAACGATAAATGGCTTGTTGAGATTCTGCTGTAGTATTTCATCGAATTGTTTGAGTTTGTGCTGGGCATGTCGTAGATCGTCCAGGTTGATGTTATCCAATTTTAACGTTTCCATCTCACTTGATGAGAGATATTCTTGGATGTGAATGCAACAGTCATCTTGGGTGATATTGATCTCGGGGATGAAATTGGCGAAAGTTGATGACTGATTTGTGTTGGCTATTAGAAGTGTGGAAAATGTATAACACTTGCATGATGTTCCCATAGAAAGGATTCCAACACCTTTCAAATTTATGTCAAAGATTTCTGTGCTATTGGAACAACTGATCGAGGCGGTGGTAGACTGAGTTAGCACGTAGAGCCATTGATTAGTGCTAATTGGATGCCATAGTTCCATGATGGATTTTATTGTTTTCGTCGGACAATCAGATGGAATCTGGGTAGTCGGTTGGATACGTAAAACAACTTCACAAACAGGATGATCTGTAGTCAATTGGATGACGGGATGGTGACAAATGTATTCTCGTTCGAATAGTTTCTGACAACTAGATAAGTCTTTCAATCTGCCAAATTGTGTCTTGGTAGTACCCATCAACAGGTATGGGAATGGAGGATCAATAAAGGAATAAATGTTTGAATTATTGAAAGATGAAGGTAATGGGATTAAATTATATAAGTTGAAAGTTTGATCTCGTACTAAAGGAATTTTAATAGCAAATATCAAAATTTCGTTATTATAGATTACTGATAATTTAGATATAGAAAAATATTTGTGGATCAAATCATAATCATCAATTGGTATAGGGAATTCCATATTTGACTTTAATTTGATTTTAGATAATTCGTCTTTCAGATGTTTCGGTGTTATTACTGACGGATGCAAGATATTTTGTTTTGAAAATAGTATAGACTGGATTATAACATCATATTCTTCATTTAATTCATTTATGAGTTGTTCCAAAAGATTTACATGGTCTGTTATTGTTTGTGTGTAGGAATAAGCTCTGAGTGAATGAACAGTGCTCTTAGAGAATTGATTGAATTTTTCAATATTCGAATTTAATTTTTTCTCATTACTTTTCAAAGTTAGATACGACTGATTATATTTTGATATAGCATCTGATATTATTTGAACTTGTTGTTTCATTAATATCTGTACGTTATGATTTTGTTCCATGACTGCATTGATTGAACTAGTGTAAAATTGTGCATCATCCGCATCGGGTATACCAAATAACCATTTGAATGCATAGGAAGCTCCATCAAAGATACCACGTTTATGTTTTCTACCGGTTATATTGAAAGAATGGCCAGTTAGATGGCTTATGATTTCGAACTTTTCATTGAGCTTGGGAATTTGTATTTTTAAAAATTTAAGTCCTTCAGAACAATGGAATGTATGGACATATATCTTGTCATTTTCGTCTGAGTTATAAAAGTTTGTGCAAATAGTTTCAGATTTTATAAAAATACTTTCTATAAACTTTAATTTTCGTTGATAAAAAGAAATATTGAGATAGGTTAGTAATGTGAAATGATCATTCGAGACTGATGCTAATCCTAAATTATGATAGAAAATTCCAGGATTTTTCTCAATGGGGTTAATTGTGTAATAAGGATCTGATGAAAGACAATGGGTTTGATTTATATTAAGGAATAGGATTAAAAGGACTAGAGTCGTCGCAATTTTCCTCATCTGAAACAAAGTGTTTCAATAAATTGTTATGATATGTGGTTATTTTATTAGATCTTATTTCTAAGTCGCATGTTTGATTATCGTTGACTTTCACTATTTTATATGGTCCTTTATAGTTTGCTGAAAGTTTCTTATTTAAACCGGGTCTAGTTTGTTTATTGAGAACGTATACCAGATCATTTATTTCGAAGTGTTGATGTCTTGTATTTCGATCATAGTATTGTTTTGATTTTTCTTTGGAATTTTTTATGTTGTCTCGTGCTATTTGATAGGATTTATTGAATTTTAATTTCAGATTAGAATAATAATCATCGTAAGAATATCGAAATTCTGGATTTGCGGTTAGCGAGTTTGGAATTGATGGTTTATGTCCAAATATAAGTTCATATGGAGTAAAACTTGTACTTTTGTGAACATGACCATTATAAGTAAACATTGCTAAACTTACAAATTCATCCCAGTCATTTTGTTGACTGTTTATATAATGTTTTAAATATTCTTTCAGAGTCAGGTGGCTCCTTTCTAAAGCTCCATTCGTTTGTGGATGATATGGGCTAGATAATATATGTTTGATTTTGAAGAGTTTATTGGTTTCTTTAATTAAATTTGAGGTGAAGTCGCTTCCTTGATCGGTCAATATTGATTCGGGAATCCCGAAGATCGTTATAAACTCTAATAAAGTGTTTGCTACTGTTATAGCTTCGTGATTAGCTGTTGCTTTTGCAAATGAAAATTTTGTTAAGTCGTCTTGCATAGTTATTATAAATTTATTTCCATTAATAGTGAGAGGTAGTGGGCCAACAACATCAATTGCTAGTCTTTGAAATGGTTTTTCTGAGGTTGTTGTAATTTGCATTGGAGATTTACCTGGTTTGTGGTTTGTCTTATTTATTTGACATGATTGACACCTTTTTATAAACCTTTTTATATCCTTTTTCATACCGGACCATTTATAATTTTCTTTAATTCGTTTGTATGTCCTCAAATATCCTGAATGACCTGATACCGAGGATTCGTGATTCTCTTGAAGTATTTTAGTTATTTCTTGTTCATCTTTGGGTTGAGTTTTTGGTTTATTAACTAAAATAATTTCTATGTTGGATTTCAAAAATAAATAGTTCATCATATCATTGATCAAATCTTGCTTAAGGTTTGCGTTATTCTCAGTAGGATTTTTCAGGTAGAGTTTAGTAATGTTGCTACTGGATAATTCGGTTCTCATATTTTTTGATGCATAAAATATATCTTTATAGGTGAACTTTTCGAAGTGATTGATTTTCGCAAATGAGAGATAAGTTATTTTGCTTTCGTCATTTGTTAGTTTCGCGAAATCGTATAATTTCAAATCAGACGGAATCTGATTTAGATCATACATATTGTTTAAATTTTCGAAATGTTCGTTGTTCTCATCTAGGTCTTTGGAATACAGGAACATATTTGGAAAATGTTTCATTATGTTGTCATTTATGATTTCTATTTCTGGAAGTTGAGTATTCGTATAATGACTTTTGATGAAGTTATCATACGTATCGGGTTCGTCGTAAGTTTGGACAGTTAGAACAGGATTTCTCGAAAGCGCGTCGGCGTTCGAATTTATACGTCCCGGTATGTACTTAATCGTGTATTGATATTCTTCCAATTTGAGTCTCCAACGGAGAAGGCGTGAACTAGGGTCTTTGCAATTAAAAAGCCAAACTAATGGTCTGTGATCGGTTTGGATGGTGAAATTTTTGCGTCCATAAAGATATGGTCTGAAATGATTTGTTGACCATACAATCGCGAGAAGCTCCTTTTCCGTAGTGGAATAATTTATTTCATGAGAATTTAAAGTTCGTGAAGCATAAGCTATTGGAAGATCTTTACCGGTTGTTACCTGAGACAAAATAGAACCGATTGCATAATTAGATGCGTCAGTTGTGAGTATGAATTCCTTTTCGAAATCTGGAAATTGTAATATTGGTGGATGAGTCAAGACTTTTTTGAAATATTCGAATGACGTTTGTTGTTCTTCGGACCAAATGAAAGGATTATCTTTTTTGAGGAGGTTTGTCAGAGGTTTAGCGTGCTTGGAAAAGTTTTCGATAAAACGTCTATAATATCCAGCAATTCCTAAGAATTGTTTGATTTGTTTCGGATTTCTTGGAGTTGGGTATTCCATTACTGCCTTAATTTTCTCGGGATTTGGAGAAATACCGGATTCGTTGATTAAATGTCCTAAATACGCGACTTCGTGTCTCATAAATTCGCATTTATCTGGCTGAAGTAGTAAATTGTTTTGTCGTAATCTGTCAAAAATTGATTTGAGTTTTAAAGAATGTTCTTGAATTGAACTAGCATATATTACAATATCGTCGAGATATACAAAACATTGGAGTCCAAGGAGTCCTGTCAGGATATTATTCATTAATCTTTGAAACGTAGCTGGTGCTGATTTTAAACCGAAACTCATTCTAGTGAATTCGAAATGACCAGAAGGAGTAGAGAACGCTGTTTTGGGTATATCGGATTCTCTTATGCCAATTTGATGAAATCCAGACGCTAAGTCCAAAGTGGTGAAATACTTAGAATGACCTAACTGATCCAAAATTTCTTCAATGTTGGGCAATGGGTATGCGTCTCCTATTGTGACGTTATTTAGTTTCCGGTAGTCGACAACTATTCTCCATTTTTTTTCGTTCGAAGCGTCGGATTTTTTTGGAACAATCCAAAGTGGACTATTGTAAGGTGATGCTGAAGGTCTGATGATTCCTTGCTTGAGCATTTTCGTGATTTGTTTATCAACTTCATTTTTATGAATTTGTGGAAATCTATAGATTTTTGACACAATGGGTTTATTATCTGTGGTATTGATTTCATGTTCAACAGCATTGGTTGAAGTCAAATCATCATTGGGTAAATAGAAAATATCGTTGTATTCGTTGCAAATATCCAGTACTGAGTTTTTTTCTTCTGAATTCAGATGATTAAGCCTAAGATTTTTCGAGAGGGTATTTAATCTGTTGAAACTTCCCTGGTTCCTTTCGTGAATATTTAAAATTGTTGACTGGTTTTCGATAAATGGTTCAAGAAACAGTTCTACATTATTAATTCTTAATTTTTTATCGGTTGTATTCAAAATTGTGGTGATGGCTTTTTGATTTACTACTTTAACGATTGATTTCGCGAGATAAACACCTTCGGAAATCTGTATTTCTGGACAAATGCCTTCTGTGAGATTTTGATTTTTGACGTTAATTTCAATTATAGTTTCTGATCTCGGATCTAGAATATGAGGATTAGATTTGGAGTTGATTGTAATTGGATTAGGAATTGATTTTATTCTGAGTTCATTTTTATTGAGATCAATTTGCGCCGATTCTTGTGTAGTTAGAAAATCGTTCCCTATTATGCCGTCGTATGGGATATTAGATTCTTGTTTCACGATATGAAACTTGATAGGAAATTCGAATTCGTCTATCTGGAGTTTGAGATTTATTGTACCCGCGGTAAGAATTGGGGAGTTAGCGTTGATACCGTTTAACGTAATTATTTCGTTAGGATTATAAAATGATTTCGTTTGTTTAATCTTTTCCGCTTTTATTATAGATACGGATGCTCCTGTGTCTATTAGGAACTTGAATTCGATTCCTTGATAAAATGTTCTGATATAATGACTATTGTCTGGAATGGTATGAATATTGGCGTGCTTTGAGTGATTTTGTTCGACGTTTGAGTTAGGAATTTGTTGAGAATCTTTACTATGATTCGGTTTAGGTAGATTTATTGATTTGATTTGAGTTTGTGATGGTGGATCGTCGGTTTCGTTTATATGAAATCCACAGATACGACGTTGATCTGGGATTGTGAGTAGTTTAAATCACTCTGATTGTTTGATGAGTTTACCTGTGAACTTGTGGTTTGATTTTTATTATTATTATATTGTCTTTTTCGACATTCGTTGATTAGATGACCACTCTTTTTACAATAACGACAGAATTTATTCTGATAGCTTGGATTTTGATTTGGATTTGAATTATTTGACCGTGTGAGAGTATTAGTATTTGGTCCATTACTAGGGTTTCGTTTATTTTGGGGAAATTGGTGATTTTGATAGTTATTCTTACGACATTCTTTAGAAGTATGGTTATTTCGTTTGCAGAGATTGCAAAATTTTGTTGATGACGTATGAGATGGTGTATTTAAACGTAAAGCTTTTTCTTCTTCGATTGATGCATTGAGAGCTGAATTTATATCATTGATTTCTTTTGATCGTAAAAATCTTGAAATATCTGGCTTTGAATGGTATATAAATCTTTGTAGAGCTATTTCCCTGACAAGTTCAATTCGACCAAGTTTTTCTTGAATATCCTGATAATTAATCAAATTTATTATTCTTGTAACTATTTTGTCTAGTCTATTATAAAAATCTATTACTGACTCTTGAAATCCTTGTTTGAGTGCACTAAGTTCTTCCATAAGTTGGGTAAAGTGTTTTTTATCTGCATAGAATTTTACTAAAATATCTTTCAGATCGTTCCAGCAATTAACTTCTTTTCCGGAGAGTTGAGCTTTGGCACTGCCAGTTAACCTTGAAAGAATGAATGCTAAAAGTGCTGTTTTTTGATCATTAGTTGCAAAGGTATCTGCATTATCGCAATTACTTATGAATTCGTGCAATTCTAATCTATTTCCATCAAAACATCTTGGAATCAATGAACAAATGAAAGACATTTTCAATTCTACGTTATTAGTCGAATTTGTTGAATTTGCTTGAGACATGATTTTTATGTATGTGAAATGTTATATGAGATTCTGGATTTGAATTTGTTGGATTTTGGGTTTACTTGAGTTGGAGCACAACAAAAGCAATGTGACAGATTGAAGTAAAATATCAAGTGTACAGTTTTGTCTCACCCTATATTCGTGTGACCAGTTGAGAAGTTTCCGTAGTCTGAAATCCACTGTTTGCCACTCAGAAACTCTTCTTCCTCGATGGAGATGATCCGTCGTCGTCTAAGAAGTTGAAACTTGTCAAATTTGTTTGAAGGATCACTTTCAATCTGCTGATTCTATCGGTGATGTTTCCAAATTTGTGACGATGATCCTACTGTGACTGCGCCAATTTTGGTGTTGTGAACCAATTATTTGAGGAACAAAGAACTTATTCTGTGAATCGGTTTTAACTAAACTTTATTTACACCTTCGATATTTTACTAACTTCTGTATAAGACAAGAGATGAACTACTGTGTCTGAATTAGAACTGACTTGTTATGAGTTATAACTATGATTTTATACATTCAGATAACATAATTGTTTTGTCGGAAGAGAATGAATAAATAAACAAGTTTGATATCATAATTGGGTTCGGTTGAGTTTAAATACATAATCGTTCAACGTTTAGATATGAATGTAATGATGTTAATTAAGTTTCCAAATATTGATATATGAATGGCAAATGATAATGATAGGAAAGAATATGGACTTAAGATTACAAAGCTGACCCTTACGTGTACATAACAATCTATGATATGGGAAAGCATCTAACAATAACAAATTATGATATGGGAAGGTATCTAACATTATGGCAAATACGGTAGACTGATTATATTATATATTATATATTCCGGTGGTAACAAATTGTCCCAGATGTAGAAATAAAATTCAATGAATAGGATGACGTCCTGCGACGTTGCCAAATGTTTCTTGCTTCATTCACTTATATTTTCAACAACTCCTAGTTTATTATTGCCAATTATATTTTATTTTCTTCAAAATTATACCAATTTCTGCAACAAGCATCCGTTCATTGCCGATTTTCAAGCGTTGATCTTTATATAGTTGCCTTATTTTTTGTTCGGGGAACAATTTTTTTTTTCGAGTTATAAAATGAATTTACTTATAATTCGAAAATAATTGAAGATGAAGGTGGAAAGAGTTTTGAACGGTATCTGGCAAATATATTCATATGTAGTTATATGGATTGTTTGATATAACAAATAAGGCGGGATATGTCCTTTTTCTCACAAAATCGTGCTATACGCTGTTTGTTCGAAGCGGATTCTGGTTCCTATCGAATATAATATGATATCCATCGAAGGTTCACAATCCCACCTCTGTCCTCTTGTAATTGGAGTCATCTGTCACAATCTTCTTCTCCTGATTCTCGCCATTTTAAGACCAGCTTCCGAAGGATAAAGAAATAATTAAATTTTCAAATGAGTATCTCAGAGATCCGAAATCCGATGGTACGACAATCCGACACCTTTCTGATTGGTCTGAATTCAAATATAGACCAATCAGAGAGCTGTCGGATCATCGTACCATCGGATTTCGGATCTGTCTGAATCCAGCCTTATTCGTTTCGCTACCAAATAAACAAATTATTTATTATTCAGTTGTGATTCAAAGATAAGCGATCGCCCCTCGTGGTATAATTCTGCTCTAGTTTCTGATATATCGATTAATTTTTGCAGAGATCAATTACTCCAAAACCACACTGATATTATTTGCACTCGACGCGCGTTTCGCTCATAAGGTTAAAAAATCCCAGTGTTGCTCAACATTCTCTGGACAATAATTACAAAATTAGTGAATGCAGCCTGAAATTGACTGAAAATGTTCATAACACAATTAGGGTACTCGATGCATACGAAAGTCTAGAAAATAGCAAAATGTAAAAAATATAAATTTTGACAAAGGGTCTTTCCCTTTAAGTCCCCTTTTTGTTGAGATATTGATCAGAATAAGTAGTAGTAACAGACGAAGTCTGTATTGGACCAATTGTAGGTAGGTCGATTGTAATGTATGTAAATTTCAATACATTTCTTTCATTTTCATAGTGAATTGTGAGAAACATGACTTCGAAAACAGATATTCTTGTGTACTCGCCTTAGTTTCAGTACTGCCAGTGCCAAGCAATTTAGTTACTAGAATATATGCTTACATTGGAAGGGGTTGCAGTTAAATGAATGGGCTATTGAGAAAACTTTTGGTGGTCTAGCGGTCTTCAGTGTTCTCGTATACTCGATGAGGCTGTTTCACTGCTGGTTCAAACTGCGGTCGGGGCAGAATATTTCTGGCTAGCTTGGTGCTATAGGCAATTGTTGGTTGCCTGGATACCAATCCTAATAGGTATAATATCTTGATCAGGCTGAGTTGTGATCATTTTTTTCATATTGAAGTTATTAGCGGACTAGCAGAGTAGGTAGTGGGCTCAAGTAGGTACTGTTGTACTGGAAGTTGTATTTTTAAAATAACCTACCTAATTTATTTATCCAGCTTGAGGAAGCTTTTGTATGGCGAAACACTTGTCGCGGTATTGTGAACCCGTTGTCAGTGAAAATCGTACAGGAAACTGTGATATTTTTGTAAATAAACTTCTCATAATCCAGAGATATGAGCAAGAAAAATCGAATGATCAATTAGTTTTCTTGACGAAGATTTGAAGAAGCGGTAATTTAGGTTTGATGTTCATGAAAAAATGGTCATAAAAATCACAGTCTCTTCAAGTACCTTAGTGATATCGTTCTTTGTTTTTTTTTTTTTTTTTTTTTTTTTTTTTTTTTTTTTTTTTTTTTTTTTTTTTTGGTTTTTTTTTTTTTTTTTTTTTTTTTTTTTTTTTTTTTTTTTTTTTTTTTTTTTTTTTTTTTTTTTTTTTTTTTTTTTTTTTTTTTTTTTTTTTTTTTTTTTTTTTTTTTTTTTTTTTTTTTTAAAAAAAAAAAAAAGGGGGGGGGGGGGGCTTTTTTTGGTTGTTTGGGGGGGGCGCCCGCCCCGGCCCGGCCCCCCGGCCGGCCGGCCGCCCCGCCCCGCCTTCAATTGATCTCTATCATTTGCCACTTATTACAATAAATAACCTACGGATTACGTTTTTGACAGTTTAGTTGACAATACTTGCGCGATACTCGTTCGTTAGAGTTACGTGCAATCCACCTTTTCATCGTCGAGTTATATTGCTGGGACCAATATAGTTCTTATACAGTGCTTTTCTTCAATGTTCCCCCCTTTTATTTTTTGAACGGGTCGACTGAAAAAAAAAATGAAATTGGGGTTATGGAATTGGTGCATGAATACTGTATTTTGGAGTGGAGCTGTGTGTCTCTGTTGGAAATGATGAAAAGGAGAATAATTTGTGCCTGCCCCGTGGGACCGAATCAGGTTTTAGAGTTTGGAAGGTTTACTCTTACCATCTGACTGAAAGATCACTCACCATACAAACTAATCGGCTTGTTAAGAAGCTGGGTTTATTTGGTCGAGTTTGAATAGGTGTGAGCCACAATAAACCCTTGTTGGTTGCAGTGGAGGGCCGAACAGACCCACTCACTTCTGACCTAACCTAACTGTATTTTGGAGTGGAATTGACAGATGAAAATTCCAAGATGGCGACTGGGCGACATCTGAGAAAGAAATTAAATGGAAAGGGGGTCTTGTGATACATCATTTTGAAGCTCCCGACGAATACATTTGAACCCTATAATATAAAGTCAATATCTCCACCTACCACAAAATGGCGGAACATTGAATAATTACCTGATTATTACAAACAAATTAACATCGATATTTTTGGAGATATTCGTTTTTCTCTGCCATAAGGCAATCCCAACAACCCGATTTGACAGGTTATTTCTCGGTCATAAAAAGCCAGAATGTCAGTACAACGAACATCATTGTTCAGTTCAAATATTCTCATTTTGTTACCGGTGTTATAAGAAGATAGGTACCACGTGAACTGCTTCCGAAATGGTCAATTGAACAGAATTCAACAGGGAACTGTATTTGAATATGCTGGAAACTACTGTTGATCCTCTCATCACCGAAATCGTCGAAACGAATCGTAATGAATTAAATATGGATATTGGTCGGTGTGTGTGGTGTTTGCTTAAGGGAAGGCCGGGGTTTCGCGGGGTGCTGGGTATGGTAAAGGAGGCTCGTTGATCATGTGGTTTGACTTCTGAGGGTTGAGTTGGTGAGAGAAAATTAAATTTTAATTATTCCAACAAGATGGAGCACCACCACTAACTCCCGACAAGTAAGAAACTATTTGGATAATACTTTCCATGGTCGTTGGTTTGGCCATCGAGGTGATCCGGAATGGCCAGCCCGCTTGCCAGATTTGACACCTTTAAACTTTTTTTGAAGCAAAAGGTGTACGAAACTGAACCTGCTTCAATATAGATTATATGGCAGAGAATAATGGATATTTGTAGAAATATCGAAGTTGCTGTGTTCCAAAATGTTTGACTTCAAATATCGGATATGCTTTTCTTATATCAAGACGTTAAGAAAACCATTTCGAGCATCTTCTGAACTGAACTCAGCTCATTTCTTCAAAGTAAGAAGTCAAACGTAGATGTATTCAGGCAATTATGAAATGTTCCGCCATTTTGTTGTGAGTGAATATATTGACTTTATATTCTAGGGTTGTGAAGAATTCATCAGGAGCTTCAAAAAGATGTGTCAAGACCTACCTTTCTATTTAATTTTTCCCCAGATGGTGCCTAGTCACCATATTGAAATTCTCCTTTGTCAATTTTACTACTGAATGTAGAATTCATGCATCAATTCATTATCCCAAGTTTCAATTTTTGAACTGAAATAAAAGGGGGGGACATTAAAGAAAAGTACTGTATATTGTTACTGTTACCTTGAGCTAGTGTGACTGTGACATCTCACCCAGTAAGCAACAAAAACAAAAATGACATTCAAAATAATAAAGTTGTGTTTTCGTCGTCATTTGATTCAAAGTTGATAATAATCGAATTTAAGTATTTGTGCGAAACATTTTGTCTTCGAGTCTAATTTGAATTGAACTATGGATGGAAAAGAAGAAAAAATAGTCTATGAAGACTATAATGACAAACTCGTACTGGTATCAACAAAATAGCTCCCGATGATTTTACAAGGCCGAGGGGATTTTGTGTGAAAAGTGATAAACATGTGAGTAGCCCCTTCAATTGATTATTTATAGTAAAATGCATTCTCTATTTTTTCTTCGAGAAGTCAAATTAAATGTCATACAGTAAAACTGAGAAAACGAATGCAAACTTTATTCTTCTAAAAGATCTCAGGTATGAATAACCTTGAAAATAAATGTTTGGTTATATGTAGACAGAGTAGAATGAAGTAAAAAGATTGGAAGGAAGAATTTGAGAATGAAATAAACGTTTCACAACTAGAGTTCGAATTAGGAGAGGCTGAATCGGACGCATTGAGATCACATTGTCAGCGTGCAAACGTCAACTTCTAACAGGGACTTTATACCTTCAAGATGAGAATTTTTTTCCTGTTTCGTAACTGCTAATCAACTTCAGAGTTGTTCACGCCTCGTGGAAGCCGTCTGGCATGTTCTCTGCCCAGAAAGCAGTTCAGCCTCTTGGTCTCATTGTGCTTTGCTTCCATATTTTTTATGTTAACTATTCCGACAATTATGTACAAGTTGATTGCTGAATATCTGTCTCATTCTTCTCAATCCAGAGTTAATATTCGCCATTGTAAAGCCCTCTATTCGTCGAATGGATAATGTCCAGTCAGAACTTATTGTTATTGTCCTAAGTGATTCCTGTTACAATCCTTCAGTTTTTTTCTCGACTTCCCTTTTATGTAAGTCCTTGAGCTTTATCAATTTCGGAGTAGACAGATGTCAAGCACTCCATCTCAAAAGCGAGTTTACGTGAGGATTAGAGAGAATATATGAAGATGTTGATAAAGTGATATATATATGTATATATATATATATATATATATATATATATATATATATATATATATATATTTATATATATATACACACCTCGAGGTGGAACAACGCAGTTTCCGTCATGTATCGAAAAAGAACAAAGTTACTTCAACTAATTCGTTTGTCGTTCCAAACTCCAACGCCTCTGATGTAAAAGACAGTCAGATCAAGCACATTTTCATAACAGCTTGGGTGTAAAATCGTCTGTTTCCCGACAACAGAGATGCTGACGACTTTCGAAATTGGAATGTCTACACGGCTCCGAGTAAAAATTTCATGCGAAAAGAAGCCGAATAACGTAAAGCAGTGGCGGATCCACGGGGGGTTTTCGGGTCCGGACCCCCCCCATTGGGAAAATGAGAGATTTTTTTTCGGCTCCTAATTTCCAAATTTTGTTAGGGAACGAAAAAATATCACATGTGCAAGACATAAAATTAAATAGAATAAATTTTTTTGCTTTAAAATTAAAGAACTTTAATAATTATTATTACATTCCATTGAAAACTAAAGAGCAGGCTACATTTAAACATTGGTAAATTTTCATTTTTCAACAACCAATTTCATCAATTTTTTCAATTCAATAATCCTCCAATTCCTAAAAAAAAAATAATTCTCAAGAATTAAAAATCAAACAAGATCTGGATTGAATGTTACCCAGACAAACAAACAAATTTCGCTTGAAATTTCTGGACTCTTTTTTCTGGTTCAGTTGGTTCAGACGCTGGATCAAGCTGAGTAAAATATGAAAATAGAGTCTTCTTCATGTTGTAGGTTCAAAATAAAATGCTTTTTTTTAATTAAATTGCAATTTTTCTCGATGACACTTTAAAGAAAATTGACACTTGTCAGGCTTATCGAGGAAAAGTTCGAGAAATTTCTGACAGTGCTGCCATTGGATCCTTTTTGGCGCGTTTGAAAATAGACTTGTTATATTTGTGATGAGTTTGTGTTGCGGTAATTTGTTTGTGGTGTTGTGTTGTTGGTTGTAGTTTGCTTTCTTTTATATATATATATATATACATATATTAACAAATTTTGAGTTATAGACCCCCCCTTGACCTGATCCTGGATCCGCCACTGACGTAAAGAATTGGCTGGCTCAATTGATTCTGAAAACTTTGTCCAAAGTGGTCTACTACAACTATTAAAATGTGCAATTTTGAATGGGCTTGTTATGAATCTCAAGCTTTTACCAGTTTCGACTTCTGAGATTAATTGTTCTTAGGGGAATGACAGTTGGATAACCGAAGAACCCATCGAATGAAAGTCAACGACATATGTTTGTGCGTGTTCCAAACCTAAGACGATATTGTTATCATATCGAAATGTATACCCTTACGTCGCCTTCCGAGGCGGCTTCTCGAATAAGCTGGTCGAGCAAAGATTGTCGACATCGAAGGCGCTGAATTGTGGAAGTTCCAGGCACGAATGGAACGTCTAGAAAAATCGATCCTGTTCGATCGGACTGTATAAGAATTGCATTTCATCGGGTAGCGACAGTTTTTAATCGAGAGTTTTGGATGTTTTATTTGGATGAAGTGAGTGGAGCAGTTTAATTTTTTGAGTGATTTATAAGTAGGTGTAGTAGTTATTGCTCGTGAAGTGAAGTTGACAAAAATAGTTTAGTGTTGCTCAATTTACTATTTTACAGTGGTGTAAGAAGTAGGAACTCGGTGATAATTGAATGATATTCATGGTGTATACGAGGGGTCCCGCGCAGGTATATATACGGGAGAGACTTCGTCGTGAGCAGAGCTAGTTAGTCGGAGGACAGTTTTATTCAGAGCTAAGTGGTGAGAGTTATTGAGAGCTAAGTGGAGCAGAGTTTATTCGCGAAGTTTTTATTAGAGAGAGTTTATCAGAGTGTTTAGTATAGAGCGTTGAAAAATTAGCGTCAAAGTGGTTGTATTGTATTGTGTTGTGATAGAAAGTTGTAATAAAAGAAGTTTAGTGTTAATTGGAGTTTTAATCAACGAACCCCAAGGATATATCGCAACAATACGATATGATGGAAGACATGCTGAAATTCATCCAAAACTAATTTGTGGATTCGGAAAGACGACGGCAGGAGGAAAAAGAAGTAGAGGAAAAGCGACGGGAGGAGGAAAACAAAGAAATGGAAAAAGCACTTCAGAAAAATATGGAATATTAGAAAAAACGAGAAAAAATTTTCGAATAACAGAGGAAAGAGGGAGATCCCAATAAAATTCTGGAAAAGCAAAAGAATGAATGGGAACAAATAGAAACAACGGAGGGCAGACTTCCAGAAGGTTCTGGAACACCAAGATTATTTTTTTCAACATGTCTTACAGAAAACTGAAGTACAAGTGGAATAAATGAAAGGAGAATTAAAGAAATACTCACACGCTACAATGGGGGTAATGAGACATTGTTTGATCGGGACGATCAAAATTGAGAAGGGGATAATGTTAGGAAATCGAAATGAATCCTCTTACGCCGCCGCTGTGCATATAAAACATGATTCAACGAGCTGGGCCAATCGGCGCGAACCCGATTACGCTCGTCGCCTCCCGAGGCGGCTTCTCGAATAAGCTAGTTGATTGAGTGGTTTTCGAGCAAAAATTCCCGACGTCAAAGGCGCTGAATTGTGTAAGTTCCAGGCGCGAATGTCTAGAGAAATCGATCCTGTTCGATCAGACTATATAAGAAAGTGTCTCATCGGGTAGCGGTAGTTTTTAGCCGAGAGCGTTGGATGTTTTTTTTCAGCTGAAGTCAGTGATTGTTAGAGATTTATAAGACAGTGCAGTAGTTATATTTGTAAAGTGAAATTAATAAAATTAGTTTAGTGTTGTTCGGATTATTATTCTAGTATACGAACCCAGAAATCTCTTAACAATATTAGTGCGAGAATACCTCTCATTGTTAAAGTACTTTCGAAACAGCAATGTTATAGAATAGAAGTATATTCCGGTTTTTAGACAAGATGGGGAAAAAACAATTTTCACAATAAAATCATGTAGCTTATTATCTGATAGGTCAGGATTCAGATGAATTCACATAAAACAATGAGAATAAATCAGTATAGTACATCACGAATAGCACCCAAGCTGGATAGATAAAATTGCCTGAAAATCCTCGAACTGTTTTTCAAAGTGAAATTCAAAAAATTGAATAAGTTTGTGCCGTTCAAACGCGACCATTTAATGCGCGCCTATGTATGTTCACAGACATACAAAAAACACAAAGTGAACACTAATCCAAAACGACCCAAGTACCACATGTTTAAAATAATAAAAATAATTTTCAAACTCTTCGGTGAAGTATGGGAAAAACAAAAAAACTGATAATCACAGCCAGTTTCAAACCTCAAATGCCAAATGGCGAGTCTGACTACTACAAAATTGTTGTTGTTGTCATTTAAAATTGTTAAAAAAACAAATATCCAATTTCTGCATGATCTATATAATATATATGTAACAAATAGGATTGAAATTATAATTTTACTCATAATAGAAGGTCTGCCGTCTTCGGTTATTTTTAAAAATGAAAATATTTGCTATTTCGTGATTACTAACTTCTTTAAAAAAGAGCTCTGTAGAAGTTCAAAATACCACAATCGTTTAGTCTTTGCTGTGTCATCGTGGACCGTGAATACGTTTTTGATTTGATTTATAAGATATCACATCTTTTTACTTTTTATTACAATATATACGGTATACGTACGCACCTTTGTTAATAATGACTACGGCTTTGAATTACTGCGGCGGTTTTGTCACTGACACTGTTGCCAGCGTGATAATAAAAATCTTTATAACCCGCCACCAATGAGACCGATACATAATTTGTTCTAAACGAAAAATGTTTGCTATGAGAGCATGGTAACAGTTTCGCAAACCAGAACTTCACTATGGGGGCTCCGCCCCCATAGCCAATTCTCTATGGGGGCTTGAGCCCCCATGGTTCCGGCGCCCTTGATCGCATTGCGCCAACACGCAGCGAGCGGCGATCTGGTGTTGGCAACTAACACTGGAAGGTGGCGACTCTCAGGCGGGCTGCAGCTGTGGATGTACAACCAGGAGCGGCAGCCACGATGCGACAGCCCCTCCAATGACACTAACACTACACTACAGTCAGTCGGTGGTACAGGGTAGCGTAGTGCACATAGCGGCACGGTGTTTATCAGCTGTTTCAGTCAGCTAGTTGAATGTTATTTGTATTTCGACGGCATAAGGACTTGTAGCCTACAGGCGGCATAATGATAAATCCGGCCCTGGCTATACGGATCATGGAAGAAGGTAAAACAACTTCTTACCAAAGTACTATGTTATCAAAGTGCAAAAGCCCTTTGAAATACACCCGATAAAGTGTTTTTTCGTATTTCAAGCGATGCGAAAGCACGAAAACAATGGTGTATGATAATGAGGAGGTTATGTCTTCTCATTATGTATCTCAAAAAGTCGTGTTTTTATTGTTATGAAAGTAATTTTAAAGTAAATGTGTTGATTAGCCCGAAGTAAAGTTTTGCATTAGTTATAGTAGTTTTCACAATAAATGGTATTGACTGAAGGATTATAATAAAACCAATTAGACCCTTAAGTTGTAAAATCCGAGATGCACATCATAAATGTAAGAGGACCGGATTCAGGTTACTTTGTTTCTCAGAGAGGGATTGTAGAGGATTACAGCTCACACTTCTTGTTCATTTTAGTCTTTGTATTGCATTGGAAGTGTTCACTTGTGTTACGGCGTGCAATAATTTTATAACATTTATTTGTTATTACAGACATTAATAGCAAAGATTTTATACCCCAACGTACAGAATAGGCAGTATGTGGCGTCCGTGGACAAAAAGTAATAGTGCTTCTTCCAGTGGTTCGTTAAAGAAGAATCACTTATCTTGTGAGGCGAAAATCATTATAAAAAATGTGTATAGTTCCTTACTTCAGCAAGGATATAACGCGGGTGCTGCAGCAAAAGTAACCAGTAATTTGACGAAGGTGCCTCTTACTTCAGTTAGACGAATTGTTGAAAATTCCATGGAATCAAGAAAGAAAGCGTAAAGATTCCGGTGTCACAAAAAGTCTAGACGACTGGGAAAAAGATTTGTTAAGGCGAAAAATCTACACTATGTACGATGAGCAGCGTGTCCCTACAATCAAAAGTCTGAAACAGCGGCTCATCAATGACGAAACTCACATCAACTGTGGTCTCACTACTCTTTGGCGAGCTCTGTCTGCAATGGGCTTCAAATATCGCAAAATTGACAAGAGACAAGTAATAATGGAATCCACACGTTTAATAAACAGGCGTTCTGAATATATAACGTCAGTAAGAAAATACCTGTCTGAAAATCGGCCAATACTCTACCTCGACGAGACGTGGTTTGACACGCATGACACCCCTTCCAAAGGATGGGCTGATTCCTCTGATAAGTGTAAAACAAAAGCACCATCAAATAAAGGGAAGAGAATCACAATATCACACGCAGGATCAGAAAATGGTTGGATCCCAAACGCTATGTGGCTTTCTGCCGAAAATATTAAGGACTCTTGTGTTGATTATCACGAAGATACGACAGCAGAGCTTTTTGAAGATTGGTTTAAAAATTGTCTGTTACCCAACATTCCGCCAAACAGCGTTATAGTAATGGACAACGCAAGCTATCATCGTCGACAATTGCAAAAAATTCCTGGCTCAAAGAATACGAAATTGGAGATTCAAAACTTCATGGCTGCAAATGACATATATTTTGAGGAAAATTATACGAAAAAAGAACTTTTACAAGTGCTGCAGTCATTTTCTTTAAAAAAACCGTATGTTTGTGATACAATTGCAGAGGAATTGGGACATACAGTGTTACGACTACATCCCTACTACTGCGTGTTCAATCCCATAGAGCTTATGTGGCACCAACTTAAATCGAGCGTGCGCGGAAAAAATACTTCTCCGACTTTAAGTGGTAGTGTGGTAGAATTAATTAGGAACTGTAAGAATGACATTCCTACCGAGAGTTGGAAAAGTTCTGTTAGTCATGTTATAAATGTTGAAAACTCGTACCTTTCTGTAAAATCAATTGCGCCAATTATAATTAATTTAGATGAGGATAGCGATAGCGACACTGAACTAAATATAGAATAGAATTGTAACATTTAAATAAATTACTTGTATATCTCCTACATTATGCAAAATTCAAATTTCTTAAGTTCGACCCTGTAGCACATTTGCATCTTTTACCAGATACTTTTCTACACAATGGGATTGAATCGGGTAGTTTATTGCAGTTAATAAGCCAATACCATTTACTGTGGAAAATACTATATCTACCGGTGGAAAATTCGGTTTTGAATTAGCATAACCTAGTTTACAAACATATCGGAATATAGTCGGAATATTCATCTCTGATGTGGGCATTTATGAACATCAATCTATTTTATGGTCTCGAATACATCATATAACATAATGTGTACTTTCACTCATACGATCTCTGCTTATGTGAAATCGAGATTTGATGCAAGATATGCTGTCCGATTGTGTTTGGTTAAAACCACATTCAGTCATCATTCTAAATTCAATACAGATCCAGATTTGATAGAAATCGCCACAGGAATACAGGTTTGAACCATTTTTTCATTGACACAGTATGAATATCGATGCCGAGGAATCCACCGTTGTGTCGTCTGATGTCATATTTTATTTAAGAAGTTTGAATTTCCTCCTTAATCCTTTGATTTTCATATTGTATTTTATGGGTTTGAATAATAACCTAACAAAAATACTTTTTAGTTATAATATGACGATATTCCCTATTGTCGAAAATTCTTGATTGTTGAAGTTTTTGTTGAAAGTATTTACTGAAATCCATTTCATTCCAGTATCATGGAAGAGACGGATCCACTACAAGAGTTACTGAAGAGTACAGGCTGGTCATGCGATGATTTATTGGAAAAACTTCAAAAATTGAAGTCTGCGAAAAGCGTTACAAGCGACAAAAATATAACCTCACCTGCACCCCCTACAGAAAAAACTGATATTAGCGAAGAAAAAACGCCTGCTTCTGAAAATTTGCCCAAAGAAACTGAAGTTGTTAATGAAAATGAACCCCCCTCGGTAAATACAGAGACTGAACCCTTTTCGGATACAGATGATGAAGAGGAGGAAGTCCACGTTACGAACCAGTCGATCATCAATGAAATAATAGATGACATAGCCACAGTGGACACCCCTGTTGCGGAGGAACCTACAAGAAGTTACGAAACGATCGAAAATGAAACTTCAGAAGTTACCGAAGTCAGAGTTATAGAAGTGAATGATGATGAAGACGATGACTTCGAAGAAGAATTTGAAACCAAATCGTCTGCCAAAGATATTCAGTATTTGGAAACGCATCCACGCCAGAGTATTCACTTGGGGAACACAGTCATTGGTTCTAAAAGGTCTTGCGAAGAACAGAGTGACTTTGAGGCTAATTCAGAGAAAATTGAATATATTGAGACGCATCCTCGGAAAAGAATCAGAGTACTCGACAATGAAAAAACAAAGTTATCTATACCTACAAGCGTAGAACCGGTTCTTCAATATGTTGACGTACCTGGAGTACTAACAAATGAAGTGACGAACGCGCCAGTAGACCAAAATGAGGCAAGTAGTACACCCATGGAAATCAGTACTGATAATCACCACTCAGCGCAAAGTTCCGAAAAAGAAGAATTTATAGATACTTATTTGAAATTCCTTGAAACCAAAAGAGATGGCAACAGTTTAACAAAGAAGATAAATGATACAACCAAAGATATCGACCAGAGCGAAAAACTTCATTCAGAAAATGGGAATGTTGGCAAGCAAACGAGTACACTCGAAGATATGCAAAAACGATTAAATAAAACGGAAAAAAACGTGTTGAATCAAAATCTTGAGCTCCATAAATTTCAAACTGACAATAACCGCCTGGAGCTGACAGGCCATGACGAAAAAACTGATCCTGACGGTGAAACAGGTTCATCAGATGATGAGGATGAAAGTAATGAATCATCAAATGATGAAGATGAAAGTAATCGACATTCTCCCATCGATAATGAAAGTTTGAATGGCGATGAAACCACTACTTCGGAAAATGTGGAAAGTATTCGAAGTAATCTGAGGTTGCAACTTAGTTCTTTGAGAACGAGAAAAAAAGAGCACTTTCTTCAAACCCAAACAAAAGTAGTTGATACTATTGAATGCAATAAGAAAATATTGAATATAATTTCGAATGAAGATGATAACCAAAAACTCGTTAATGATGAAATAAATGTTTTTGAAGGGGAGCATATGGATAGTTCGAGTCAAATAACAGAAGGAAATGACCTCTTTTCACAAACTAACGAATTAGGACTCGTTATATTGGATGTTCAGGGAGGCGTAGACTTTAACGAAATAGAGGATAATAGTCAAGAACCCTCACTCAATAACGAAGGAATTGAAGAAAGTACACAGTGCGATGGAAATACTTCCGAACATGAAAAGGATGATGTTCATCATATTGTTCTAAATCAGATCAGGGAAATTATACATAAACAGAAGACCACTCCCAAAATCAATGATGAAAAAGTGAAACCAGTAAACGCGGAAAATTCTCATATTGATAGTCAGAATAGCGGGGAAAAATGTACACCAAGCACGGAAAATTCTCAATCCTCATTCACAAATGATAATCACGGAAAAGAAACTAAATCTCCATTTGTCAGTGACTCATTGGATGAGTTTTTGATAGGAGATTCCGAATTGAAAATAAGTTATAACGTTCCTAAATCCGGCGCTGAAGAGGGATTGAAAGGAATTGTTCCAGATGTTGTTCCGGTGCTATTACCGAAAGTTCCGAAAATCGAGGAAATTCCTAAGGAAAACACCAAAAAATCATCTATGATTAAAGCGAAAACGGTTGCACAGAAAAGGAAGCTACTGGAGAGGGAGAATAAGAAGGAGCAAAGAAAACTTGATAAATTAAGAAAGGCCAACAATTTGAAAGTGAAAACGGAATCTAAAAAAGAGGATAAATTTTTTCGAAGTTTTATACTTTACAACAATGAAAAATTATGGGTGAGAAGTAACATACGTGACACTTGTCTAGCAAAAGTTGGATGTCAAAATTTGATGAAAAAATCACCTATGAATATTAAAAGGAAGTTATCTTTATTGGATTCTCCCAGTAAGAATAAGAAAACGAATATGCAAATCAAGTATCGCCCAGGACCTTTATGTAAGAAGAGTGAATTGCAAATAAGCGATCGAAGTCATTGGGAAACACTGACAAAAAATCTTCCTAGAATATTTTTAGAGGTTGTGCCAAAAATTGGTCAATGTTTTCCTGATCATATCACCAACAGATTGAAATTTTTTGATGGAAAATTGTATCCTGAACAAATTGAATTTGCTTTATCGACTTTGAAGACTAAAAAGAGCGGGGAAAGTGAACCTAGACCATTTTTGTTTCCATTGCAATATCATAATAAACAGGAACAAATAATTGTTAGAAAACATAAATTGCCTCCAGCCCGTTATTCGCCGAATAGTTCGATGAAAGAAGATAACCGCTCTAGAAACACAGTTGCAGATGTAATAGACGATTTGATTAGATACGTTGAGATCAAGGAAATTGCCCATACACTCATTAAAGAAGATGAAACTCAAATGCAGGACGAAGAGAAGCCAGTAGAGAAGTTGTCACCAATCAATAGTAATGTTAGTGTATTCAAGAAACCGCCCAAAAGAAAGTCTAAAGTCGAACATGAATTATTGAGACTGAATTGTAAACTTGTGAATGTCGAAGTGGAGGAAAACCTCAATGAAGAAAAATGTGGAAAACTGCACTGCCAATTGGGGTGCATATGCAAAGCTTTAAAATGTGAGAATGTATCTAGTTATCATTGTCAATTGGTTCAATGCATGTTCGAATGTAGTTGCCCCAAAGAAAGAGCTCTAATCTATGAACACAGCCTTACTCTCCCAGCTGGCACAGATATACTTTCGACTGACACAGTAAATCGTATAGAGGATGAAGCAAAGAAAGACTTAGCCAAAGTGGAGAGAGAATTCACTCAAACTGTCATTCATACAAATGACAGAACAATAGTTGTTGGCTTGGGAAGGAGAAGTAAATTGAGAAGGAATACGAGGACTCCGGCTAAATATTCTGATTATGTAGATAGTACTGACACTCAACAAATAACACTACCATATGAAGAATTAACTAGGACCTGTATGGTGAAATTGCCGAGGTTAAATTTTTCGCAAATAATACCATATTGTTTATCTCATAATCTATATGACTGTCATTGTAAAGGAACATCTCCTTTCGTTCCAAAACTATCTGAAAGTTATGAGAAGTATTCAGAAAAGGTGAAAAAAATCAATACCAAGTTCACAGGCAGCATAAATGAACATAAAAATGACAATTTCAAAACAACAGCGCATATAAATGATATGAAGAAGCTCTCTAGCAGTGGCAAGGAAGAAGCCCAGAAAAGTGTTAATACGCCGGTACAATCCAGAAAGTCTTCTGAGGTTCCTAGTCCGATCGACAAATATTCTGTTACTAGAAGTGAAGAGAGACTTAGTGAATCTAGCGGTTCCAATTCTCATGTGGAAGAAAACATCAACACTGCATCTGCAGCTAGAAGACCCATTAGAAATAAAAAAAAGAAAAAATATGATGAAGATTTCATTGACTCCTCTAGTACAATACCTTCAATTCCAGAACTACCAGATTGTTCAAGAACAAGAGCATTATCAGAAAAATATATGACACGTAAAGCTCCCGATGTAAATGTACAAGAAAAAGATTTCTTTCATAACATCACTGATTCTGATTTATTCCAGGCAAAACTTCACTTCTGTAATAGCGATCGGCAACAATTGGAAGTGGACATTTTGAAGCAGTCCTTGATTGAACAACGCATGGGAAATATCTTTCCAGATATGAATAAAAATAAACGTAAACAGACACTTAGCGCGCGAAATGAGGAAAATTCTTCAATCGCCACACATTTATCACCTTCTCATGAGGGCGAAGCTCTTCAACGTAGGAAACAGTCGTCAATCTTCTCGAAAGATAGAAAAGTGAAAGCAGTGTTCGACGGTGAAATCATCATTGATAGAAGAAATTCGGAGCTCTTGAAAAAAATGGGACCAAAAACTGTTCAGAACGGCTATGCAAGATTGCTTCCCTGGAAGGCACTTACCGAAAGTTTCAAAACAGGAGAAATAAATATTTGGTGTATGGTTGATCAGCCTTCACGACTTCTCATCAACAAGAGTAACAGGAAGGTTCCCAAAAATTATGTTAATATTAAAGAGTCTAATCAGACAACCGAAGTAATTTTGTGGATTCTGAGAAACAAACTCCCATCTAATTATCGAGAGGATAGCGTTTCATTCATTTTGAAAGAGACTAAGAATAATTTTGAAATTTGTGGCGTGTGTACTAGACATTTCACACAGGAAGACCTCACTAGTAATACAGTTGAGGAGAAATCGGTTGCCCCTTCGGAAGAAGACGGACGATTTGTGCATACGGATATAAACGGAGATCAGCAGCTTCTCGACAGTTTTAAAACAAAGTTCAAGCTCCAGGAACTGGTCGAGGAATCAATAGAACATTTAGGCGAAATGTCTGTTGACAAGAATAAGTTATATATGTGGGCGGAATTACCAGATATCTATCCTGTTTGTAAATGGCGCATGTTTTACCTTAATTCTGATTTCTCGTACCTCTTCTTCAGCAATATCGAATATTCAATAAGATACACTGATTTGCTTAATGCGATAAAAATTGCAAAAAATAGCAAATGTACGTTAAGACTAACGAATACCATTATAAACAGTGCATATGATCACAAGGATTTCGGTTTGTATTTTGATCCAAGCTATTCCGATCGATTTTTTGTCGGCCCCTACTTCAAGCAGTTCTCAGGCAACGATGTGGAAACGTACAGGTTCATTAAAAAATCGTTAATATCAACGGAATCTTTCAAAAAAATGACTGGAAAGAGTGATTACAAGTGTTCACACTGGCTCGTTGAAAGACCCTACTCTCGAAAACAGGAACCAAGTATTTCAACTATTGACTTGACTAATGATGACGACGCCAGTAACGCAACTGTTGAAGTACCAGCGAGTTCAAAGAAACAAAGAGCTAATAAAGGCGTTTCTTCAAATATGGTCATAATGCATAACTCCGAACAAATTTTGATTATTGATGCTCCTTCTAGGAAACCAGAAGATTTCAATCGATATATTATTTCCAATATTCCACACCTAGGATACCTTGGGGCATACAGGCATCCAAATGGAGAAATGGACGTGTCATGGCCCTTTGAGGAAAAATTGTTGAGATTTCCTAATGCCACTATTGCCATCGACTTCCTACAAGAGTAAGTAAAACCTCCAATCAACCTCTAGAATCTTCCTCATTTTTTTGGTTTCAGGCGTTTTTCCGCTTTGCTGCAACCAGTTCCTGAAAATTTCAAGATTAACATTATAGTTTTAACCCAAATCGATTTGAAAAATGCCTCCCCTATCGATGCTGCTGTCTTAAGTGGACATTACGTAAGTAAAATTTTCTATTAGATTTATCACTATCTGAAGCGCTCATCTGCAATGTATTGAAATTCCTCTTCTTTCACCATCCTGTTTGAATTTGAAATTTGATTCAAAAGTATTACTCAATGTACAATTTGGACAAATATTCTGACATGAATATAATTATAATCAAATTATACAGCACCTTGGCATTACCGATACCAAATCCCTGTTGTGGGTGTTTTTGAGATTTGATGCAGGGTCTGCTAAAGATCACGGGCTTTGCATAATATGATAGAAACCAACAGTATCAGCATGAGACCGTTATTTTCAATTTCTTTTGTTTATATTTGATGATAAGTGGGTGGTTCACTCCATTAAAAAAAATATCGAAAAAACATTCCTGATACTGAAGATGAAAAATTCTGAGATAATAAATTTATACTAACTCAGATGCATGAGTTAAACGTGTCATTTACCAATATTTTCAGTAGATAAACTTCCATGTGATATTTCAGATATGTGGAGAGTTTGGATTTGAAAACATTACAACTATGACAAATGAAGATTGTATAAGCAAACTGGGGATTTCAAGAGAAGCAATACTGGCCATGTTTTCCAAGAGAGCCAAACTATTTCTGGGGAAGCGGATAGAGAACTTGGCATCTTTATTGAATATTCATGAGAATGATGGACATGACATCTCCCGTATATTGGACGCGGTAAGATTTCATTGTTTGCACGTAGAATCATAATATAAAAATTTGGAAAAAAACTCTACGACGTTCATTTTTTCAACTCTTCTGTTTGATTTTCCTTGTTTCAATTGAATTTATACCCGACTACTTCAAATTCTCCAGCGTGAAAACAGTAGCTGATCCCATGTTTTTGGTAACGACATGTTAGTGCTCACGTCTCCATTCATACACAAGAGATATTTCTCTATTTCGATGCAATATTCGAGTCAAACTTCTAGTTTTAGATGAGAACTTTCAAAGAGTATGGTAGGGATATATAACATAAACATTTAAAGAAAGAAAGTGAATACACTGAAAACCTAACAAATCTGGTGAAAAATACAATACATGCAATTTTCAATAGCCTAAAAAATATTTTTTCAAGTGTTTTGAATAATGGTTCTTGTTCGACGTTCTGAAGAACTTGTGGAAGTGTTTAAACCACTGTAATATTGATTTTTGGCCAAAGGTACTTCTCACGTCCAAAGGCCGCATATTCCACTCAACATAATTCTGGACAATCAAAATACTTTTTAATTGTGGTATCAAGCCTCTGTATTTAGATATTATAATGGACGAGAGATATTAAGTTTGTTGAATTGGGGCGAAGTTGTTGATTTAAGAATCCCATTGAACTCTACTAACATAATGTTAATAAATCTCCTATATAGGGCGTTCTTCGATCTTCAAGTTTAAATCGAGTAATCGTCCGGACTTGTTTTCTAATTTAAAGGGGGTTCTTCTGATAGCTTTCAATACCTACTCTATCGAACACAGTTTGATTTTTGTGAATCGAGTCAGCCTTTACTGAGATATTAGCATATTTATTTTGTGTTTGAAGAGTCTTGAACACAAATGAAACTGCAGCAGCAGAATTGAAATATTCTCATCTCAAATTTCAGGCAACTGTGGAAATTCGCGCTCAAATAGATCAAGAAAAGAATAATATTGCCGAAAGAAACGAACTGTTGGTCAAAAAGCGTAATACAGCTATTCGGTTATTCCAAATGATTTCCAAGTTACCACCTAAACGAAGGAATGCTGAAAGCATGAAATTTCGAATGATACTTCACAAAACCGAACCTATAGAAATACGGGACTCCGATGAAGAAGGAAACAAGGATATAGATACAAACAAGGTAGTGAAAAGTTTTTTGGAACAAACATGTGTTACATCTTTTTTAACTCAAAGACATAATTATAGAAATGACAAACTTGTATTACAGGAGCGTACCGTGTCCAAGGATAATGCAGATGATCATTTGAATGGAGATATACTGAAGGTATGTTGAATATAATATTTCTATCATGATAGAACTCTATTTGATTAAAAAGAAACATAAAATACCTGAAGCCATATCACCTTTTCACCAGTTTCTATTCTAGACTAAAAACCCATAACACTTTTCAGGAGGTCAAATTACTATCGTTGAAGTGTTCTTTTAGAGTTGATTGTATTTATCGGTTGAGTCTGATCGTTTCTGCCCGATGTTAGTTTGTTTTTATATTCCCCCTATGAGATGATTACCTGCTTCAAGTTTCCCGTGTTTACTATCACGGGTATAGCTTTCAGGTTGCGTCCTAGAGCCCCGTGCATGGGCGGCAGCTTTCCCAGTCCGTTGTTTAGATCTCTTTCCGATTTTTTCGAGTGGTTTTTTGCCTATTTTGAGTAGGACTTGGTTGTGGTCTGAGGATCCTTCGGTGAATGCTGTTATGCCTGTTTCGAAGGTTGTTTCTTTCTGTACTGCCATGCCAATTACGTCCGGCCCCCCACCTTATGTAAGTGTAGCGTGGTTTGTTGGTCCTACGGCAAATGCATCGTAACTCATTGGTATATCTCTTCGGTCGTTAACGTTGATTATACTGCTATTCCAGGCATTTTGTATTTTGAACGGTTTGTTTCACGGGTTGAGGAAGCTTGATCATATCGTTTACAGAGGTCGACTGGGAATCTTCTTGGCAAATTCTGAGTATTTTAGCAAGATCCTCTTACTTTTTGCATTATTAACCGCTCTGCAGAACGTATTCTCGCTAATTGATGGACGACTATATGAGGGTTTCAGAAAAGCCTAGGTGCTGTCATAGGGAGGTGGAAAGCGCTGTAAGTCAATCTCCCGTCCTCAACTACTAGCTTGATGATGCTTTGGCTTTTTAAACGGTACGGGTCCTCGATAGAGATATCTACGGCGGTCCTTACCAGGTAGTTTCCTTAGCTTTCTGCAAACTCCATTATTGTTTTTCTGTGCTTTTCTCATGGTGCGTTCTTAGGATTTTGACCTGGCCGTTTTCAGTCTCTTGATATTCATCGAACATGTTTGTCTCCATACTGCTAGGGCATACATAATGATAGGTCCAAATAATATGATTTTGCACAGAAGAATTTTGTTCTTCAAGTCCATTTTCGATTTCCGGTTGAATCTCAAGTTGTTGAGTGGTGTGAAAAGAACTATCTTTTGATAAATAATGATAAAACCAATTATATAAACTTCAGAAACGGCACGGAAAAAATTTTTAGGGGTTATGATAGATAAAGAATTGCGTTGGGCTGATCAGGTAAAGGCAGTAATGGGTAAATTAACATCAACCTGTTGTGTCATAAGATACCTAAGGGATCACATAAGTATTAACAATATCAAAATGTTTTATTTCGCTTATGTCCATTCGGTGATCGATTATAGCGTAATATTTTGGTATCATGCACCAACATCTAAGGATATATTCATCTATCAGAAAAAAATCATAAGAACTATGCTTAACCTGAAAAATGATACCTCTTGCAGACATTTATTTTTTGAATTGGGAATTATGACTGTTCATTGTTCCTTCATATATAATATTGCAATATTCGCTAAAAAATACCTGCACAAATTTCCTGCAAATAATCAATATATTTGCAATATGGTAACAAGAGTAAGTAAACATCTACGCGTTCCAATACATAGAACAAGTCTTTTCGAGAAAGATCCGTACTATAACTGTATAAAAATATATAATGCACTGCCTCCACATTTCAAAGAAATCAATACCATGAGTATCTTTAAACGAACTCTGAAGGAATACCTGATTGAAAATCCCCTATATTCACTTGACGAATATTACAATGTCTGTAAGGTGGAACGTTTGAGTTGTGTATGCATACTTTTTTATTTTCGTAACAGCCACAAATTAACGAACTCAAGTGATGATATATATATTTTTTTACATTCTACTTGTATTTTTGAGACAATCTCAAGTATTCACTTTTATACTTATATATGTGTTTGTAAATTGTAATTTTGTATTTGACGCTGCTGATGTTTCATAGGAAACCCATGGCAATGGGTTCGTTCAGCCGTGCTCAACAGTTGAGTGATGTGCCAACTTGTTCAGCTGAACGGACCGCTGCACCATTGATCACTCTCAACCGTTGAGCAGCGGCTCAACACGTTTAGTGATTATTCTCAACGGTTGTGCACCGCTGAACGAAGCCAATAAATATATTATTATTATATGGGGTAGCACTAGGCCATTCCCTGATTAACCCTTTGTATGGTATTGTCGACGTGCGGGTTCTAGGTTAGCCTTCGGTCTATCGTGAGACCCAGTTACTTCACCTGGTTTGCCTATTCTATCTCCCTTCCAGAGATACTCATTCGTGCTACCCCATTCCTGTTCGATATATCTAAAAGGAGAAGGTACCGTTATCTTTCGTGGATCAGCCCAAAAGTGGCGCCTTTCACCACCTTTAGAGCCTGTAATTCACAGGAGTGACTCCCCCTCTGAAACCGAATTCCTTATCGACTGGGTTATCGGCCGGAAATTCAACGTCATGGGGATGTACCCTTGGCACAACGACGCGTTGATTATAATCATGATGGAGGTGACTTGGCTTTCCGGGACATATTTCAATACCCTGTCTGATATTCCTTTGGTTCTAGGTTCCTTTTTGGGGTTCAAACCCCTAATGTAAGCCTTGATGGCATTGTCTCCTCTTTCAGTTTGGCTCGACTCGGTTCTCCAGCCAAACGTCCCTGTCAACATCGTCATCAGGGCTAGTGTTCACGTGGAACCAAGTTTTCATAATGTCAGTGAAAGCTCTTGCCTTGTCCACAGAGGAGTATCTTCCTCCTGGACTTGAAACATTTCGTAAGGGGCTAAGCTCTGCACTACTAGGTTGCAATCTTTAGAGCATGACGCCAACATTCCCATGTACAAAATAAAAATTCCCTTCGATAAATAGTAATATGCTATGATATATGTAGCCAATCTAAGGAGCCTTTACTACTAAATTATTTTTTTTGCTCAAAGTCACCACCACGATTACGACGTGGAAGGAGTTGCTCAGTATTAGAAGATTTATTATTGATTGATGAGCCTCCTTCCACATATGAATCAGTATTTCTCCTTATTAAAATGAATTCATTCGAATTTTATTTTACAGGTTCTTCAGCCACAGCAATGTTTGATGAGTGTGTTGAAGGTAGGTGATAACTGTTTTGAGTTGTTGAGTTTGCATATCTTCCTGATAAAACTATTACTCTTACTGCTTTTATTGCTTCGATACTCTTGTCATGAGAGATTTTCAATGAAATCGTGATCCTAGTCATTTTTGCATATTGCCAAAGCATCAATACACAATTTTATATTTTGATAAAATCATCAATCAGTAGAAAGTATTGTAATTTCAATGTGTTAATGCATCATAATTTATACTTTTCAGGCAAAAAATCAAGCACCAGTGGCTTCATGTACACCGAAAGATAGTGATTTGGTGAGTACAATTTTTTTTTGGAAGAGATTTACCATTCAAACATTGTTCGATGTCTTTATCAAGTATGAGTTGATCAACCTACATTTAGTGGGAGAAGATCGATTTCTTGTTTTACTTCATTATTCAAAAGTTCGTGTGTTCTTGAAAACTTATGACCCAGTTTTTTGATTCAGAAGAAAATGTTAATTATGGGAGTAATCAGGGATTCTGGAGTCTATTGCTTGTCTATTGAGAGTAATAAATATAAAGTATGCAATGTGCCCTTTACCCTAATTTTGAGATGTGAAATTTTATGAATTGTCTGTAATCGAACCAAATTTTGTAAAAATTCCAATCTAATTCTTCAATCCTGAATGAGTGTGAGAATGTGAACTTGATATTCAACATTTTTTAACAGATAACCAGCCCTTCGATGACCAGTTCGTCCCCAGGTAAAGCAAAACAAAAATCAATTCTGAAACCTCTGATTAGAGTGCCGATTGACTCAGATACATCATTATTGGCCAGAGGGGGCGTACCATCTCACACTGAAAAAAAACAAAGTCCAGAGAGTAATAAAAATTTTAAATTACAAAGTGCGCAATATATATCCGGAGTCAAACTTGTGAAATCTGTTAATGGAAATTTCGTATTGGTGCCTGATGACGCACCTGAGTCTGCTGCAACAACTCCCGAACTAGTAACCGGCACCAAGGTTATCATTCAGAATAGTAAAATAAAGGCGTTGAAAAAATTTTCAACACAACCGAAATTGAAAAAGATTGGTGGGGAAAACTTGCGGTTAGTTCCAACCAAGACTGTCGAATGCGAACTTATTGAAAGTAGCACCGATATTGATACCCTTAATGCAGATGGCACGCTGGTGATAGATTTGGATATAGGTAATGAACTCGACAATTTGTTGATTCAGAATAATGAAAATTTGATAGGAGCAACCGACGATTCTTACGATAATATAAATGAAAACACGGAAAACGAACAGAATAAGCAGTATCGATATTCCGATGATAGCAGTGAAGTCATTACTATAATTGAGGATGATGTACTTCCAGATACTGAGGAAAACTTTCAGAACGAGAATAAGGAACACAGTGAGAATACATTTGTGGGCATTGACGATATTACTCACAAAAATGCATTGAAAACAGAAACTACTGAAAAAAATGATTACTGTTCGAATGCTTTCAGAGAAGACTCCGATGATGATTTCGTGATTGCACTAGATTAACATTCTGAAAGTATTGCTTCGATATAAAAACAACTACCTATCTGTAAATATTGTGAGGTAAAGAACTGAGGAAATTTAGGTGCAATAACCTGTTAAAAATTTTCATGTATCTGTGAATATGTATATAATAATAATAATAACAGCTTTATTCCATGATACTTTACAGTGCGGAACAGGGTATAAATTGAAGAATAAAAAGGAAAAATTAATCATAAAAATCGGAAACGCTATAAAATGTTTTCTCTATCAAATACTCTTTGAATTTCTTCTTGAACTTGTATTTGGAGAGTCTTCTAAATTCTTGAGGAGCACTGTTCAAAATTTTCAAAATTTGATACACAACATTCTTATGTATTTGGGCAAATTTCGTTTGGGGTAATTTCAGTTTCAAAGATCTGGTGCAGTGGAAATGATCCGTTTCGTACTGTTTTATGAATTCTTTGTAATTTGTTATCGCAAAATATGCACATACATAAATATAAATACAGGGCAGTGTAAGGATTTTTTGTTTGAATACCTCCCTGCAACTTTCTTTCTTTTTGAGTTTAAAAATATTTTTGATACAGGTTTTTTGCATTTTGAAAATTCTGTTCACTTCAACAGAATTTCCTCAGAATATTATTCCATATTTCAGTCTGGAATATATATATAAGCATAGTATGCGTTCAAGGCTGCATTATGGTTTACGTGTAATTTTATTGTTCTTATTGCAAAAATGAATGAGTGGTTTTTTTGGCAATTTTGGTTTTTTGATATGTTCCTTCCAGTTAAGTTGTGCATCTACTTCGATACCGAGAAATTTGGAATTTTGTCTTGTTTCGATAGTATCTGTTCCATGGCTTATCTTAAAGTTTGATTCTTTGCGGAAGCTGAACTTGATAATATTTGACTTTTGAATATTCACTTTCAAATTGTTTCCACTATACCAATTTTCTACATTTTGTATAGATTGAGGAATCGTATTCATCAAATCAAAGGTGGATGGTTCTCTGATTATTAGTGAATTGTCGTCGGCAAACATATTCATCACTTGTGGTACTATTTGTGGCAAGTCGTTCGTATATAAAAGGAACAAAATTGGTCCCAATATAGATCCTTGTGGTATACCACGTTTAACTGTAGCCCAATTGGATTTATATTCTCGTCCTCCTTCAATGGCTTCAATTTGTTCCACGGTATCCAATCGGATTACAGTTAATATAGAGAGCAGATATATCTCACCAGCACAATTCTTTGTGGACTTTAGTCGTCTTTCAATCATTTTATTTTCCAATTATTAATACTGTGATAAGTTAAACCTTCATATATCTCTTTTGATATTCAGATCTATACACATGTATATAGGTTTCACTATTTTTTATCAGTTATATGAATTAGACTCATGCCATCTGATTTTTCAGATGTACATTTCAGTATGTCTCAGAATTGTACATAGTCGAGAGGAATATTTGTTACTGAAATAAGTATTGTTTATTATTTCCATATTCTGAATTTATTACTTCATTATTGTATTTCTTCATTCAACTATTTGTATATAAATAAATAGAAATTCATAACGTCGTTACTTGAAAAATATAAACATTAGCGAGTTAAATGCTGCTTTTCCATTATTATTCAGTAAATGACACTACTTTTTCTATACATTTCTTTTGTATATGTAGATAATGTGTATATAGCTGCTGATATTGGATATAATTCTTGTATATTACTTTTTATTATAAAATTGTTGTATTCATACTCATATGGATGTAGATAAGCCTGATAATCATTATATTCAATATTTACACTTGAAGCTTATGAATTTGATATCTTGAAATGAAAATTTGATCATTTAAAAAACTTTGTAAGAAACTATTTGTATGTTTGGAACCCAAACGTTCTGTATATTCTATTGTAGCATAATGTTGATGCATAACCATTCTTGTGATTTTGTATACTTAGGAAGTTACAAATTAAAATGGAATTTTTCACATCGAAGTCCTATTTTATTTTAGTTTGATTAGATACAACATAAATACATATTCTACATGAAGACCTATATCAAAATGAATTTAAAGCAACAAAGGACTCTACTGGCTAATGCTTAGCAACTGAACCAGAGTTCACTGTATGGTCATCTCCAGCGCTGATCTAAAAAGGAGATGTATCTTCAAAATGGATTTTTTTTATGTTTGGTTTCAGAATGTATGTGTTATAACAGAGAAATAAATATATCTGCTGTTTCCAATAAAATTTTCACTGAAATAAGAGTTATAATACAGCTTATCCAATTTCACATCCGGTTGCGCACTGAACTCACAATATATTTCAAATGGCTGCTTGTTCACCACTGCATACGTCATCATTTCTGTGCTAAGATAAAATGGAAATCTGTATGTGTTCTGCCATATCCCTACCAAAATTTGTTACATGGACGTTCATCTCACATTGTCATGATTACTGCTCATCATATGGTGACAATAGAGGCGTGGTCTTCAAATTTGTCATAGGTAAAATCTGTAACCCAAACAACTGCTGTGGTAACTGTCGTGATTTTTTAGATTTTGGAAAAACATCCATTTATCGAGTGTTGTGTGGTGCCTTCTCCCTTCAGGGTTGAGACTGAATGAAGAAACAAATATCAACTATACTGGTAAGATGAAATTATTTATGATCCTATTGTGCTCGCTAATAGGGATAAATTTTACTATAGATTTATATCGTCAGGCTGGATAACCATAAAATTAGTTGAATATGCCAAAGACATCAAGCGAAGAAAATTGGAACTCCACCTGTGTCATTAGAGAACTGAAAATGAGACTATCTTTATAATTGTTAGCATTGATTTGGCAAGACTTTCCCTGGAAAATGATTTGGTTTTCTGTTTTCTTCACTTATTGCCTCCTTATAGAGCTGCAGCCGGACTCTGATGAATATAAATGGGTAGTAGAACCGAAATAAGTCGAAATTTGGTACTCTGATGAACGGTTTCGCAAGGTTTCTGTTGGAATCTCTTTGCCTCGCAACCCCCGATAGAATCGCTTCAATACGAAAATTGTTGGCTCTAAAAATGCATTTGATTATTTGTGTCAAACAAAGAAAGTAGAAGAGAGATGTACTCTGTACTCTTCTGAAGTTATTTGTGCTTCTTTTGCCTTCCTAACCTTACTTTTCAGAACAACCAAAACATTCAAGTTGCAACTCGAGAGTCAATTTGACAAAATTGATAAAATTGAGTTTGACAGAATGATATGGATTGGATTACCAATTGAATGTTCTTGGAGTGGTATCCTTTTCGGTTGAAATATTTATGTTCCTCTCCTGTAGGTCTCAAAAGAGCAACATGTGTATGGCACCAATAACCCCTGGAAATTGTGTTTCAATCATGAATTTTTCCTAAATACGATTTTTTCCAAATGAAAAATATTTGTGGAAATCGTATATCTATCAGAAAGCTGTTCAATAATCAATTGTGATATTTCATTGACACACCTACTGATACTTGTTGAGACATTGATACATTGAATGACTGCCCAACTACTCACTGATATGATCCTGTTGCATAAAATGACAAAGCAGCAAATATACCTCCTAAGAGTCGTATGCTTTATTATTATTAGAATTTTTCATATGAGGACCGATGTCGTCTAACAAAAATCTAATTCCTTATTCGATCTGAATAATTGTATGAAGTGTTTATCAGTCGAGGAAAAAGGATCAGCAGTATCTCTCATTACTCGTCGATCAAGATGAAATTGTTTATAAAAGGCTCTTCGATTTTGCTCATCAGCTGCATATCTCATATGGGAAAACATTCCAGTGCAATTTATCACTGATATGTATCTCCGAAAATAATTATTAGTAAATGAATTATTCTCGAATAAGATAAGATGCCTTTCTCGAATAATCATGTAAAAATTCAAATAATTGACACCAAATTTTGACATAGAACATAGAACACAAAATTGAAGAAATTCCATAATTTTACAACCAAAATCCCGAAGTATTGGGAAGTTCATAAATTTTATGCGACGTCTGGCGGAAATATAACGCACTGCTATAATTTAACAAACAAACGGCTTCCATTTTATGTGTGTGAATTTATTGAGTTCTTTGGTGTTGATTTAGGAAATCTAATCTGAAGTTGTAGTTATTTTGATTAATTATAACGAACATTCATGGATGCAGATCGCTCAGTGAACCGTATAAAGTGTTTGATGCCAAGTTGCCGCAACTCTAGGAACCGGAGTCCAAAGTTGTCTTTCCACACGTTTCCAAAGAGAAATACATCTTTGGTGGAAAACATTACGGAGAGTGGAAGGAAAAAAAATAGACAGGTACAAGGCTTGGAAATTTAAACTGAAACTGCATAAATCACCACCTAGAGCGGCTTCAGCGTGTTCCTTGCATTTCGAAAGAGATGATTTCTTATTACCTGGTGAGTCTGTCTATTTTTAGGCAAAGTTATGGCGAATTTCATCATCCATGTAATGCAAGCCTCTTTGGTTCTCTAACACTACACTAAAACTAAAAAATGGCCTGGAACAAATATTATTAGATTTTGAAACACAATGCATCTATGTTAACCTCCAATGAATAGTATTGTGCGGCTATTCAAAGCATCATGAACATAGTTATATTAACCTTCACGAGAAAAATTTCGTACAGTGAAAATATAGCAAAAAAAACACTGGATTTCAGTTTGGCGCGTTATTTCCATTTATTTCACAAATGTAAACAAGGTAACTATTTCAAAATGGTGGATATAGTTTAACCACCACCAGCGCCCTCATCGGTCGATATTCTTCCCTATCCCTATACCGATAGCGAAGATATAATTCTACATGAAAATACGGTCTATCGGAGTTCCGATAAGCGTTTCTACAAATAATTTTAGTATCGCTTTCGAAGCGATTCCATAGTGAGATTTCTAATCATCAGAGTCCGGCAGCTGGTCATTTGGAACTCATAATCTAGTTAATCGAATTGATAATTTCCTCTATTCAGAAAATTGTACTCATTCATTGTCTTTTGTATGAACATTGAACCTAATAATAAAAAAACTGTAGATCAATAGCTCATAAAAAACAGTGTTCATGGCATTTCGTCCTTCGACTTGTCAAATTCAAAGCCATATTTTGTCGCATAGAAGAGTTCTTCTTGTCGGTAATAGTCTGAAATCATTTTATTTTCGAAAAGAGGACTTCGTTCCAAGTTGCCAACATATAAAATATTCGTGAAAATGTCTACCATCAGGGAAATTAAATTTTGCTTCAAATTGTGTTTGAATATGTTCTTTTTGATAATCCTTGATTGAAAAATTCAACTTTCTCCTCAAAACCCAGTATTGCCAGAAAAATACCATATTTCTTAAGCCTCATCGTGTCCACTTGCAAGTAACTTGCGAAAGTTTTTTCACCAAATACTTGCCGGCGTGTCTACACTGTAGTCTAATTGTTTTGAAATTTATTGCGGAAGATTACTCTAGCAAGCTCGTTTGCTTGAGTAACGTGTACACACACTTTCAGAAAAATGTCGTCTCAGCAAGTGGCTGCTGCTGTTGTAACATATATTGAGATAAAAAACAAATAGAGGAAAAGGAAAATGACAAAAAGCTTAGAAAAATTTGGGTCGAAAAATGGATTCAGCAAAGATCTACGCTAGGCATACATGAGAAGCTGCTCTCTGAATTGAGAACGGAAGATCCTTAGCAGTTAAAAATTTTTACGTATGCCTACGGAAGATTTTGATTTTTTGTTGAATTTGGTGGAAAAGATTACCACGTGCTTTTATACATTTCATTTGTCCCCTTTCTACTCTTTTTTCTTTTGAATTTTTCTCCACTCCTGATTCAGTTGTGTTTTCAAGTTATGTAGCTTGCGCTGAATTTCATGTTCAGATGTGTTGAATAGTTCTGATAATTTTTGAAATGCGTCTTGTTGTTTTACTCTAATTCTAAAATCTTTGCAATGAACATTCCATATTTCTGGGTACAGTTCAAAATTTTCAATCAGCAGAAGAGTTTCTTCTCTATTCCAAACACGTCGTTCCTCCATTTTTGTGAAGAAATCAGAATTTTAATTCAGATTCGAAAAAAATAAATAAAAGTTAACAAAATCTCACAACTTGCTGCAAATATTTCGAAACAGTCTCGAAATAATAAAGTGCAAACTAATTTGCTTAGATTAGCCGTGTACACTACAAGATCTAACAAGTCGGCAAGTACTTGGCCCGAGAGTGAACTTTCAGCAAACTTCCTCTAGCGCTGCTGTTTACACGCGTTGCAAGTTAGGGTCACTGGACCTACTGGACCACTGGCTGGATCTAGTAAGCTTCGCTCAACGAATATATAGGTACTAGGTTTGTTCTAGCAACACATTTGACCGTTTGGAAATTGGTCTGAAGCAGTCAGAGGCATGCGCAAGATGAATATTGGTGAGCCAAATTCATTTTGCGCATGCCTCTGACTGCTTCAGACCAATTTCCAAACGGTCAAATGTGTTGCTAGAACAAACCTATTATAATCATCGAGCTCCGCTTACTCGGGTACGGACAATGGGCGAGGCCCTGGCGAAAAGTGTTGTAAATTGGCCAATCCCAGAAGAAACCCAAAAATCGGCCAATCGCAATGTAGGATAATTTGTTAATACGAATTAGGAGAATATGAGAAGAAGAAGTGTTTTAGTTCAGGCGAGTTCTGAAATTCAACAGTAAATTCTATCAGTTCTGTCACTGATGTCTCTCTCTCTGTTTGTGACGAACGACAAACAGAGAGAGAGGCATCGATGATAGAACTGACGGAAGTTACTGTTGAATTTCAGAACTCGTCTTTCGTGTTCGTGTATGCTTGTTGAGTTTAAAGTTTAACTTACATAATATTCTTCATTCTGATTTGAAATTCGAAATTTTGAAATGAAAATTTGTTCAGTTAAAAACTGTAAAAACAATTACAAAAGTCACAAACTATTTTCCATTCCTACTGGTGAGTTATTTACTATATTTTTCACAAGGTTATATCACCGAATATTCGCGATTTCGACCACCGTTGAGGGCGCTACGAGACGTAAACAAATATGGAGGATTGTGAGTAATCTCTTCGTTTATGGTGTCAGTTTGTATACGGACTTAGTGGTTGAGTTGTATGTTTTAATTATTTGCGAATTATATTGGAGTTTTGTGTGTGTTTTAGACAATTGATTGTAGTATGTGAAGGAAAATAACAAACTGTGAGGTAATATAACGTTTTGCAATGGTTTAACATAGGTATCAAATCAGATCCTTTTTTAGTTATCAACAGTAATGGAAAACCAAGAGGTATATTTGAGTTTGAGCACTGTATTTGCATATTATGGATGCAACACATGACAGTAGGTGCTTCGTGGAGGGCGAACAGTCCTAAACAGTTGCGACACTCACAAAGTAGGTTATTGATTTATCCGCCAGGGGGCGTCTAGACTTTCGAAAAGGCGAATACACCGCGGGCATATCTGACAGACGACAGTAAATGACAGTTGTCAATCCAGCCTGCTGGACATACAAACCTGATTAACCTATGCTGAGTGTGTGTTTATGTCATATTTTAAAATCTTTTTTCTCAATAATGGCTCAATTTTGTGCGATTGTGAAATGTGGAAGTAATAGCGGCAGACATAATGTTTCATTCCATCGATTCCCTTCTATTTTCGACAATAGAAACAAGATCAATCCTCTTGCTGAAAAGAAATGTGAATTGTGGATTCAGGCAACTAGAAGAGCAGATAACTTCTTATAAGTTGAAATGGGCAACGGTGTGTTCAAAACATTCTGTAGGAGATATTTTCGAAGAATCTAGGAAACATAGGCAACATAATTTTATTTTTTTTCATTTCAGACATGCCAAGTGCACTCATAGATGTTGACAATATAGACTGGGTACCGAATCAATTACTTGGCTACAAAACAAATATCAATGCAGTTCAAAGCATTCAGAGATTGTATCGTAGGGAACAGCGTGATAAAAATGACATCGCAAATATTCCAGTTGATATGGATATAATTGATGATGATTCTTTGTGTGAATGACCCAGCTGTTCAAAACTTGAATATTATTGATGAGCAAAATCAAACTCTGAATCATATAAATTAACCAGTTGAAGGAGTGGAACATCCACAAAACTCTGGTGAACACCTATGTCCCGATATTGATTTCGAGTTGCAGAATTGTTATCGTGAAATCCATCATCTCCGGGAAACTTTGCAGACTTAATCATTCTATATGCCTTTTTTATACAGGATCACCATATGAAAAGATGGTTGTGGTTTATAATTTTGTAGAGCCTTATATAACATATCCTTAATCTGTTCTTTCAAAATTATTATTTATTAAAGTACATTTTCAGTATTGTTTCACGCTTCCTCCATCCCTCTTCTTTGATATGAACTATTGTTGTCCACTTTTGCTTGAAGTCTTCTCCTGTGCTACACTTTTTTAGTTATTGTCTATGTCTGAACTTTGAAAGTATTTTTACGCGAATGAAAACAAACTTCACCTTGAATTAAATGGACCTTTCTCGATGTTTACTTGGGACTTGGGTAGAAGTTATTTCTTCAAATGGGAGATTCTGAGAAAGAATCACCGAATACACAAATTCACGAAGTGAGCATTCACTATAAGAAGCTCAACATTACTATTCCATATGAACAATTATTATTCAGAAAGATGACCATTTCATCTTACTTGAAACTGTTGTATAAATCTGCTGTTAATCTCAGTAACTTGATTGAAATAGCGTAGGGAGCCCTAAAAGGAAATAAAAATTAGTCAAATATTCATAGGAAAAACCCAATATTTTAGTCGAAAACCCTTGTCACGTCAATTTGAAAAATAACAGTTTGTCTTCTTCTTTTCTAATTTGTTTAAACAAATTACAGTGCAATGCCATTGGTCAATTTTTGGGTAATCGTTCCGATTAGTTCCACCCAATGTCCGTACCCGAGTAAGCGACATAATGAGTGTCCATATTATGTGTATATTTTATGAGTCGACTTATTTTTATTTTTGTTCACGCAATCTCGAAACAAGTGTTAACTCACTTATCGAGTATCACCATTTATATTTCCGATATTTTATAAAACTTATTTTATTATGTATCATATTATATGGAAATAAATGGATGGATTATTATTAACTAGTTAGGGTGTTCTGTGATATGGATATCATCACCTCAATCTGGCAACAAGTTGATAGTAGAATCGACGGTTGACAGAAGTCGGATACATCCACCGATCTTAAATATAAACTGGATGAGCAGTGTTGCTTTCGACCCTTGCTGAAATTACGCCAAATTGAACCCTGCCAAATCGTAAGAGCGCCTGTGCATTGCTCTAAAGTGTCAATGTCATTACGTCACAGCGTCAATTTTATCAGTGGCGGTCGGTTTGTTCAAGTTATTAGTTGAGTTGTTAAGTTATTTCATTTCAGTCTTTGCAGTTTTCAAGTGAAAGTATTTGGCTACGTGACTGTTGCGAAGTTATAGTGAAAGATCGGTGGATACATCAAGCCGAACAGCCGAATCCGATATGTACCGGGAGCATCTCGTTCTACCCACATTTCGTAACACCCACAGTGCATTACACCCAAAGTGCGTAACACCCACATGTCATTACACCCACATTTCGTTATGCCCACACTCTCCGAACATATCCGAATGATGCGCTGTTGCCAAATTCATCCTTCTTTTAGGTTAGGTTAGTTAGGTTAAGTAGGCATTCCAGTATGTCTGGGGGGAGCATCTCGTTCTACCCACATTTCGTAACACCCACAGTGCATAACACCCAAAGTGCGTAACACCCAAATGTCATAACACCCAAATTTCGTTATGCCCACACTCACCGAACATACCCGAATAATGCGCTGTTGCCAAATTCATCCTTCTTTTAGGTTAGGTTAGTTAGGTTAAGTTAGATTGGGTTAACAGGAAATTGCAGAATATCCGGTAAATTTTGCAACAGTGCATCATTCGGGTATGTTCGGAGAGTGTGGGCATAACGAAATTTGGGTGTTATGACATTTGGGTGTTACGCACTTTGGGTGTTATGCACTGTGGGTGTTACGAAATGTGGGTGTTACGCAGCGCACCCTGTCTGGGGGGCAAATACCAGTTTTACCATGGAAAAAAAAAAAAATAAATGGAAGTTTCTGGGGGGCAGATGCCACCGTATTGGTTTACTCATTTGACAAGATGTTGACCTGGAATGCCTAATAAGTTTATTGTAGTTTACTGTGGTAAAAACATAGATATCTTCAGTGATAATAGGTATATCAGGACTATTCACTAAGTAAAGTGGTTATCGCAGTTGCTAACCGTCGTAGCAACTCTGATAATAACTTGCCATAATGACGGTGGTATAAGCTGGTTTTCCTTAACAAGATATCTAAAGCAGTTGCCTGTGAACCACTACTCACAGCAACTGGTCATTAAAGTTAGGGTGTTCTGTGTCCATATCATGCAAGCACCATGCAAGCCGATTGTTTGCCAATGTTTATCATGTTGTTTACATTTCCATTTCTTCAAATTTTGAGTTTTTTTTGATATTATAGCTAATTGATTGAAATATTGACTCGTGCAGGTTTGTATAGTTAGATATTGGTACGATATCAACTAATAGCGAAATTTTGATTATCTATAAAATACAGGGTGGGGCACCGAAAACGAAACAGATCGATTATCTTCAAAACATACGTCATATCATGTGATGACCTAAACTGTCATACCTCTCCCTCACCCCTTGGACACTCACCCAAACAATTTGAATAGGAAAAGTAGTATAGTGTGACACATATTGATGAGGTAATTTCATAAGGAATTCAGCCATATGATCCGATTCGATTCAAAATTGATATGTGGTGAATTTTAGGTAGGTACAGATTTTCAGCATGACTGAAAATAATGCATTAAGTTTGATAAGAAAGCTTGTATAGGTACAAATGTGATAAAAAAAACATTTTTTCCTAGATGCGTGACGTAGGTGTTATTCTGTGCTTTATAGATTCCAAAGTTTACCGTGGGTGCAAAATGGGTATTTTTGAGAGGTAAAACTTTGAATCTGATACGCATAGAATAACCTACGTCACACATCTAAGAGAATATTATATCCTTTTTAGCTCATTAACAAAAAAGAATGTTTACCACTTTGATTTATTCTTTCAGGTCGTACCGAAAACCTGTAGAACTCCCATATGTCAATTTTGAATTTGATCAAAGTAATCGCAATTACAAATTTCGTTCGTCATCTTTGTTTTGCATTTGACAGAAAATCATAATTCCTGAATTTGAGAATTCTCCACACACTAATCTTGATACGGATCATAATTACAAATTTGGTCCGCCATCTTGGAGCCAGTATCTTAACAAAAAAATAGAAATTTCCCCCTCCCCTGAAAACCACCACATCAAAATTTGGATCGTATCGGACCATAATTTGCAAATCTTGCAAGCCATTTTGGAGCCACCATTTTGTTTTTTCCATTGGAGAAATTCCAAGATGTGATGTCACCAAATTTATGTCAAATTAGCTAGCAAATGAAGGAGTATAATTTGGAATACGGAACACTTGTTTATCCCGCAAAAGGACGCCAAAATGAAAAGTTAGGTAGCGAAAATTGACATGGCTGAATTCTCAATGGAATTACTTTTTTAATAATGTGTCACACTTTCTACTTTCCGAATTTGAATTGTTCGTATGATAGTGACCAAGGGGTGGCTAGGAAGTTCCCATCTTGCAATATAATCTACGTGTGCTCACCCTGTATAGGTCGAATACATGCTAATAAAATTTTGTGAGTAATTGCGAAATCCAAGTTCTAATTATGGAAAATAACATAACAAAACTGTTGTACATTTCAACTCTCCTGTTTCACAGCTATTATATAGTTCTTCGATCTTAGTACCTATCCTTATCGGTCGCTGGTTACCGTCAAATGGGGTAACTTCGGACGAATAATGAAATTTTCAATGTAGATTCTTTGGTATCTCCGCTAAACATATTTCATATAAAAAATATTTGAAATGAGAGGAAGCATTTTTTTTTATTAAATAAATAGTGTCCGAATTTCCCCGCACAGCTGGGGTAATTTCGGACAGCATCTAAATTGCACGTAAATTGAAGTAACCTTGTGTGTTTACACCAAAACTACTAGAATAAGCATATTTTAGCAGTTTTCAATGGAAAATTGAAATGACAAAACATGTTTGGGAATTGACAAAATGGTTGAGGCTTTCGCGGCCGAGGTTTTCAGTATCACTACTTTTATTCGGGTTTGAAGGCCGTCGTTTTTTGGAATTTCTTCCTGACGTTTCGCTGGCTCGAGTGGCTAGCTTCTTCAGAGGTTCATTCATCTTGGAATTCACTCCGATGACTGGAGATTGTTTCTTCGCAAGTTGTATTTATGCCGATTCGGCATAAATCGGCATAAATACAACTTGCGAAGAAACAATCTCCAGTCATCGGAGTGAATTCCAAGATGAATGAACCTCTGAAGAAGCTAGCCACTCGAGCCAGCGAAACGTCAGGAAGAAATTCCAAAAAACGACGGCCTTCAAACCCGAATAAAAGTAGTGATACTGTTTGGGAATTTTTCCCAGAAGTCTCGAATTTTACTACAATAAACTTATTTGGCAGAAGAATATCACATTTTTCAGTTTCAGTATTACTATTATTGTGATTGTTGTCACTTTTTGTACTAGTGGAAGTTCTACATTGCTCTTCTTCATTTTCCAAAATCTCTTCAGAATTATCACTGGGAATATCAGGATTGTCACTGGGAATTTCAGACTCACTGTCGGAAGAAATTAAGTCAGATTCTTTGGGATCATTGTCACTATCAGCAGTCTCATTATCAGGAATTATTCCCTTTCCAGGAACAATATTTAACTTTTTCCCACGATTTTTTCTTGAAGGTGCACTCGTATTCCTAACTTTATCGAGCTAACCGACGAAAGCCGAAGTCCAAGATGTCTCTTGTTCAGAAAAATCGAGAGGTAATTTCTTCAAAATACGTTGTCTATCCACGGTGCTGTACCGGGAGGACCATTTTCAAGCCAAGCAGGATATAGATGTTGTGCTTTATATACAACATAGGGTGCCAATAGTTCTCCTGAACCAGAAGCTGCCATCATTACTGATACACTTGATTTTGAAGAGTCTATGATCCTATCTGCATGTTTTGAACCTCGTTTGACTACGACTTTTACTGTTCCTGGGTCATCCGAAAAATTCGTTTCGTCCTAGTTAACTATATTTCATGGTGGAATATCTTCCAAAGATTTTTGAGGCTCATCAAAATATTTATTTATCATAACATGATTAACTGCCGCTCTCACCCTCTTAATGTTTTCAGATAACCTAACTGTGATCTCTCCTTTATACCGAGAAATAAAATTTTTCGTCCATTCCTTTCCAGGATAATTTCCATTCTTAAACCTTTTATCGCTGATTCCTTTATTTTCCATATATATATGGACTAGCTCCCTAATATCTCTCATATGAAGAGGAAACCCCCATTCAGCCATTTTTTCAATTCCTTCAATCAAAAATCATATTTCTTCATTGCTCAAAGCTTTAGGTCGCCCTGGCTCACTAGAGTGTCTATTATTAATTTTGTCTGAAATTGTAGATTTTGGCACACCATACTTTTCGGCCGCCTCCCGTATACTCAACTTGCGTCTTTTAACGTCTCTAACCGTTAAATAACAGTTTTCGGCATCATGATACTTATATGGCCTCCCTCCCAATATTCTCTTGTAGTTTCTGACCATTTTGTAAGTGTCCGAATTTACCCTACAAAAGAACCATTATTTAGAAAAATATATGTATCATAGTTGGTAAGAGAAATATTAACTTGAAATTTGGCCAGAGCGTCCTTTATACCTCAGTTCAGTATGGCAAATTGTTATTTTCATCTATTTCACCAGTGCTAAGGGTCTGTACTAGTTATAAAGGGTGATTTGTATGAATCTTCAATTTTTATTTATAATCAAACTCACCTGTGCGACAAAATAATACGACCAATACAAAGGCGCGTTGCCACGGGTAGTGAACCACGAACGTGGCCCACTCCTTCGTGGACCACGCACTGTGTCAACTTTTAGACTCGTGAAGAACGATCCTTCACGAAAGAAAATATTCGGTTCGTGAGGAAATCAACCGCGTTTGATTTTTCGTGTAGTCGATCGTGAACAGGCACAGAGGACCGTTGTGTTTATCATGGCAGCCAATATTTTAAGAATGAATGACGCAGACACTATCAAATTCTTAGAATTTTACCATGAACCAGTTTTGTGGGATCCTACAAGAGAAGACTAAAAAAATCGAAATTCACGTGCAGCTGCAGCAAGAAGAATTGCTTCTGCGATGGCAATTGATGGTTTTACAGACGTCCATGTAATCATAAAGTTCAAGAATTTGCGTAGCTCATACTCCCAAGAATTGAAAAAAATTCAACAGAGCACGACATCTGGATGTTCTTCTGATGATGTTTACACTCCTAAAGTGAGGTGCTTCCCTCATATTAGTATCAATTCTTTGAATTTTGGAGCTAACGCACCTCAATAAATAATCAGAATGGTGTTGGGACATCCTAAGCAAATTTTTTAAATCTTCGGGAATGTCGGACATTTCTATATACTAGCCACCTTACGAGAGAGCTTTCGAAATTCTTCCGGATATCACTCCACACATGATTTGACAGGCTTCTGCTACCAAGCACTGCATTTTGGCAACTGACTGAAAAATGTATGTAAACCCTTCTCACGAAAGTCGGAAGAGTTTATGTCGTGAATGCACTTGATCGTGACACCACTATCGTGGCTCACATCCGTGGTTCATACCCGTGGCAACGATACTCAACGGATTTTTACTTTGAAAGTTTGTATTACAGTGAACACATTTGCAGGGATATACATGTTCAGCTACCCATTACGAGATGACACTGCAGGTAACTTTGATTTTCCGTCGTATTGTCCGAAATTACCAATACTGTCCGAAGTAACCCCACTAGACGGTACTTGAGCACGATTAAACTTGGTGCACTCGGGATATAACCCCCGAATAATGAACTGTGGTTCGCTATATAATGTTCAATTGTTCATTTTCGCCATAAGATAGACTTCGAGATAACGGCTTGTTTGAGCTTTGTAGATAAAATTACCAGTCGGAATTGTTTTATAGCTCACGCTAATCTTATTTATCTATTACGAACGTTTGTTGAAAGTTAAATGATGAGCCAGTCGTGATTTAATTATTGGTGGGAAAGGATGACTCAGAAAAATTAGTTGGTACTCATTATGTTCAATCAAGTCTACACCAGTTTCTTCATACTCACACTGGTTTCCAATCAAGGTATTTACAATAATTTAGTAAACGGATAATTGGGAAGTATATGTTTCTTACAGTGATATTTATCTTTGGTTAAGTGTACATTTATTGCATTCAATAGTTTATTTATTATTATTTTGCTCATCTTGTTTGAAAGTGATCCTTTTTCTGCTAGAGTAGTTGATGTGGAAATTATGAAAGGCATTATTTTTTTTGTTGAAATACTCAATGAGTGTTATACAATGACTCAAATGAAAACCGCACCATATGAAAGTTTCCATTGATAATAAAAATTAAACTCTTCAAGGTTTTTGATCGAGAAATGAGTGACTTGACAAGCCCCTTTAGTTATCACCTGCTGATCTGGACTTGTAAAATTTGACGTACCTATAACCCTCAAATTTTTTTTTTATCAATTGATAAAAGTAGGTTCGAAAAGAAATCATTTTTCAAAATTGTTCATTCTACTTGAGAGAAACAATTTTTGGATCCCACCACCTGAGGTACCAAATGTGGATCTTCAGGCTGAAATGCTTTTTGATGAATTGAATTATAACCCAATTGAGAAGCTTTTATAATTCTGTAGATTGTATGAGGAGTATTCATTGTTGGCCTTGTTCTGATCAACTGCTCATCTGCATAATGTATAGGATCATTGTTGGAATATGGTGGATTGCAAGATCATCATTACTCCATATTATTCTGATAGCCTGAGCAACATTACCTAGCGATCTGTATCTTCGTTTGTGCAAGATTGACTCTCCGAAATTTTTATCCGTTGATTTTGAATTTCTTCTGAACTTTTTTGACGTTCAAAATGGAAGTTGAAACATGGAACACTACAGAAGAATTATAAACATCAACGGATGCAGGAGAGCTAATCTTGCATACTTTGGATGTGTTAATGTGAAACCGTCTACACGATGTAATATAAAAGATTCTTGATATATCGATACATTTCGAGATATCCAGCGGAATTTTTATTGGCTGTTATCCCTTTACAAATTGGTTCATTTCAATATAACCAACGTAATGTTGATGCATAGCCGTATTAGAATCCGTATTATTCGAAAGGGTTATAAAGAAATGAAAGAAGGTATTTTTCAAATTTCTCAAAAAATATTTCTCCGAAATAACTCCCGAACTGACCGGCTAACTTGATAACTGAAGTATACATTATAGTGTGCTGACTACCGGTCCCAGGCTCTTCAAATCCGCACCATTCGACTACGATAGTTTTGAGCACATTCAAATGTAAAATGTAATTTTATAATCTTGTAGTGAGTAGCCTTTGATAGTCGAACGGTAAAGAGTTGAAGGGCTCGCGCAATATAATGCAAACTTTTGATAGTTTATATCTAGTTATTTTTTCATCACCCGAAGACAATTACGGATAACGGCCAATGAAACGTCGTGACTACAAGTCAACTGAATAGTTTTGTGCTTTGTTGGAGAGTTTCTTGCCTGATAACTAGGTTTCTATATGTGGTTGTTGATGGAGTGTCGTCTGATATTCTGTCAATATGTGCTGGTGTAATCATGAGACAAACCAGTCTGTTCATTCCTTTCATAGCCTTCATTTTTTGTTATTATTATTTCTTCGACGAATCGGAAAGTTTTCGGGTTATTCGTCAAAAAGTGCACAAAAAGACACATAAAAGAGGAGAAGTTTTCAACCAATATCTCAAAGGAAAAAACATTTCAAGCAACTGTTTTCATTTTTATATTGTCTATCCATTACCTAGATTATTTTGGGTAATATATTTCCGCCTCCGGGATTTACCCTGTATTCTATTCTCTGTATTTTATAGAATATTTCACATAAATACCTTCACAGCAACTGAATTCCCAGATTTTCTTTTTGTGAGCGGTTACTTGTCTCGACCATATATGTATTTTACTTGATTCTTGGTGTAGTTGTCTCTTAGTTCAATGTGAGTCACTGACTTCTTTACGATCCCTGTATTCATTTGTCTCAGAGAGAAAGAAATAAAATAGCTTGGTATAGTTGATGAAAGTTCCAACAATATGACTCTAGTTTGACAGCACATTCCATAGTGAATGTACTTTGGACTGGAGTAACAGAAGAGGAATCTCCATATGAGTCTTCTTCAGCATCATTTGAAAGAAATGTTAGGTAAGGCATATATGGATAATTCCTGCACATGATGCGACAAGAGAAAACCAACTCCAAAATAAATAATGAGATAAATCACATTCATCATTAGATCTATTTGCAAATAATGTCAACTTCATTAATTTTATTATATTTATTTGCTTTCAAGATTTGACTCATAAAACACACACACATGAGCTGGGCTTGTATTGAACACAGTTTGTTGGTTCAGTTGTTCTATCGAAGCAATTTATATTACCTTCTCTCATAAAATAACAACAAATTATTCCAGGTGGGTTCTTCAAATTGAACTTTGTTATGCAATTAGGATCGCCAATGCTCGTAGAATATTCCATTTTATGCAAATGATCACCGTGTTTGTTATATGCCGGCAGAACAAAAATTCTGCAGTCGAAACACTATCTTGCTAGAAATTATAATTGTGGCCTTTTCAATTTCAAGTATTGAAAGTAATCGGAGATGAAGACAACACTACAGCCACAGAAGCGATCTCTGCAGTGAATGTGGAACAGTTTCCTCACCAGGTGAGTTTGGACGGTGTAGTTGGGTACAGCGACTGCCCCTGGAACAAACCGTTATTCTTTTCAAGATGTTAAGGATGTCCCAGGGAAGAAATTGTTTTTTTTGAGGTATTCGATTCAAGTTGCGTGTATTCAATTGATGTTATTATTAACAAAATATAAAATCATTTTCAGACGAGAGTACTGATTTTTTGCAATTTGGCGCATGGTTCCTTTTCAAATATCACCATATATAGTACAATATTTTAGGTGGATAATATAATGACTGATGCTTGAATTTTTACCGTTAGATCAGTAATATTTACGTTACGCTCGAGAATTATGTCGTTTAATTGTGGTAGAAATTCGAATGAAAACATACAAATATCTACTTTGTATAGGTCTTTCCGAAACAATGACAAATAAAAACTACTGAGAGTTCTTCTTCTTGAGATTTATATAATAAGTATAGAAAACATGTAGATAAACTAACTTTGAAGCCCCCAAATATTGATTTAAAATGAATGTTTGTACTATTACTTAATTTCTACGTATGACTCATATCATATTTTGAATATGTAACATGAAACATGGTTGTATTTTCCTATGCTTGAGAAGAGTATTGTAGGCTGATCTATTTTGAGAGCGGTAATAAAATAAATATGAGAAAACCGATATACTAACTGTTTGCCAATCAGTACAGATAATTGAATTTTTTTTTAGTTCGAAAAAATATATTTTACGGATTTTTCAGGTGTCCCTCCACTTGAACTATAATGGAGACTTCATTTGTGGCGGTTCCGTAGTGACATCCACCGGAGTACTAACTGTAGCCCACCGCATGTTCTACACCTGGGGTGGAGTACTACCACCAATCATACTCTCAGTTCAAGGTAGTAGAAGCAATCTTATGGATACTGCTCCTTTCAACTTTGATGTGAAAAATATCACCTTCCATCCGTCCTTCAACAAAGGGACGCTTGAATATGATTTGGCATTGGTTGAGGTTGGTATTCACATTGCAACAAATGTACCACTGTGTTATCTGTTCCTCCCACACTTTGATACGGAGAAGAACAAGAAATTTTCAATGATAAAATGATTGATTTTGGAGTACAGTTACTTCAATACTCGAAGCTTAGTTTCAATATCTTGTACCAATTCAACTATTTCTGATAATACTTATAATAAAAATATGGAATGTAACGAAGATAAAAGTTTCAGTTTCTGAAGCATTAGGAGTTCATAATTTGAATTTTGCTGCAATTTTGGTTGAGTTCAATATGAGAGAATGAAACAGTGAATACTAGAACAGAAAGGTGAATCAATATATGGAATGTTCATTTCACAAAAAAAATATTGAGATTCACTTCTTGGAAAGCTCAGAGGTGAATATTTTTCAGTATTCTCTCAATGAATTATTCTTCTTTATGAAAATGCTATTTCCCAGTAATTTTTCATTTCATAAAATGATTTACTGGCCTTATGAGGAAGTATATAAGTTATTGTTAGTCGTACTTCCAGACCTTTTCAGGTATATCAGTATAACTATATATCTCTCGCTGAATCTAGGTAATAAGGCCAAAGAGTTGATTCAAGTGGCTTATGACCGAGAGGTGCCGGGTTCGATTCCTATTGGGGTAGATAACATGACATGTTTAACAGTCGTATGGTCTGGCGTAGGGAATTAGTAACAGGACCTAATTGGTGAGAACTGCGGTCGAAGACAAAGGTGATTGGTATAAAAATATCAAAACCAACATTTATAAACTACTACAACCACCATGAGAAATTTACACGAATAAATGAAATGGCGAAATGACAAGGCATTATCTAAAGATGTGTAGTCGGCTAACGCCTCACAGTGGCTCCGAATCCCGAATTACTGAAAAAATATAGAAGGGTATTATCAAATCGCCATCAAAGTCATTATTCGGGGGTTTCGAAATTCCAAATAAAAAAATGGCGATTTCACAATAAATGGCGGTACAAAAATGGTGGATGATTTTATTCAAATTTCAATCAATCTTTATGGAATTTGGTACCAGGGGGTTTTGAAGTCGATGAATACATTCTTGAAGTCAAATTTCTAAAAAACAAAATGGCAGCCCAAAAATATGGTGAATAATTTCATTTGAACTTGAATCAATCTTTATACAATTTGGCACCGGCGTGTTTTTGAGGTCGCTGAACAGGAATCAGAAGTCAAACTTACAAAAAACATAATGTTGGCCCAAAAATGGTGAATAATTCCATTCAAACTTGAATCTATCCCTATGGCATTAGGTACCAAGAGGTTTTGAATAGAAATAATTTTTTTTGTTTGCAGCAACCTTTTCACCACTTTTGCTGCATCCAATTTTCCTGCAGGTCGAGGACTCATGTGGGTGGCAAATGCCAGCTCTTCGGCACTGGACTGCTCATGAATTCCTGTCGATTTTCTCCGTTTCGATCGCCCACTGGAGTCCTCGAAACTGCATCTGAATCTTTGTTTTCCTTCGATATTTCCGTATCTTCTCCAAAAACCGCGCCTTCATTCTTCTAGTTTTTTCCATTTGTCTTCATATCATACAATAACTTGCGAATTGTTTGTTTTTCATCCGCAGATAATCTGTATGAGCAATGGAATTTTTTAGACAATTCGACCTCCAAGATTTCGTACACATCATTCGCATTATCATTCAAATGGTCAGCGAAAACCTAAATCAACAAACAATTCCTTTCGCCTGGAATTGACCGTCTCACTGCTATCACGAGAGCCTGGAAAATCAATTTAAAAGTTAGACAATAATAAAAAAAATGGGAATCAGTAATGATTTGTAATCGAATCCGGTACAATAATAATAATCATTTATGAGAAACAAATCACTTAAATTCGCACCCTACTGTGGTGTACCTCGCACATACATGCTGCGCCAGCACGTGGCGTGCCATAAGGGCAAATCGGTGCACCAAATTTTTTGGTGAGGTATTACTCAAGAGTGTATACAATAACGAGGTACTCAACCAGTATTAGAATCATTTAGAATGATTAAGTTTTACTCAATGTGAACATAACTTTGTTCCGCGGCGAGCAGAGGAATTTGCGATAGATGGTCACAACTTTTGTTGCTCGGTGTATGATTGATATAAGAATTTGCAATGATGTGATAAGTGTACCTACTTACATCCAGGAAGAGACTCCATTTTGCAGAATTGACATAACTCAATTTTATTTGAAGATATATCACTTTGAACACAACGATATTTTTTTAGCGTAGCGCACGACCGACTTTATGTGCTCTCGCGCACAGTTACGAATGAGATCCCAAAGCTAAATGCAACACCTGCAACCTCTCGACCCTTGAAAGGGTTTCCCGAATTACCCCTCTACCTGACCCCACGAGTAAAATTCCTTGAATATAATAGTATATTACACACCGAGGTGGGAAGTGATTCATTCCTGGGCTGCAATTCTTGAAATAAATCCGTATACGACTTTGTGTTGTGTTGCAGTTCAACACATTCAGTCCATACCTATATCTCTACATCACTCTATTCGTATGAAAATGCAATCCGTATGACTCAAAAATTGCAGCCTTGTCGTGAGAACAGTTAGTTAACCGAGACTCAATGCGTCGAGGTTAGTTATGATCTCGAGACAGGAACGAAACTTCCTACCGAGGTTTGTACACTATTTTATTCACAACCATCATATTTCGATTAAAATTAATGAAACTCTGTTTCATTCTGAACATATCTGAATATTAGCTATATTTAACGATAAATTACCCAGAACGCGGTTTTCTCAGAATAATCAAGTAGATATATTGTTACCGTGACTACGGGGTATACAATTGTCACCAATATGAATAAATGTCAGATAAAGTCAATATAATGACAGATAAAGTCTAGAATAGATGAAATGGGGGCGGGAAGTGACGGCGGGAAGTAGAGATGTGTAATGTGACACTTCCTAATCTTCAATAACGTTACTAATGACAGCATTACATAAATAAATATATGGTGGTAAATGAACTTCATTTTTTGGTTTTTGGCCAGCGATTCGGGCTTTGGAACCACGTTACGTCGTCTACAGTATAATGTCGATATTTCCGTTTACTCGAAGATGCAGACAAAGACATGACTTGCACCATCTACTAATGGACCCCATCGTCATCCAATAATGAGGTCATAAGATTGACTGACTATACGTGTCCAGGCAATGTCAAAAATATTCTTTCACTTCATCGTGGGAATTCAACTCAATCGTGAAATAGTTTTTATTTTCCTTCTTTTGGAATAATACAACAAAATGTGACTATTTCGATTTTTATAGCAGTTATAAACTGGTTTGAATCGATTTCAAGTCATCCATTCAATTATACAACTATTCATATTTGAAAATATGTGGCTATTGTTAAACATCTATAGTTTAATATTTGATATAAGAACTCCGGTTCACGTGGCATAACGCAATTACTGGAATAATGAATGACCAAAAACCCCATTTCCAGAACGTACCAATTGCTGGATATCTCACATCATACAGTCCAATCTGTGAGAGAATTAGCCTAATAGTTACCTCTTTCTGTAGAAATATAAAATAAACAAAATCTTTACCCAATGCCTGCTAATGAAAAATGGTGAAGTATCGAAAAATTACGATGGAAAACATAAAATTTGCTACATATTGGTTTTATCATTCCAATGTAGTATGATTGATTAGTAATAAGCTTTCTGTATGAACTGGGCATACGAAACTTGCACTGCTTGCTCATGATTTATTATTTACCTAATGCTTGCCTTCGAGATATATTTCCAGTAGGTGTTTTGGATCAAAGAAGAAAAAGATTCGTGTCTACCTTATAGCGTAATAAAAAGATTCTAATAGTAAATTGTTCTGTGTATGTTATGTATATATTAAATTTCTAGTGAACAAATTATGTTCTATTGAATCTTGTGATTATGTCATGTGTTATGTTTATGTATTTTTTTGTTGTGTTTCTTCGTTTTTGGGGTCCGTTGCTCATAGGAACATCAATCGATGCCTTCAAAAACGTCTCGTAATGGCCAAATGTGAATGTGCTTAACTAGCTTGGCTTATATGACTCCCAATTAGCGATTTGACTTTGAATCGATTGTTTTCATGGAAGGTGATGATTATTTTTTATAGGTGAAAGGAGAATTTCCGTCCAATATACAGATTGAAGCAGCACCAACAGAAAAATTCACAAAAGATCCAAGTGTTTTTGAAGACTGTTACGTGTCAGGATGGAATGAAGTGAGTAACTGATAACATAATGCAAGGGTTATATCCTGACAGCACTAAGGGCAGTTGTACATACTCCAGTGAACTGTGGTTGGTTATAATCGTGTTTTGCTTGACAACTTAACTCGGTTCAACCACAGCTCGCTGGATTATGTACAACTGGCCCTATGAGTTTATACACCCATAATTTTTGAAATTTTTGTTTAGAAATTGACTTTCAACTTTTCCTTGTGCGTCCTTGTATGGATGACATTGAACTTATGCCAATAGGTCTGAAACTACTGTGCAAGTGTTCCCGTCCCAATAATTGAATATTTGTTTTGGCACTTGTATCACCAAAAGCATGTATAAGAATTTCTTCTGTGAACAACTCTGCACTGGCACCTGTCTCCTCACCCAACCCATCAACCTAAAGTAGTTGAACTTGTCCTGAACGAATTGTTCGGTGACAAATCGAAAATTCTGAAATCGGCTGCCATCATTCCCATATTCAAAAAAGGTGATACGAGCAACATAGAGAACTACCGCCCAATTGCCCTCCTGAGCATATTTTCCAAAATCATTGAAAAAATCATTTGCAAAAGAATTACAGATTTCTTCACAAAGCATAAAATACTTACTGATTGCCAGCATGGTTTCCGCCCTGGCCTATCTACCGCAACAGCCATAACAGAACTTGTTCAACACATTAATGATCTAATGGACAAAAATGAGTATGTAGTTGTCATATCGTTTGACCTAACACGGGCATTCGACACGGTTAATCGTAATTTCGTCTCCGAAAAAATCAACAACCCAGGTCTACGAGGCCCAGTGAACGACTGGATAACGTCCTTTCTTGAAGATCGGAAGATCATCGTGAGAATCGGTGAAACCAAATCGAAGGAATACGATTTAGATCTTGGAACACCGCAGGGAAGTGTCATGGGTCCCTTGATCTTCCTTACCTATGTCAATGACTTGCCTCATAACATAAAGAACGGTAGAGTTTTCATGTATGCTGATGACACCTCTATTGTGGTGTCTGATACTGATCGCCAAAGACTACAGCAAAAAACTGACTCAGTTTTGAAAGATTTTGCGGATTACTGTACGCAGAATACACTAATAATGAATCATGGTAAGACAGTAATAATTGAGTTCCACACAAAACATAGAATACCTTCTAATTTCACCTTCAAAGTCAATAATAATATTGTTGAAACCTCCACTTCATCTAAATTCTTAGGAACGCTCATAGATTGTAATTTAACATGGGAGGATCAAATACAAATAGTATGTAAAAAAATCAACAAAAGCTTTTATATTTTGGCAACACTAAGAAATATTTTGAACACAGATTCATTATTGCAGGTTTACTATGCATTTGTGTATTCCACAATTTCCTACAATATTATAGTATGGGGTCAGGCATCAGACATAACAAGAATTTTTGTTGCTCAGAAAAGAATCATAAGGCTTATCTTCAACATTAGTAGTCGCCAATCATGCAGACAGGTTTTCAAAACTAAACGGATCCTCACGGTTACATCTATTCATTTAATGAAACTCTTAACATATATTTTCAATAACAAACATTCATTTCCCATTAATAGTGATTCACATTCTTACAACACCAGAAATAAAAATGATATCAAATTGAACAAGCCCAAACACTCCTATTACAAAAAATCTCCCATCAATGCAGGATGCCGTTTTTTTAACTGTCTTCCGAACGAAATAAAATGCGCTGGATCCACGGCGGTTTTTAAGTATAGACTTAGGGAACTCTTCATCAGAGAATGTTTCTATACTGTTGAGGAATTTGAATTATACTTTTCAATTTTGAGATGATATCGAAGTGTATTTTACATAATCTATGTTAGTCATCATTGTGATTGTTTCGTCTCGTCTCTTGTTTTGTCAATTAAAACTTAATGACACTGTTTTTGACTTATCCTATCTATTGTTAACAATAGTTGAAAGGATTAATAAATATTTTATTTATTTTTTTATTTATTTATTATTTAAAAAGATTTCTTGCATAATTATTTGCAACTGCCCCTTCAACATAGCAATTTGTTACTTCATGGTCAATATTATATCATACTATGAAAAACTCGAGCAGTTCCACTTGACAAATATTTATTTTCATCAGGAAAGCAGTGACACTCAGACATATTTTAGTCATTTCATCAAGCCAATATTTCTGTCATCATAGATCCAAAAAGTTATGAAATTGATTATGAAAATATGATTTGTTCTGTATTTTAGTTCATCATCGATCATTCAGTTCATATAAATAGTTTTACTTTTTATCATATTTATATTTGAGAGCTTCAAATATATATTTTTTTTCTTCCCAGAGATATAAATATATATATATTAGCATGAAGATTCTCACGGACGAAGTATGATGAATTGTGTTTTCGGGTTTCATTCCGTGTACTGTGGTTTCGATCCTCTGAAGGATAATTGTCACAACGTTTCGGCAAAGTCTCATTTCCCATCTTCTAGGTGATGATTGAGTTTCGACCTCCGAACTCGACAGTCAAATGAGACTTTGCCGAAACGTTGTGACAATTATCCTTCAGAGGATCAAAACCACAGAACACGGAATGAAACCCGAATACACAATTCACAATATATATATATATATATATATATATATATATATATATATATATATATATATATATATATATATATATATATATATTTATTGACTTAATTCTTCATTTCACCAGAGGCGATTTGGTAAAGTCGGAGGCGTACCTACTCTAGAATCCATCATCCAAGGTCATAGCCAGAAAATAATTTTGGTAGAGGTTTTATTCTAATTATATATTAATACCAAATAATCCGAATTTCGCAAATTTGAACTTTGTACCGTTTGCCATTTTGTTTATGATCCTGAATTTTCACCGATTGATGGTAAATTTCAATTTACAAAAATGCTAGAAATTGTCGTAACTTTTTTTTTGAATTTTCATATCTATGGAATCAAATGCGCCTTTTCTGTTGAGAGTTATTAAGCCAAACATTTCGAGGGTACAAACCCTGATAAACTACGGCTTGCTACGTCCCTGTCGGCTCATTCTCTGTTTTTTCATTTCAGGAGTCGTTTGATTTCCAAACAATTGAAGTGGAAGTAGTTGAATGTGATGATGTGAATTCAAATTATGTGGGAAATATCTGTATTCAGAACAAATTCGAACAATCCACACTATGTATGGTAAGTGATTTGATAAAAAGTTAGTTGATATATAGCCCGATAATACAACTTATGTGATCTGACTTGCCGAGTTCCATAACTTCGCAGTCTGACCATTTTCGTAAGTTCCTTATCACTATAATCCAGTCTATTGTTTTGGAAATATATTTACTTTGTATCATATAATTGATTTACCATTGGTAGAAACCCAATAACAGTTTTTTATGACTAATAATCACTTGGCTGGTCAGTCAAATACCGTTGAAATATATTAATGTCTGTCTTCTGGAAATTCAGCTTTAGAGGGAATTGTCAAAAAATCACATCTCTAGGACCTCAGCGATTTTTATGAAATACCAATTTTTCTTTCAGCTCAGCTCTGGTAGCTCCCTAGTATGCGGTAGTAACCTCATTGGAGTCTTATCGAAAAAAGCGAATTGTAACAACACAATCCAAATATCGGTGTTTGAAAGTGTCAGTATTGCAACGGATCTTCTCAGTAGTGGTAGTTCTTCTCCAGCTTCGGTCGATCATGAAGTTGTGAAACTTAATACGATCTGGAGTCTTTTTTCTGCTTTGTTCTCATATATTTTGGGTTTTCTATTTCAATACCGATAGCAAAGTTATGATTTCAATTGCTTGTAGAGTTTTATACATACATATAGTTTTCGATTGTGAATATGTATATCGATTAGAATATAGAATGAAATAAAATCAACAATCCCTTTCACAATTTTCCATGGTAAATTTCTTCATTCACAATAATTTGATAAATGCCTGGCGTTGTGTGTCAGTCCGCGTATAAAATGTTCCAGCGGGTTATTGTGAGAAATGGTATGTATGATCGTATCATATCCCTCCTACAAGGAACAGTATTGTTTATGATTTAAAACATGAATTATTCATGCATTTGAGAGTCTGTAAATAGTAAAATGTAAGAAATTCTATCGAAAATATAACTGATAATGTGTTTTTTTTTTCTATGACTATTACACAAAACTACTCTTATTTCAACTGTTCTTGATAGATCAATGTTTTACACTGTATGTCGATTTCATTTCCTACCCCTATGAAACAACATTGTGTTACAGTTGTATTTATTATTATGAAAATCAGGTCTTCCTTAGAATGTCGAATTACAAGCCAAGATAACTCCAATAATGGAGAATTTGAATGAGATTCAATTGGATGTTCAAGTTATTCGTTAACTCATTTCGATATTATCTGTTATAGCCTTAGAAAAAGTATATTGTATAACTCGCATGACTCGCATGGAATGCTAATTTCCCACTAAGGTATGAAACATTGGTGTGAGATATTGTGTTTATATTGTTGTGAAGACCATTCTGGGAGTTTATCCGTTGATTTGTCGGTATTGACTTTCGACGTTTCGCCAACATCTCAGTTGGCATTTTCAAGAATATTACTGCTCCTACTTGGTGCTAGCAACTGTTGTTTGAAAAACTTCTGCCAGTTTTTGAATGATTTCTTGGTCGTAAATTGTAGCCGATATGATCTGCTCCCTCGGCCGTCGGATTGATTATGGTTGTCGGACCTTTGGCTGATGACTGTTCAGGTAGTAACGGTCGGTCTGGTTTGTGGTGACCTGCATCAACCGAAGGACCATTTCCTGAACTGTTTTTCTTTTTGTTGATGAGGGCCCTCCAGACATTTGGAATATTTTGGAAGTCGTCTCCTTTGTTTATTTCTCCATGTTTTTCTATCTCGATGGCTTCCCTAATTTGGCGTGTTCTGAAATGGTTTACCTGCGCTATTTGCTTTGCTGCCTCGAAATTTATTTTGTGACCCGTCTGGTGGTGGTGTTGGAACAGGGCGGAAGATGTTTGTTTTGTCCTTATGCTATTTTCGTGTTCCTGCACTCTAGCTAAACCCTATAAATATTATAAACCCTCTCAGTACCTAACGAACAGGAAAGCTATAGAAGGTGCCAAGTTTCTCCTTCAAGAACTTCAATAACTACGACCTAACACCAGTCAGTAGCAGACATATTTCATCTGATTTGCTTCTCAAAACTGCCGCTAATATATTTCAGTAAGTATCCTCAGAATGTGAACAATTTTCAACGTCCATGTTGGCGACAGACATTTACAAAGAATGAAAATAATGACATTTGTTGCGAGCTCGATGTAGTTCGTCTATTTGCAAGTTCATTGAGATTGACTTAATATAATTTTATAGCTTTAAAATAGCTTCTCCAGGTGTGATATTGTACCTACTAGCTTACTAGCCCCCAAGATATTGGGAAAAATAATGTAAATGCATTGAAAACAATACTGATTTTATTACGCAAAACAATACTCATATCTAATATCACAAGATAGCTATCAAAAATAAATTAGTATCTATATAGACTGAAATCGCTACAGTCTGTAGATATGGCCATCATAATCATCATTTTCCTATGTATGATTTCAATATGTCGTATATGGCGGGTGTCCGTAAGTATTATAAAGTTGATCCCAAAACTGCATGTCTCTCTGTCTGAAGTTTTGAGTCAAGGACAGCTCATTGCCTATATTCAGGTACGTTATATTTCTTGATGACGTCACAGTTGGCCAAATCACCCGTTGAAGTAGATCATCCTCCTTTGGTGTGGGATTGCTAGAAGTTAGATTATTTTCATTAATTATTGTGTGAATAAACAAATTTCATTATTGAAATATGCATGAAATAAATATATTGATAATGACAATAGTCTTTTTCTGTAAGAAATCTAAAAAGTTCTACCTTTGAGAATTGTCTTCACTGAAGACTTCTCAGATCAACTTTTTGTATAAGTGAGAAAGACTTTTCATAGCATGTTGTTAATGACGAAGCAAGCCAATTGTTGGACATTCGGATATCTCCTGTCTTAGTCCGAATCAAGATGAATAAAAACCCTGGTGTGTTGACTTATACCTAATAGATTGTAAGCAAATTTTCTCGACTTTTCGCTATCTTGATTTTGATCAATTTCAACTGAAGAGATGCCTTCGAGAGTTTGCCAGCAGAGGCGCATCTTACGTGATTTTAATTTAATCTGTGATGCCATGATATCCGTCTGCCATTATTTATAGATTAATAGGTTATGTTTATTTCATGGTCTCATGTTTTGATTGCAATATCTTGCTTTCCCGCGAAATGCTAGAAATTATGTAGTCATCACATTTTGACTGATTATTAGGTATTCCTTTTGCTTTCAATTTGATGAAAAATGAATCAAAAACTCAGTGATTGTGATGTGATTTTAAATCTTCCGAAACAATAGTTGTGAGTGAAACTGGAAAGTATTGATATCTTATCTTTCTACTTTCCGAGGAACCGAAGATAGGTAAGTACTTTTTTCTTCATAGTGTTAAAAAAAATGCAATCTTAATGTGATTACGAGCCGATGATATGAGGGATAAGTAATACCTACACGTTACAAGAGCGTTTTATTTTGAGCTTTGTTAATCGGTTCATAACAATCAGTATAAAATCAAACAAATACAAGAACAGCAACGATAAACACTTAAAAGGAATATAAACAAGAAAAACGTGAAAAGAACAAGAACTAGGTACAAGATTTTGAATATTAAAGGAACTTTCAAATGCATTCAAATCGAACTGTCAAACATTTCAAAAAAATTAATAGCTTTTTATTGGACGAACTTGACCTTACGTGTTTTGTATACTGATAATTCTATTGGTGAACGAAAGAGCCCGCAAGAGTTTATCCAATGAGACCGCCGGTATCGAAAATCACTCGTAAGCTGCCGCCTCAATGAAAATGTACCCTTAGAAAATCGCAGTTGTATCACCACCTACCGTCAAAAAATGTAAGTTTACTCTTCGATTTCTCAGGTCGAAAGGAATGGGCTAAACAAAAGCATATCGGTCAACGCACCAGGGTTTTTGTTCATGTTGGTCCGAACTCATATAGGTGAGATTTACAGATAGAATTTGCTGATTATAAGAATGGGCATATATTTTGTACATATATTAATATAACCTTATATCTAGTTCAGACAAATGAGTCGTGAAATACAATTTTTGGGTTTAGTAGTATTGATTTTGACACAACCTTCTTCGAATTGAATGTTGTCAATTCAACTTCTTTTTTGCAGAAGAAGCATCCAACATTGATCTTCTCTCAATGAACAAGTATAGATCAATGTTCTCTTCTGAGATGGGAAGTTGAACTGGAAAAATTCATTTCGAAGTAGGTTTTCAAAATCAACACTTGCTAGGGTTATTGATGGATCAGTCGCAAAACTAACCAAAAAATTTCAACTCGATACAAATTTCCAAAAAGGCCCAAAAAAGGAGGCAAAGTATTTTCCGAAACGTCGCCGAGGGGAAGTATATTAATTTTTTATATATTTTTTAATTTGATCTCCAAATTCATGAAGAATTCGATACGTAACTGACAAAATATCCAGTCAATTTTGATTCTGCATGAAATTACAGTTATTCATCTGGAAAACTGGACGAATTTGCCCTGAAAACATATATATCATAAGAAATTGAAGGTTTTTCTTTTTTTGATTTCCAGGGGAGAAAAAAGCAGAAAATGGATTCTAGGACATTTCTACCTCCTCAAGAAAGGTTCAAACAATATTTAGACAAATGAACACCATCAAATTTGACGGTTGTGACACATTTCAGTCGAAACTTTTTCCTAGAGATCAATTACCCGAACACCAAACTGATATTTTTGCACTCGACGCGACTCTAAAATTGATATCAATTTTCTTCTCCTGAAGATGCTAACCTCGTTAGCGAAACACGCGTCGAGTGCGAAAATATCAGTTTGGGTTAGGGTAATTGATCTCTAGGAAAAGTTCAACTTTTACACAAAAGGTTCTAATCTCATCATTTTCATTTCAATCGTGTTTCAATAGTGATTGACGTTTGGAAGGATTCAGTCAAGGACTAGTTGTAGAAACTGGGATTCAACTGGACTCAATTCAGTTGCTAAACATAAGCCAATCGAATCGTTTGTTGCTCGACAATTGATCTCGGTTCACTAGAACCACAGTTCCCCGAAGTCTCTACAACGGGCTATTGGGAAGTTCATAATTTTATGCGACGTCTGGCGGCAATATAACGCAGTGCTATAATTTCACAAACAAACGCCTTCCATTTTATGTGTGTGAATTTATTGAGTTCTTTGTTGTGTTGATTCAGGAAGTCTCATCTGAAGTT